>PRKT01000070.1:204446-264711 GCA_003671525.1 Saccostrea glomerata
TTGATTGAAAACAAAAATGTACAATATACTGGTATTTTTCAACAGCAAAATTTAAATTTTTGAAAATATTTAAATCAGCAAAATAACTCCTTGCTGAAGTTCAGGGATGAGAAAATTTGAAAATTCACAAAAAAATGTCCAACTTTAAGTAAAAAGTACAGCATAATATTTGAGAGTCCAAAGACAGATTTTTTATATAATGTAGACAGACATGTTGTCTAATAATTGGTATGAGATTGAGATGATTCTAAGCGTCACTTTCTGAGTTATAGGTTTTTGAAAAGTGAATATTTTCACCAGTTTTCAAAAATCTGGAAATATGCCAGATTTGTGACCTTTTTGCACTTAAACGAGGGCACAGTTTGTGATTATGAAAAATTTTCCGAAACAAGTGTGTCTTGTTACTTTCAACCATATATGGATATTTTATATCATTATCAAGTAAAATGCTGAATTTTTAAATTTAAAATCCTATAAAATTCCTGTTTTCACCCTGCGTAAGGACCAAGAATTCTATTTTTAGTAACAGTGTCGATTTACCCCCTTAAACGAGACCACACTGAAAAAAATTTTGTGGCAAAATATTTCATATTATAGAAGAAATTTACACACAAAATATGAAGTTGATCTGAGAACCTTGCTCCCATAACCTCTTGCATGGTTTTCTCGTAGACATGCTCTTAAATCATAGTTATAAGTAATAGTTTTTCAAGAAAGAATATCAATATCTGAGTCCTTGTCCATTGTATCGTCGAGGGACGATTTTCGACGAAACAATCCAGTCTTCTCATGGGTTGGGGAAGTCGACCACTTTGGTGATATACAGGAAATTGATATATGCACAAAAAAAAATCATTTCCATTTCACTGCTTTAGTGTTACTTGCCTATATACGATGTTATTAATGTATAATTTGTTAAATATACTTTTTAACCCTCCAAATAGCCAATAAGAACGGTTTTAACTATATTGAAATTACCACATCTATTTAATAGATAATTCCAAAGAAAATATTTACTCGTGAAGTTTGGAGCGAAATAAGCCAACTTAGCACGACTTTCATAATTCTAAGACAGATAGGCTAATGCAGAAGTATATAGTCGTGCTGATAAAAGATTTCATCAACATGTCTTAATGAGGAATTACAATGGAAAAAGTTAATTTAATTTAAACAATATTTTATTCACAGATGTTATTGTGAATAGCATTGGGCAGCAGGCGCAGCCTATTTTAGCCCTATCCCTACATTAAGGTCAGGGTACAAAACAAATAGTGATATAAAAGAATGTACAAAAGAAGAAAAAAAAACACAAACAAAATTGAACAAAGTAACACAGAAAAAGTCATATATAGGAAATTAAACAAAAAATAAATATAGAATGAACAAAATAACAAAAAGGGAAGATTACAGGGGGTGACAAAATACAAAGTAGTACCGGTTTTGGAGTACTTCTAACAAATAAAAATTATATCTATATATTGATATGACAGTGTTTATATAAAACGTTTTGTTGCTGCTATAAATGTATGTACAGCTTCAAATATTTGTATATTAATGTCAAGTCCATGGTTAGAACTACCATTTAAAAATAAATCACATTCGGGAATATTATCACAGCTTATAATATTATGTGTTGATTGAAAGAGAACATCTCCATACTCTATCAAATGCCTTAGAGATATCACAAAAAATAAATCTTACATCTTTACCTTTATCAAGATTCGAAATGATAGAAATTTTCGAAATTAATGGAAAAAGTTGATTGCATCAAGAATAAATGAGATAAATAGTTTTATCATTTCATCATTTTTCTTTCTGCTTACAGTTATTGTTACATGTGAAACTCAAATAACAAATTTTAATGTGAATCTGCTTGCAAAAAAAAAATGTTGCCGCGGCTACCTTTCATTCTATAGCACGAAGATTTAATCATTATTTGGTATCGTGTCCCTCCGTTCACAGTTGAAAATGGACTGATGCAGTAGACGTGTAGGCAACTTAATTTGAGGATTAAAGGATTATATGGAGACTCTGTTTGGAGGTTGCAGAGAGAGATGAGGAGGGGGGTATGTATTAGAGATATTTTAAAATATTTTGAATAAACTAGGAAGTTGTTCAATCTCTGCTTTTTCTACTTGCTAGATAAAGTTTCCTCGTTTTGCTATCCTCCGTGTATCGTCATAATCCCGGTCCCGGATCTCGACTGCCCCACGTAACATGCAAAGTTTCACTTTGAAATCAGCGGAAGATCCTGGCTTACCTTAGCTATATTAATGTATATGCCATTTTAAAACCATCTTCATAAGAATTCATATAGGGAGTATTCAGAAGAAAATATTTCTCTCCTTATACCATGGGGATATTTTAATCTTTTAATCAATCATGTTGGGGAAAAAGTGGGGGGGCTGTTGCTACGTGCCATTTAAAAATTTGAAGCGATGGTCCCCAATGACTTAATGGTAAGCGCGTTGGATTCTCACGCTGGCAACCCGAGTTCGTTCCTTCCCACATATCTCCGATTTTTGTATCACTTTTTCATTTCGATTTTACGTTTTTCTTTCAGAAATGGACGGAAGACCTCTCGTTGCTCGCAACGATTTTCTTTTCTAGTTATTCTTATTTTTCCCCAAAATTTTGTGCATACGATTTCTCTAAAACTGTTCAGTTGTTTTCAATAAAACTTTCAGGAATTATGCGTCATTATATGAAGTTGTGGCGTGGATAGGAAAATTTAGAATATTCACCTTTGTTTCCAAGTTATTGACACTTTTCTGATTTTACAATGCAATTTTGTCCCCCCCCCCTTTTCAAAAATGGTTTAAGATATTAACTGGAGACCTGTTAGAGATAAAAGATGATGACTTATAGATATGACGAATCACCTTTTCGTGGGTCGTCGGTACTTCCGGTTGCTGCTGGAAGCGAAATAAATTTTTTGTTTTTCAATATTTTTCATTTATTTTTGGAATGGTAATAGAGAACCTTCTTATAATGCTTACTGTATAATTTGTTTGAATATTGATAAATCTAAACTCTAGGTATTAACAATTAAAAATCTGACGAGAGTCCAAAATAGCGGCTGTCTCTGTCAACTCCGACGTTTCGTAATAGGGGTTTACGGAGGCAGCCGAACGTTTGCTTGAACGAAAGTTACATAGGGACAAATGAAAGTAAAGGAATACTTTGATTTTCACGTCATAATTACGTTCCGATTCTGTGTCAAACTATGTTCTTCTTAAACGTCTTCTATAATTGGTTTTGGTTGCTTCTCAAAGTAGAAAAAGTGTTACTTGCTTAAATACTATATTGAATTTGTAAAATGTGTTAAATATACTTACTAATCGTCGAATTTCAAAGATTAAATGATTATTCCCTAAGATATATTATCCCCTAAGATATATATAAAATAAATTTGAAATTCCAAGAAGGTGGAAAGACCTCTTATTGTTCTGAATGTTTCTAGTTAGGTCTATTCACCTTTCCGTGGAAAGACCTATTGGTATTCTTATGTTTCTTTTTTTGCTTCTTGTTTTTTCGCCGTGTGATTTTGAGTTTCATTTATTTATATTTATAGTCCATAAGAATATACTCCATGAAAGATTTTTGCAGTTGACCCTGCGTTGATGCACCCTTGACCTTTCCGAAAATATTGCCCTTTTTGCAAGAAATGCTTTTTATCGATACTCCTCCAAAACCGTAAAACATAGAGATATGAAACCTTTACTGAAGTCTTCGACTGATTAAGATGACTTTTAATCTATTCATTGCAAAGGGACTCGTAAACCCGTTATTGAGTTATTGCCCCTGAAGGTAAGGTCATTTGAAGTCTGCCCAATTTCTGGGCGAGTCGACCCAGTTGATATATATGTCGTTTAATTTCCCTAGGTTTTCACGCAGCGCTTTGATCCACTGGTCCAATCTCTCTTCAGAAGTGTGAAAAGTTACAATCTATGGAGATTCTTCGTAGATGCTTGTGTCCAATTTTTGAAACAAATTTTCTTTGCTTTGCCTGTACGGCTATGAAACTTCTTTGGCAAACATTGATTTGGATACTCTTTGAGGAGATGATTCTTTGGATTAAAATCCACTTTTTCAAGACTCATATTTTACAGTGTAAAGACCATGCCTTTTTGTCGATGGCGGGAAAGAGAGCAAATTCGGACGGTGTTGTTATCTTTATTCTAATTAACGAGGAAGACTTTTGAGCCAATTCTAGTTCACTTGAAGCTATTAAAGACATCAACTTCAAACACTATACCTGGTTTACGATATTAACTTAAATTATCACATAATCATATATTTTCTTCCTTGCAGGCAATTTTTTACTTGCTTTAGGATCCCGATCCCAATACATGTACCCAAAGAAAGGTCTTGTCAGAAGGACATGTATAATATGAAAGTCATAGTCAAAAGCTATGGACAAGGTTCAAGTTTTTGTGACGGGCGGACAGACACACAGAAAGACGAATAAGATTTAATCACTCTCGCTTTCGCGAAAGCGGGGGACGATAATTACGATATGCTGATTTACAAGCGCGATTTGTCAATGAATGGCATATTCTAATTCGTATAGGGCGAATTATATTACAGGCAAGTTGCCTAAGGGGTGAAATCTCTAGCATTCATGCGCCTGCGTAGCCTGTCGTTTACCAATGGTATCCGGTTTAACCGCGCTTATATATTTACTGCGTGGACCTCAGGGTCAACGCAATTAAAATATAAATAGAAGTAATTTCTACTGATATGCATGTAATGATGCGACATATCACTGCAAGTGCAGTGCAATCTTAAAATGATAATGGTAAACGTATGGTGATGCAAGCCTATTTAATGTGATCTATGTGTTCAGATAAATATATAGTACAAGAACAAAGTATATATTCTAACAACAATCTATATTTCAACCTAATTTTGCGATCTAGGCCTACTTAAAAAACAGGCAAATTGTGTGTGCATGTGTGTGTGTGTGTGTGTGAGTATGGAAGTGAGATCGATTATTTGTACAAGGTTTTATAAGAGGATTCTTACCAGTGCACGTTGGAATGTAATGCCACCAATAGTTTTCATCTGAAATAATGAAATAACAAAATACATGTAGAATTAACCCTTTCTCTTCCGGCGCATTTAACGTGATTTTGGAGGTCTTTTGACATTGCATTATTAAATTATTTCTAACTTTTTTATCCAAGGAGAAAGATAGGCATAATGCATACCATTTTGTAGTGAATTTCTTAGAAATTATATTTTATGACTATTTAGTTACTCACCTACTGACCTTATTAGTATAAATTGAGGTCAAAGGTCAATTAAGTGCAAAATTTTATGGAATTTTTTGATACTTTTTAATCTTCTAGCTAAATATTAACTATGATGTATGTTGAAATAGGAAATTTGGGATATACCCACAAAAGAGCATGATACTGTACTACATGAAACACATAAACTTTTTTTTCAATTCTGCATATAACTACTTAAAAGCGGTTGCTTATCAACGCAGAATTCTTTAATTTTCGGGCAGAAATTTTCATTTTTATTCATCCTAGACAATTTATGCATCCCAGCACATATAAAAGTTAGATGTGAGGTCATAAAATTACAAGGGACATACAACAGATAAATTGTCTTAAAGTTTGACCTCATTAGAACTATTTTTAGGAGGTCAAAGGTCAAATAAGTGCAAAAGTTTCATCAATTTTTTTCAACATTTTTCAATATTCTTGCCATAATTTTACACAATGGATGATAAAATGGAAAATTTTGAATATACTCTCAAGAAGGGATCAGAATTGCAATATCCATGCATCATTTTAGTTCAAATATCTGTTTAATGACCTTTAAGTGGTTGCTAAGCAACATCATTTTAAAGTTTTTGGCTATATACATGTTTGTTATTTCACATTCTGGACACATTCTAGACACTTTTTGTATATTTCATCATATTGTTTGTAAGATATGGGCCATAAAGATGAAAGAACATTTTTGTATTAAAAATTGACCTTGACACTCTTGTTCTTCAGGGGGTCAAGGTCATATCAGTACAGAATTCTGCTTTAAACTGTAAGTAAATATCAATTTTGAAATGCTTCAAACATGGATAAATCATCTAATAGTTGACGTAATAAAAATGGCGAATGACAAAATTTGCAAGCAAAGAATTCTGGTCTGCTTCTTACAAAGCCCTAGCAAAACATGTATACTATCTTTTTGTTAAACAAGAAATCCATTCTCTTGATGCCATTAAAAATAATCTTTATTTTCATGGATATAATTTAACAAGAAAAAAAACGAAATGATTTCATTACACGATTTTTCTTTTATAACAGAGCTTAAGGAGTACAATAAAGACTTGACATGTTATCTTGGAGGGAAATAATAATAATAGAGAGCATTGGCAATATTTAATGCAAAACTGTTTAGTCAATAAGTTGAAAATTTGACGCTTATATCCAAATATACAAATCCAGAAATATTGCAAGATGAATTCCAAATCAGACTGAAATCTTCAACAAAATGTCGAAGAGCACTTTTACTTTGTGTCCACCATTCTTTTATCAACTGTCATTTCTCTGTAAGACTGGAGAAAATTCTTTGACTTGTCCAAGACATTATTATTTGCTGTCAAGTACAAGTGATCAGCTTCTATCCTGTAAAAGATTTAAGTATTTTGAAACAGATACATGTCATTGTGTATATAAATTTATATTTATAAATAAAATTAAGAAAGCTAAAATTACTACGTTTATTTGATTTTCCTTTTAAAATTAAATTCTATTCATTATGTGATCCAAGTACTAGTTAAATGATATTGTTAAGTCAATGTATCAGGACTGATAATTCAACAATCTTGTAGTAAACCATCATGGTAAAATTACTGAACTAAAACAAATAGCAAATATGGCAATCTGACTAAAGCTAGACCTCTGTTTACGCTATCGCAACATGTAAAAAAAAATCTGGCATTAGATTGCTACGAAAGCCAGGAAGGGACACATAAATTTTTCAAAAAAGTAAAAAATGATATCTAATTGAATTAGACAATCTAATCCCAAGGATTACTAAATTGTTCCCTCGATTTATATTATGAGATCTCGAATTACACAATCCGATCTTAAGGATTACTAATTCGCCCCAATGATTCATAATTTGAGATCTCGAATTACATACTGGTAATTTGTTTTCACAGATTGATAATTCAACATCTTGATTTGTTACAACGTCAGTCTTATGATTTTGTAAATCTGTGCTCTTGAATTTCATTACATATATGTACAGAAACATCCAACCATTTTAATCAATAAGTGCGTTCTATTTATTTTGTTTCAGCAACCGGTCATTTCCAACCTCTTTCATAACTAATTCAACATATATTCATTTTAGAAATATTTTGATTACACAGGACCCATATTCACTTTTACTATCTAGGACTTTCAACATGTTCAATTATTCTAATATACAAGTAACACAAAAACCTCTGAAATTTTTTGTTGTACAAATATCAGTTCCAGTACATGGATTTGAAAATGTTCATGTATTTTTCTCATTTTGGACCATAATATGTAATAAAAGAGGATGTAAAATACAACAATATTCTATTTTTTAAACATGTATTACCATATCCAATATGTACAGATAAATAATTTAAACGAAATCATAAGAAGGGTTTACATTCCGAGGGAATGAATCATTTAAACTAAAAAAAATGAATTATACAATCTGAGATAACGGGTTGTGTAATTTGAGGGAACGAATTGATAATCTGTGAGAATGAATTGGCAATTTGTTATAATAGATTGTCAATCCGAGAGAACGGATTGTATAAATCAAGAACTCGGTTTATTTTTATAAATTTTAAAAATTCTATGTCCCTTCATGGCTTTCATAGATTTCATACCTGCATGGCTGCCAGGGTTGTAAAAAGAAAGGAGACAATAGACTGCAATGTTACTTCAGGGCAAAATCCCTGGGGCAAGGCTGTTTTTGAGCACGGGAGTGTTGATAAACCATCCAGTGAATTTGACCATCCATGTATATGATGTCCGATAACTGGAAAGTGTCTGAAAAATTGAGAAAATGGAAATTCTAACCACATACTTTATGCAGATTGGAAATACAACAGCAGTCTATAACAAGAGGCCCAAGGGCCACATCGCTCACCTGAGCAATGTGGATAGGAAAAAAGCAGAAATTAGTTTATGGTTGAAAAGGTTAAACCCAGTAGTGGTCTAAACCAATCCTTAAAAGGGAGATAGTATGATTTGAACAAACTTGAATCTTCACTAACTCTGGATGCATGCATATTTATTTGATTAACTGTGGCTTTATTGCCCTTCACATTTGAACTTACATTGTGGCCCCACCCTATACCCCAAGGGGGCCATGACGTGAACAAAATTGAATCTACACTACCCAGGAATGCTTCCATATGAACACGACTAATCATGGCTTTGTTATTCTTGAAAAGAATTTTAAAGATTTTTTCTACGTTTCTATGTAAAACTTGGATTCCATGTTGTGGCCCCGCCCTACCCCTTGGGGTCATGATTTGAACAAAAATTGAATGTCCAATACCTGAGGATGCTTCCATAAATATATGATCATTCATGCCTTTGCTAATCTTGAGAAGAAGATTTTGAAAGAATTTTCCTATATATTTCTATGTAACACTTTGATCAGCCATTGTGGCCCTGCCCAACCCCCAGGGGTCATGATTTGAACAAAATTGAATCTACACTACCTGAGGATGCTTCCCTATAAGTTTCATCTTTCCTGGCACCATGGTTCTTTAGAAGAAGATTTTTAAAGACTTTTCCTGTATATTTCTATGTAAAACTTTGATCGGCCATTTTGGCCCCACCCTACCCCCAGGGGTCATGATTTGAACAAACTTGAATCTACACTAGTTGAGGATGCATCCCTATAAGTTTCATCTTTCCTGGCATAGTGGTTCTTTAGTAGAAGATATTTAAAGAATTTTCCTGTATATTTCTATGTAACACAATGATCGGCCATTGTGGCCCCGCCCTAACCCCGGGGGTCATGATTTGAACAAACTTGAATCTACACTAGATGAGGATGCTACCCTATAAGTTTAATCTTTCCTGGCACCATGGTTCTTGAGAAGAAGATTTTAAAAGAATTTTACTATATATTTCTATGTAACACTTTGATCGGCCATTTTGGCCCCGCCCTACCCCAGGGGTCATGATTTGAACAAACTTGAATCTACACTACCTGAGGATGCTTCTCTATAAGTTTCATCTTTCCTGGCACAGTGGTTCTTGAGAAGAAGATTTTTAAAGAATTTTCCCATATATTTCAATGTATAACTTTGATCGGCCATTTTGGCCCCTCCCTACCCCCAGGGGTCATGATTTGAACAAATTTGAATCTACACTACCTGAGGATGCTTCTCTATAAGTTTAATCTTTCCTGGCACAGTGGTTCTTGAGAAGAAGATTTTTAAAGAATTTTCCTATATATTTCTATGTAAAACTTTGATCGGCCATTTTGGCCCCGCCCTACCCCCAGGGGTCATCAGTTGAACAAACTTGAATCTACACTACCTGAGGATGCTTCTCTATAAGTTTCATCTTTCCTGGCACAGTGGTTCTTGAGAAGAAGATTTTTAAAGAATTTTCCTATATATTTCTATGTATAAATTTGATCGGCCATTTTGGCCCCTCCCTACTCCCAGGGGTCATCATTTGAACAAACTTGAATCTACACTACCTGAGGATACTTCCCTATAAGTTTCATCTTTCCTGGCACAGTGGATCTTGAGAAGAAGATTTTTAAAGAATTTTCCTATATATTTCTATGTATAACTTTGATCGGCCATTTTGGCCCCGCCCTACCCCCAGGGGTCATCAGTTGAACAAACTTGAATCTACACTATCTGAGGATGCTTCTCTATAATTTTCATCTTTCCTGGCACATTGGTTCTTGAGAAGAAGATTTTTAAAACGTACCATCAAATTTTCATTATTTCTTAATTATCATCCCTTGAATAAGGGCGTGGCCCTTCATTTGAACAAATTTGAATCCCCGTCACCTAAGGATAGTTTGTGCCAAGTTTGGTTGAAATCGGCCCAGTGGTTCTTGAGAAGAAGTCGAAAATGTGAAAAGTTTACAACGACGACGACTACGACGACAACGACAACGACAACAACGACAGACAACGGACAAATTTTGACCAGAAAAGCTCACTTGAGCCTTTGGCTCAGGTGAGCTAAAAACAGCTTGTTCCATATCTCGGCATTCATTCAGATAGATATTACATGTTTAAATAATGTGTCCGATTAACAGATGAATAATCAATCATCATAAGTATTATGTGTTTCAAACACTTATTTTTCAAAATATAAAACTTGTATGAATGTGATATCATGAGAATGACACAAATGAAATTAGACTTTATTTTCTGAAATTTTAGAAATACAGAAATTTTCAGTTCCAAAAAAGAAATTTACCTGTTCATTGGTGTCCTTACATATTAATTGACCTTCGTAGTTCATGGTGGGCTTAGAAAGTGGGTATTCAATAATGAAAGTATTGTTGTATATGGTGAAAGCACCCTAAAATTTCAATGTGAAAGTGGTACATATACACACTCGTACATAGTGTAGTAAAATATGACATATTTTACTATGTAAGAATGTCGCCTACCTTAAAGTAAGTACAACTAAGGTGACGACGGTTAACCAAATTCTACATGGTGAATACGGTACAGGTACAACAAACAAGGGAAAAGGTAACACACGTGGTGAGTGGTTTGAGGACTGGACCGGACTGACGATAGGAAGCGTGATGGCCAGCACGGGTGGATGGCTATGAGGTCAGGGTGAAAGGTCATAGGGAAATACATTAACATACACAATTTCACTACATTCCTCCCCGTTATATTTAATAAATCTAGGAGCAATTACTGTAATTCACTTAGAGGAATGTAAACCAGAAATATATAAATATTATCTGATATGGAATGGAAAACATATAACTAATTCATGTATCCACATGAACTTGGACGGAATATTACATCCAGCACCTTAGTTCTGCAGGATAAACATGTTTGTATGAGGCAAGATTTATTAAAGTAAGTTAATATACGAATTATGATAATCCGCATGTAACTTCCACATTGAATCAAATGACCATGTTTAGCCATACGCATTCCATGTTGTATGTTAAACATTTCTTATGTTTTAACACTTAATTTATAGCCAAAATAATATAACTTACCTATGACCTAACACTGACCTACTTCCATGAGAGTCCTGAAACTGAATGGATTCATGACATATGGTTTTAGTCAAGTGAGATTCAGTTGTACCAGTATATAACTTAATCGTGTATACAACTGATTTACTTAATTAAATTGTGCAAGAGTGCAGTAATATATGTTAGCTGACTTAACAACAATCAGATTAACTAAACTGCTGTGATGTATATTACTGCTAATTAACTTAATATGATTATATTTTAATGTATGTCGTCACCTTAAGTATGTCAATGCCTAATATATACTTTAAAAACTTATACTAAGTAACTAACTTAAGCCTAACCTAAACTAAGTTAACTGTATATTTTCTTACTACCAATCCTGATAACTAAATTAACTGAAGAAGGTATGTATTTTTAATTGTCGACTAAAGATAGGATAAGCCATGAAATATAATTATTAAAAGTATTTACAAAACATATTCCGCATCAGTACCGTCAATTTCTAAAAGTTTAGTTAGCCGGGTATGATACGGAAAATGTACAACAAATAACTATATACAAACTATGTAACGCAATCCGCCCAGTACCGTCACTGAGAAAGGTCAGCCAAGTATATATTCGGAAAGCATAAGGTTATATACATAAAACAATCCTGCCCAATACCGTCACTGAGAATGGTCAGCCGGGTATTTGACGGAAAGCACAAGGTTATTTATACAGAGCAATCCAGCCCAATACCGTCACTGAGAATGGTCAGCCGGGTATTTGACGGAAAGCATCGACTATATAAATAATGTGATCTGCCAGGATATACCGTCACTGAGTAGCAGCCGGGTATATCCAACAGTAGGCATAAGTATTGCATGTTCACACCAGTCCTGATTGAAGTATTCCTGGGTAGGAACTGGGTCAAAGACATGCAACAGAATAGATCATTGCATAATTATGACATATGCTGCCTGAATATGCTTTACCCAGATCAGATCTCTATGGAACAGTGAGAGGAACTACATCATCTAGGTCACAGCGCCAGTAGTGAATTCCACCACAAGCCAAGTCTTCAATTTTGAAGTTTGACCTGTAAAAGGGACAAGCTACGTCTATTCTAGATGATGCGTCTGTATTGGTATGCCATCCCTGTGTACAGTCATGTTGTATAACTCTTCTGTCCAACGAGCTAGCTGGTGTACGTATGGTAAAGAATCTTCCCAGCATCGAAAGAAGTACGAAAAGACTATTACTGCCAAGAAGTTTCTTACTATAGTTGTGCAGTAGCATCATTGCTAATAGATGACTGTGGGTTAAACTAGCATAATCGATAGTTCTTTCTCCACCATCCTGGATTAAAACTTATGGAGATCAATACACTAAAATCTGCACTATTTTATATCTACAAACTACATTCTACACCATTTCCCCTCCCTTTTATTTTTTTAAATAAGAGAAGTAGTAATACCTACTTGTTCTAATTATTAATGCAGGGATATTAGAACTTATCTAATGTAGTTTGTGCATATATAATTAGCTATACTGGTGTATTGACTACTGTACATAAATTACTAAAGTACTATAATTGTGTAGGCAAGTCTATTAGTAATTCCGACTAAACAGTGCTACAAGTTATAGTTATAAAAAACACTTAATATGTTGGTAATGTTGGTAAGCTAAGTATAATGAATCCACTAACTAGATACTTAACTGATTATAAATATAAGAACTAAAATACTGTAGGCTAATTAGTCAACTACCAACTACTACCAGTTGAGAGTGAACTACCAGTTCTTGTTTAAATGTTAGTAGCTTGAATAAGTTAGATTTGAATAAGGCTAGACTGCAATAAAACTAATGTTTTGAACACTACAGTCTACTGACCTAATGCTAAGTACCTTCTATAATACATGTACTAAAAATGATTAGATTACTACACTAATTTGATATAAGTCTTAACTATATAAACACTAAATTTTTCCTTTTCTAATTTTGAGAATGGAAAGATAATTTTTAACTAATTTACTTATATCAAAATCAACACACCAAGCTATAGAACTATAGTATATAACTCGATAAACTCTGGGTATTAGCATTTCAGGGATTTTATTGCAAATGATCTATGTCAATGTGATGGGCCATGGTACAACCCAGCACTTGTTCTCAAGTGGCAGCCCAGATGGAATGCCCAGCCCATTGTCCACATAATAGAATACACAAACAAGGTACTCTCTGTAATTGGTCAATGGGATGTCCTTGTTGGCCGCATTCCAAGTAGACCTGGTTGGGCCATCTGTGGTGTCACTTTCAGTGGTAGTAACATACACAGCTGTTGCTGGTACAGAAAATGTGGAATCAGCATTCAGCGCTTCACTAATTTCCTTCTGTTGTGGATCCGGTAGTGAAGACGTTGCTGTTTCCTCATGTTCTATAACCAGCTTTTGGTAGTAGGGCTCCTGTAAATTGTCAATTAACTGAGCATTCACAACATTTTGATTGCTATGCTCAGACAAAGCATCGCTCCTAGGAGGCTGTGTATCAGGTGTCACGTTCTGTGCATCTAAAGTCAAATCCAGGAATGGTTGGCAGTTGGATGTTATGTCTGAATCTGGAGTTAAATGGAAACCAGCAGTTGAATGCTCACTACTCGGTGGCCATAACTCAGATGAACTGCCTTGAGAAACATCCTTGTTCGCTACATGTATGTCTGGAGTTGTTTGGCAACCAGCAGTTGAATACTCACTACTCAGTAGCCATAACCCAGACTTACTGTCATTTTTTTGGTCTCTGTCCTCTATGTCTTCTGTGTGTGGAATTCCAGGAACTTGGGGATCACAATGTGACACCACAGTATTCCACTGCATACTAGCAGGTGACATATCACCACTCCGTATTTGTGGAAAACTTGGTGGACTCTTGCAGGTAACTGTGGGCATCTGCTGCTGCTGGTGCACTGCTGCAGTAAATGTTGGCTGCTGTTGATGATGGTACACTGCTGTAGGCAGGACAGATTCACAGCTGCTAGCATCTCCAGGCCTCACTGGGCATTGTCTGGTATGATATTGGTTGACATAGCAGGGCATTGTGCAGCTACCCCATCCTGTGAGTTTGCCAATGGTGGTGGCATTGGTGGTCCTCCATACATGCATGGCTGTGGATATTGCTGTTGAGGTACCATGTATCCAGATGGAAACATTCCAGGATATGGGCCATATGTATATGGAATGCTAGGGCATGGCTGTGGTGGTCCAAGGAATGGTTGTAGGAATGGTCCACCATATCCAAGAAACGGTACTGGATAGCTCCCAGGGGCTGGTACATAATGATTTGAATACCTGTATGGATTAGGAGTTGGCAGGTATGGTCCACCATAGTATCCAGGAGGTGCTGTACAAGGTGTCATAGCTGGGTTCATTTTGTTGCTTTCAGTAGTTCAAAGTTACGGAAATAATCACGCCGTTTGATACTACTGAAACAGTCAGTCGGAGAATGTGCGTATATTTATTGTTGTAAGTTATACGCTATTTCCACGTCACGGTAAAATGAAACCGCCGGTGAAAATATTACACACTACTGTGACTGATATGCAACAAATTCTATTTCAGTATTTGATCACCGTGATCTGAATTAAACGTCACTTTAACACAATATAATTGTAATTGTATTTTAGCCGGTTTAATTCATCGGTATAGTCCAGATAATTTTACTTTACTGCCTCTATCTTTTCTCTCTATCTTTTTCTATCTTCTTTTTATCTGTAATGCTTTCGATCTTTATTCTTAGATTACTGTTGAATAGTAAACTTCACTTTAACACAATGAATAATTGTATCTGAGCCGGTTTAATTCAACAGTAAAGTTCCTGGTTATTTAGTTAGATTTTTTCTATCCTTTTCTTTCTATCTGTATATCGCAGTTAGTAAAATAGCGTTTCCTTTATCTTTGCTATTATTTGATAATTCTGTACTGGTCCAAAATACTTATTCTGTTATTTTTATCTACCTCTTAATTAATTGCTTAATAAGTAAATTAACTTGCTTGATTACCGCACTGACTATTACAACGTTAATTCAACGCCCGATGAAAGACGACAGTAGCAATAAGTACTGATGTTACTAAAATAAATAACCGATAAACTAACTATCAAAGAATATAATCAATTGATGATGTTATATAAATTGATTATATTTTTGCAAAGAAGTTTACTGTTGTTGCACAGAGCTAATATGTAAAAACGTAACTCTACAAAATCAGTTCACTGTTGTTCAAAGCGAGCACGAGCGCTTTAATCTATATATAGCTAAAACAGGTAAACCGGTTTGAGTAAACTAGCTCCGTGAAACTACATGCACATAAAACTAACAAAAACACTGCATCTCTCTACTTTCCCCCAAAATATTTTTTAAGGAACTTAGAGAGAAAAAGCAACAATATATAAATATAATATATATCCAAATTAAATTACGAGTCGACAAGAAAACGGCACTCCTCGAAAATTGTAACACGAGTGACAATAACTTTTCAATAGAAAAAAAATATTTGTCTCGTGCAAAGGAATGAAATATACGAAAAATTTAGAATAAAGTTCAGTCGATGTGGCACAAGTGACCGAGATTGAATGAACCGAGAAGAAAAAAATAATGTAATTTGCACAAGACAATGAAAATATCAAAAAATTTCGTACTGACGTTTACAAAAAAACGCCCTTACGATATTGTACACTAAGTATAATGAAAATATTCAAAATTTTCGTACTGACGTTTACAAAAACGCCGTTACGATATTGTACACTAAGTAGTAATAAAAATATTCAAAATTTTCAAACTAACGTTTACAAAAAACGCTGTACGATAAGTATAATACTAAATACTAATAAAAAAAGAAATTGCAAAAAAAAATTGGACCGTGATATCACCACGTGTTCAAATGCGACTCACGCGTGAAAAAATAACATGGCAAAGTCAAACTGTTGGAACTTTGCAATTAACGTTAATTATAACGCCTGTTTGCAACATTTTCCTACAGGCTATTATAAATGACTATACGCAAAATATTTCACTTGTGTTTTTACTCACGAATGACAGACAATTCACACGTGAATTTTGCAGATAAAAACATGAAAATTCAATGCACCCCGCACCGAATTACCGGCGACGCCAATGTAGTAAAATATGACATATTTTACTATGTAAGAATGTCGCCTACCTTAAAGTAAGTACAACTAAGGTGACGACGGTTAACCAAATTCTACATGGTGAATACGGTACAGGTACAACAAACAAGGGAAAAGGTAACACACGTGGTGAGTGGTTTGAGGACTGGACCGGACTGACGATAGGAAGCATGCTGGCCAGCACGGGTGGATGGCTATGAGGTCAGGGTGAAAGGTCATAGGGAAATACATTAACATACACAATTTCACTACAATAGATACTGAAAACAACTATTCATTATTATGAAAATTTTGATTTTACTTTGATCTTACGAGTGATTGTCAAAAGCATCAAGGTTCAAAAGCAATGCAAAATTGGCTGAACGATACGAAACACGCACACTGAAACATAAAGATCTAGTACATGTGTACATTTAGTTTTCTTTTGAACTTTAACTAATGCGTTTTAAACTTAAACTTTTCAGTCAATATACACGTATTCTCACCTGCTAATACCAAAGGCATGTCCGTATTATTTGATTCATTGATGTGAGGATCTTCGTCGTGAAATAATCATGAAAATTGACGTTCAGATTTCGGATCACCATCATGTTTACACCAAAGCGGAAACACGTGTTTATTCAATTCGTATCAACTCATACAGTGATGAGTCGTATTTATTTAGAAATGCGAGTTTTTTGTATTGTTAAGTATAGATCTAATTAAATTGCAAATTTATAAGTATACAGTATAACAAGATACAACGATATTAAAAATCTGATTTATTTTTTTTAGTAAAGATCGACGTTTTGGAAATCTACATTTTTTATCAATATTGTATATCACTTCATGAATTATACATCATTACGTGTAGATGAATAAATCAACATTCACTTCACAAAAGGCAGAACGAAAGTATATATTTGTTTTTTGAAATCTATTTTTTTTTTGCATTATGCATTTATTTCAGTGAAAAATATATTTAAATGGTCAAAAAGGTCTTATAAAAGAATTTGCTGTTTCGAGTAACATGAGTAAGACGCAACAATATCGACCTTGACGTTACATGTAAATATTGACCGATTTTTCCATAAAAACTATGCAAAGGTCACAAATTCAAATTATCGTAATTAAGAAAATACAGAGCGTAAAAAGGCCTATAAGGGCTTGTTGGAAAGAACATTTTCTGTACTTTTACCAGCTTTATTTTGTTTTCCCTATTTCAACACAGAAATAAACGTCAAACTGAGCTTTGTTTAAATATTACGAATAAAATCGAGAAAAAATACATAAGTGCAAGAAAATTCTTGTTTTTTAAATATACCTTAAAGTAATAACAATAATTTTTACATATTTTAAAAGTAGAGAAAATATGCTTTAAGAATATACCATGCTTTCTTATAAAGTTAATCAGGAAAAAATTGTCAATCGTCTGGAAAATCGGCAAACGCTTTGGAAAATTACGCCATTTTTAAAAAGTCTCGTTTGTCTTTACAACGTAAAATCGATTAAATACCGGCAATCGAGATATAATCTTTTTAGATATTTTGAAAGTAGAGAAAATTTCCAAAAAGATGATATATAGATTATATACCTTCATGCTACCACAAAATAGATACGGAGATCTTATTTTTGCGAAGTCGTGTTTTAACGCGCCACCGGTCAATTTGACCGGTACGGAAGTGAAGGGGTTAAGTTAAGTAGTGCAGCAAAGAGTGCAAGTAATGAATTATGACTTGGTGTCTTCTTTGATATGACAATGTGGCATTTAATCTTATGATCTCAGGAGATCTTTATTATTTAAGGCCATCACAATGATTACTTTTCACATTGTTTTTTATATTGATGGCCAAATTATGTTTTTTAAACAGTGGATCACAAAACTTGGATTTGTTTCAGGATCCTGAAGCTATAATGAGCACAACTAAAAGTATTATGTTTTAAAATTCTAGAATTACACACACATAAAAAAACAAAAGTTTATCTTACTATATTTACCTAAATATTTACGTAAGATATCGTGGTGTATTCTCTAAACTTAACACAATCGACGGAGATGAAACTTTTGTTGGGAATGGAGGTCATTTTGCGTGTTCTTTACGAAATTAAAAACTCATTACATGAGGATCTATCAGTTGACTAATCCAAAGACATGATCAAATTAGCCCAAACTAAGGGGGATGCATCTGCGCTTCCCTCTGTTAATCTGAATAAATTTCCTTTTTGGACAAAATAAGTTTACTTTTAAATGAAAGTAACTCTCATAAGGTTTTAAAACATGTTATACAGTGAAACTTCTCCAAACCGGACCCCCTGGAAACCGGTTCTCCCTGAACATCGGCTAAATTTATAAGTCCTGGCAAAATTCTTAACATTTCTTTACACATAAACTCTCATGAAACCGGCCACCTCGAAAACCGAACACCGGCCACTTTTCCAAAAACAAAAGTTAAGAAACATAGGAAATTTCCCCTCATCATACCGGCCACTTATTTATTGCAAGGAATTTAACTGTCATTGACCAGAGGGGTAATAATGACCGGCCGGAGGTGTGAAAAATAGCCTACCCACGAGAAGTCAGAGGTGTGAAAAATTGAATCTGGCGTCATAGTGTTTTCAATTGTTTAGCCGTCTTGAGGGGTAGTCATCGTGCAAGACTACGTAAATGGCCGGTCTAAGCTGTGCACATAAGATTAACATTAATTAAACTTGAATTAATAAAATAATCAAGCAACCAATAAAATTAAATCACACAATGAATCAACAAATTATCGCACGCCATATTCCATCATCGTTTTAAATACACATTAGCGGCCTTAAAATTGGTCACTGTTAAATAATGCTAAAAAAAAATTAATTAAAATGTTTACCGAAATATACATTTCATGATTAAAATAACAGAAGTTTTGCTCAGAAATGCTTTAATTATTTACCCGTAACTGAAGTATAAAACAAATATTTTAGTGACGAAAGCGATACACAGATACACATGCAGTATTCTGTATAGACTTCAGTTAAGGTAAAGGGTCTGGTTTATTTCTTCGCATATGATTAATAAAGAAACCTTCCCTGTTTTTTTCTGTTCTTTTTTTCTTATTTCTTTCCGTAAAAATCAACACGTATGTCGAAATTATCATCACTAATAATAATTTCCTTTTTTTAAGACCTTAATATTGATTACGTGTCTGCCGATAATTAATAATATGTTGACTACAATTATATATTTTTCCTAGCATCTGTCACTTAGTTCTGCATTTCTTCAGTATTTAAGATTCTCGGGAAACCGGCCACCCCTCCGGTCCGGCCATTTTATTCAGTCCGGCAGCTGGCCGGTTTAGAGAAGTTTTACTGTATAAGGAAATCTTATTTTATAATGAATCGCATATATGTGTGATGCAATTTCAGCATTTCTTTTAAACATATATAAAAAAAATCATTTTATTAATGATATGTAATCTAAGTCATTGATTTTAAGTATTACCATTACTAATTTATTATTAGAATAGAACACCAAACTGTATTTCTTTCGTAAAAGGATTAAACTTTTTTTGTTTTGGATTAAGCAATTAAATTATTTTCTTCGATTTATTCAGGCTATGTTTATAATATTCAATAGCTGTTATATACTCAATCCTCCATGGCACCTGATCCCATGTTTTAATTTTATGTTCCGCTTGAAAAGTAGAGGGTATATAGTAATCGGGATATCCGTCCGTCCGTCTGAACGTCCTCTGTCTGTTACGCCTTGGGGAACTCATCACTTATCCCCAACTCCTTTTATACTATTCGATGAAGGATATGGAAATAACGAACAGCATTCAATCTCAACGTCCATTAAACAAATATACAAAACAAGAGCAGAGCAAACACGGACCTCCGAAACATCAGAGGTGGGATCAGGTGCCATGGAGGAGTGAGCATCCCCTGCCGACCGGTCACACCCGCCGTGTTCTCGTTGTCATAATCAGGAAATAACGGAAAAAATCCGTGGTCAATTCAGTGTATAAATAATGGACTAACAAGTGGTATGAAAAACGTCAGTCAGCATTTCATTCAATGATAAATTGTATTTGCTGACAAGGTCATTGTATCGACCATAGAATTTACGAAATGATGACTTTAAACGAGACTGTTGATATTCTTGTTTCATCAACTTGCTTGTCAATAATTTACCTCGTTTAAGAAATTGTTCATACGTAGAGCTTCACAAAATCTTTGTTACATAGTGCCATTGTGCACCTTCTAATTTATTTTTGATCTGACACATTTTTTGGTTTTCCCAGAGCAAAACCTGGACACTGCCATTCTTTCCATAATATTGGAGGGTACCCATCTCTTATTCGCGATTCCTCCAATGCCACTGTATGAAATCTAAAGATACTTTCACAGATTCTTTATTATAAAATGTCATTGTAACCCCTTATTGTACTTTATGATTTGACACTTATTCGGGTCTCCCAGGGCAATACATTAATATTAACTTTAAAATCATATTGGAGGCGGGGTGGCATTTAGTGAGCTTAGTTAATCTAGTTAGTGAATGTGTATATAACGTGATATTATCTCTTGTCAATTTATTATGTTGTCATGAAATGTGTCATATTTACCCTAACCAATAAATTCTTCTACAAATGGCCAAAAATAAGTTTTTTTCAATATTTCATAAAGTTTTATGATGAAAGATTTGTCTTCAAAATCATAAAACATGTTTTAATTTTTGAGTCGAGGGCTGTGCTCAAATTATAATTGTTTGCTGAGCAAAATTCGAGAACATGGCATTATCTCAAAGCCTCTATTCCTATACCTTGATTCTCAAAAGGAATTTTTTTTATAGGAAAGGGGAACATTATGTCTCTACTTTATTGTGATATATGGAATCTGATCGGATGATAGTCAATTAATTTATATAAGGAAAGGGTCATTTAATGTATAAAGTGAACCTGGCTCTTTTAAATAATTAAGATTAAAGATATCTGAACATCTACAATTCCTCTGTAGCCTAGTATCTTTTTAACCAATATCAGCTTCAACTTTGATGTCGAATTTTTTATGTCGCAGTATTGTAATTAACCTTTAACAATGGCCAAAAAAGATTATTTATAAACTTTAATTGCTTATATTTAAAATAAAAAAAAACAACAACAAGTTTTTAGCATTGATTTATGCAATGTTCATTATCGTCGTCCTATTCTATATTGACTTTTTACAGAATACTATACATTAAAATACATGTACAGAATTTTCTTTCTGAAATAATTTCATACATGTACTTTAAGTCTAACTCATCCAAAAAATGTTACATGTACATGCATATTTATCATAACAGCATAATTAAATAACAAATTAAATTTTCAAACCTGCATATTGCTTTAATATCACCATAATCATTATCATCACCATCATTTTTTATGTGCAGTAAGGGTACGCATCTCCTGTTGCCAGGACAATTTGTACCAAGGACGAGAAAATGTGCAGTTTTGATTGGTACAAACTGCTGCCGGTGACAATATGTATAGGATGACAATATGTACCGTCATAATAACTCTGCGTGAAAAACATATGAGACTCGTCTGAGTTATTTTAATAGAAGTCCAACATAATCTTTAAGCAACCCCATCTGAGGGGCGACAATATGTACAGTGAGAGTAGCCACATAATGTCGCCGGAAACATTATCTGCATTTGTAACTTTTAAGCCAGTGATAACATGCACCGCCTTACGACACTATGTGCCGTAAGGGTAGGTACATATTGTCACTGATGACATTGACAGAATGATCATATTTACTATCACGACCCCTCCCTCTGATATATTTAATCCATCATTCGTCAATGCAAGTGAATTATAATGATTAATAACTTCTTTATTTTTTTTTTCAATTATTAATCAACCAATTTTATGCATTTGAAACCTATGAATGGCACATCGTTTCAAAATTGTGTAAAAAATCTGGTACAGACCTTGATTTATTTTGCCTGTTGCGGCTTCTACTTCAAACTGATGTTTTAGTTCCTCTGCATAAAGACGTTCAGAGACAGGGTTCAATCCTTCAATTCCCAAAAAATCAACCTCATGTAGGTACTTGTACTCATTGTTCAGGTACGTATCAAGATCTAAAACTGCTCCTCTTACTGTTTGCCAAAGTGCGCGGTAATCAGTATTTGAAAGTTTGGGGAGATTGGGATAACTGTCACACAGAATTCTGGCAATAAAATTCCTCGCATAACGGATCCTTTCAATGTTGGCTGGCAAGGATCTGTCTCTGGGGTCGGGATTATTTCCCCATCCAATGTTGTGTGGAGGTAAGCAAAGACCGTGTTGTATATGGTGACGAAAAATATCACGTAGTTGATCAGTGCACGGACCAAGGATAAGCCGACTCGCTCTATAGGCATTTGTTGTCTCATCTATGATATTAAGTGTCAATTCTATTGAATAAGGAGAGGTAGCCTTGGCATACATGAAATGTTTCCCTGAAATTTCAAAATAAGTAACATGTGATAAAGGAAATAATTAATGCATTTGATGGAATTAAAATGTTTGAATTGAATTTTTTACGTTATGAGTTTTTTTTTTCTGATGCTCTTTCTTTAATATATTAATATATGAATATTTAAGGTGTTTATATATAATACGAAAATTCAGAGTAGAAATGTTCGAAAGCATAACCCCATCACTAGTATCGCTCAGTGTTCTGTACAGAGTTCAACAGATTGAATACACCGTGAAACGTAAATTGTTTTATAAACAGGGCACGAGATCTATTGTTGTTGACGTTTACGATTTACTGGATGATTCAATTGTTAAAGTCTGCACTTACCACTCAAAACAGACTGAAAGTAGACTGTGAGGGGGTTAGCTTTCGAACATTTCTACTCTGAATTTTCAAGATTTAAATTTCAATACTTTTCATTAATATACAACAAAATTGCCACTTTTCTTAAGTATTAAGATTAAAATTAAAACATTTGTTAGTTCAAGGATGTTTCAATCAAACCCGTCCAGAAATTCTCAGTTTCAATAACTTCGAGATGAAATTAGATTTAATGTTTTTTAGTGTGAAATGCTGTAGCAAAATATAAGTCCTGATATTTTACAGAATATTTGAGAAAATATTAATTTCAAATCTGTGACTTAGCACCTTAAAACGAATTTGAATCAAAGGTATCTCAGTTCCGATTTCAAAATCAACATATAGTGAAACGGATATGGTTGTTTACTTTCGTATAAACGTTAGACCTAGTTTTCTTTTCATTTCTTAAACACTAAAAATATTATTTTAACGATCATGCAAGTAGTATGAGACTGCCATTGTACAGAGACTGCATTGGGATAATACTAATTGTTTTGCAGGACCTTGGAGACCTCTCTGGTGACGGAGTTGTGAAACCTTAGCTTGTTCCTCCTCCTATATACGGTCATAAGACCTGAATAAGGCAGACCGTTGCGGGGGATAGACAGCTTAGTGTTATAGACTAACCAAAATCGTAATACCTGAATAAGGCATTCATTTGGCTGTATAGAGAGAGATGGCATACCACAGAAGTGGGGGAAGTGCCAAGTCAGTACTTGTGAAGTGGCAGGGCAAGAAGAAATTTATTTACGGGAGACACCCGTTGACCACAGTCAGTGGTTGTCCAATCAAGAAGAGATCCATTGTATTACTTTATCGTATTTGTATTATAATTGTGTAAATATTTTATTTGGTCAACAAAAATCTGAGTTAACAGGTTAACGAACCCTAGTGTAACGCCTCAGTGATACAAGACTTATCACCAAACAACAAGCTCGGCCGCGTTGCACGTTACAATATTATACACAGAGAATAAGTAATAAGTCCATGAGGTAAATCGTATATGGTTATTTGTTTGTATATTACATGTTACATGAAATATATAGAGAAACGAACAGTATTTAACATCAAAAGTTCATTAAACAATACAAAATAGTAGCAGAGCAAACACGGACCTCCAAAATATTGCAGGTGGGATCAGGTGCCATGGATGAGTGAGCATCCCCTACCAATGATAAATTGTATTTGCTGACAAGGTGATTGTATCGACCAAAAAACTTTAAAAATAAAAACTTTACAAGAGACAGCTAAAATTTCCGTTTCATCAATTTGATTGTCAATAATTTACCTCGTTTTAGAAATTCTTTGTACGTAGAGCATGCTCTTGCGTATTGAATCAACTTATATATATAAACTCCGTATGCAGTTGGTGAAGGTATATTGCTACTTTAGCAAAGAAAGTTGACGATAGAAAAGTTAAAATCATTACGTTTATCATAGAACTTGGTTGCTAGATTACCGTTAACATCTTGTCAAGTAATTAAAAATATGAAACAGATGTGTCAGACGCTGTGGTATCTTTTATCTCAAGCTCACCAGGATAAATCGTATCGACATAAGAAAGCAAATTACAAATGGAAATTGACAATACGTCGATGATATATCTAAATGTCTAGTTGAAGGACACGGCAAGTGTTTTCTTCTTTTCATGCAAAAGATTTTGCACAAATCTGCATCATATCAATACAAATATAGGCCTGCTAATAACGAGGTGCGATTGATACCCATAGGAATTCCAATATATTGCTGGAAGACCTTGTCTCCAAAAATGACATAGACATTGTCAATCAGAAACTCAATGAAACATATGGAGATAACGAAAGTATTCAAGATCAAGCTTCTTATTGATTTTAACATCAGAGTACTTGTGTGTACAATCAAAATGCCTTTTAACAAAATAATTTTGCAAAAGATCAACTACAAGGTAAGTAAATTTACGAGTTCAACTTTTATTGAAAAAGCAGCTGTCAGTGATATTAAAGAGCTTGGACTTTAATTCATCTTGGGGAATGGTTGTGTATAAAGTTGAAAAGTTGTTTTTCAGCTATTTATTTTGGTGAAATATTGTGAATTCAAATTGTCCTTAAGTTCCTTGGAATTTTTAAGCATCCACATCTGATTAACACCACTTCTTGAATATATAGACTGTTGCACAGTGCTCTTGACGTTTCTCCTTCACTACTGAAACTATCTTAATGAGGATTAAAGATGGAAAATTTTCCTTCAAGAGGGGACTTAGAGTATAAGATGGATTAACACTTGCTGAATTAAATCAAACTTCTTCTAAAATACAATTTATATAATGAGCCTTACAAACGAAGACAATGTTGTCACCTGCTTTGTCAGCAGAGACCAGTAGGTACTGAGCATGTTATCTAATTCTTTTTTTTCTTCTGGATTATTAAGTGCAGAAGGATAGACGGTTTTAGTAATGTCTCTCAATCTTTTAATACATGATTTAAACATAGATCTGATACATTGAACCCATTCTGACAAAGTGTTAAGTACTTCTTTTTTTTTTATTAATTCTCCTCAACCAGCTAACTAGGGGCCCGTCTTTCCAAAGTGAAAGGATTGCAAGTTCTAAAGTTTGCTAAATCTATGATATTACATGAGGCCAGTTTTAACTTTTTGAGACACTGAGGCCAGTATCCCTCCCCCCCTTTTTTTTTAAAGATGATTTTGCCATAATACAACAAAAAACAATCAGATCAAAATAACCATTATGTCTCTCATTAATAAAGTCTGAGGACTTTTTTTTTGTTATTAATGGAAGATATTTTTTGAATTCAGTTGCGCCCCGTCCCCGTATTGTACAATGTACTTAAAAATTTAAACATACAATTTTTAATAGTGTATAGAACACGATCCTCCTCTCGGTAGCGATAAAATAAGTAGTTGAATACTAGTAATACAACAATCATAATACTTTACGAGCTGGTTTAATTTTCCCTTGAACTGAAAGCGTACCTGTTCTATTATTCAATCTATAGTGTTTGACTTGGCCGTTCTTTATCACCCCCATTCAAATTATAAAAATCTAAATACCATCCACTGATTTTTTTCGTTGTTGTTCGTGGTTTTTTAAAGATACTTGTATTTATTATTATGAAATGGTTGAATTCAAAATTATCAAAATTGGTGAAAACAAAATCTCAGAAAAAATCAATAATCTTATACTATCAATATTCACTGTATATTAGATTTTTTTTCTTGTGCTGATATTTTTCTCAGTGTTCTAAGTTTTTCGATGCATTTCCAGAAACATCTCTTCCAAAACTCGAAACAAGAAAACATTATTTGATGTAACCATCAATTGTCGCCAGAGAGATAAATAAAGTAAACAATGGAACTGAATCTTGATCATCAAACCGCTTTGATATGTGTGAGAAAGGCATTCATCTAAATGATGGACACGATAGTCGGGAAGATTAAAAAAAAACTGAAAATTGAACAATTTAAAAAAATTCCTCAATCTGCATACACCAAAACTTAAAATTATATGAAAAGAGCAGCTCGGTCCTTCGGGCTGCAATTAATTCATTAATCAAGTAATATTTTTAAAGTACTTTAGAAATAATATTAATATATTTTTTTCTCTTTATAAAATGTTTCTACTGTACCTTTCACGTGGTACTGTGAGCAACTTCTAATCTAATACAGACCTAAGGCTACTATTGTGTATAATATAGACTTCTGATATCGTGAAAAGTAAACAAAAACACAATGCCAGTCCTGATAATAAAGATAGGGTACGTCGAGTTCATGAAAATAATTTTGAAAGTCAAACATAAAAGATTAATGAAAACAATGCTCATCAAAACCAAACAAAATTTATTTAGTGATTTTTAAGCCCCCGTAAACGAAGTTTCGGGGATATATAGCTTTTTTCGTGTCCGTCTTTCTCTCTGTCTGTCTATATATCTGTTTAAACTTACCTATAGCTTTTGATTTAGTGGAGCTATGGCATTCATATTTCACATGTGTATTTCTTGTGACAAGACTTTTCTTTTGCTACCACCAAATTTGACCTTTCACTTTGGATTTTGACCCACTTTTACACAAAAACTTTGAACTTTTACTTTGGCCATATCTTTTGAACAGTAGAGACCAAGGCATTTATACTTATAATGCGTATTTTTATGAGAAGACTTTTCATCGGATACCAACAACCTTGACATTTTGACCTTGACAGATATTTCTGTTCTTAATAAAAAAATTAACCTTGGCTATAACTTTTGATCAGAAAGTACTAGGGCTTTCATACTTCAAACTTGTAACCCTTGTGAGAAGACGCTCCATTGGATACCAAGAACTTTGACCCTTTGACCTTGACCTTTGAGTTTGACCTACTTTAAAAATACAACCTTGACCATTGTTTTTGAAGGGTTAGTACAAGGGCTTTCATACTTCATATATTTAATCCCTGTGACAAGACCTCTCATTTGATACCAAGAACCTTGACCTTTTGACCTTGGAGTTTGAACCACTTTTACACAAAAATTGCAAACTTTTACTTTGGCTCTGATTTTTAAACGGTAGATACTAAAAATTCCATTTTTCAAATATCACTTCTTTTTGGCAAGACCTATCATCTGAAACCAAGAATTTAGACGTTGACCTTGGAGATTTCCGTACTTACGAAAAAAATTAACCTTGGTCTTAACTTTTGAATGGTAAGGGCTAGGGCTTTCATACTTCAAATATATAATCCTTGTGAGAAGACCATTCATTGGATATCAACAACTTTGAACTTGAGCTTGGAATTTGACCTTCTTTTTACAAACTTTAACATTGGCCATAACTTATGAACAGTAAGGGCCAGCGCTTTCATACTAAATTTATGTAATCTTTGTGACAAGGCCTTTCTTTAAAAACCAACAACCTTGACCCTTTGACATTTACCCAGAGTTTGTCCCTCCTTTTTAAAATGTTAACCTTGGTCATAACCCTTGAACAGAATGGTGCTAGGGTTTTTTATTTCTTCTGAAAAGGTCTTACTTAAAGTACCAACATATTTGATCAGCATTAGTGAAAGCTTAACCTTCGCTATGTTGCCATAGGGGGGAATCAGTGTTTCACAAACACATCTTGTTTTTAGTTTGCTTGTGCGCAAAAGCCAACAAGATTAAATTCATATCATGTAGCTTAATTGTTTAGATATGTTGAAAGTTAAAGAAGAGTCTAACATTATATAAATCAGTATCATACATTGTTTACTTTGTGTGATAATCATGTGTTAACCCCTTCCACATCGTGTTGAATTTTAATGCATATATCTTTTGCATATGTTTCACACAAGATCATGTATATTTGTTTTCCCGTAATCAAGCATTGATAACTTACTTTGTATTGGCCTGTTTATGCCATATAATATCTAAATAAAAAATCCATTTATTCTAACTTATGCTAAATGATTTGCTTAAACTTTAATCATGAGGGAGTATATATAATTTTATCATATGTTCCTCATCATCGATTATCGTTCATATATTATTCACTTCATGCCATCATGAGATTATCAAATAAAATAAACTTGCACTGAGATTGCATGTAAATGTGTCATTTCACGTGAAAAGTAATCGTCGTAGATCAATACGTTGTAAAGAGTAAAGTCTAACATTTATTTGAGTGCAGAAAGATCCATACATTTTACGAGCTGAATATTTCCGGTGAATGTGACGTAAATTTATCCTCTGTTGCAAACAACATTAGTATCCATAGAAAAACTTTTAAACAAACGCAGTATCTCGCCTCAATTCCCCGGGGTTCTTGCCACTGGTGCAATCATCTATTTCTCTCATTTCACTTTTTCTCCAATTCTTACCCACTTTCTCAGACTGCTTCTTCGCTACAACTCAGCATTCCAGCATTCAACCGATCCTGAAACTCTCAGTGCGTTCTTATATATACCCTTTGACCGAGTCTTTTTCAAGGGAAGGCGAGTTAATCCATTTTACTTACTTACTTTTTTTTTCTTTGCACTTATAGTTACCACTAATCATTACAGTAGAATTTGTATACAGGTGATATACACCTGACCTAATCTTTATTTGAATTCCAGTTCAGAATGTGATCTAGCATACATTGTTTAACTTAATAATTTTACATGTAGTAAATAAACTTGTTTTACAATTACAAATAAAACGTTGTGTGTTCAGTAAAACTCTTCTAGTATAATATCAAGGAAAGAAAAACCAATACCCAATGCTTATAAATATTTTCATCAAGAAATCCATGTATAGTTGTCGAAATTTGCATCGTATACCATATAATATTTACATTACGACCCCTTGGTCAAGGTCTCCGCAGGTGGAATAATAGTCCCTGAGGGTCAATAAAGCCCGGTAGCTAAGTACTTTGGTTCAAGTTTTGAAACAACGCATATCTAATTTCTATGGTAAAGTATAAAATTTACAAATCATTTTTAAAAAAAAAATCGCCTTATAGCCTTCATACATAGCTATAATCCTTTGTATTTGGGTCCAGTCTTTGAAAACCCCTTTTAAAGATTTTTTTGGGTAGGTTTATTCCTGATTTCAACGTTTTGGCATGAGCGTCACTGAAGAGACGTAGTTAGTCGAAAGTTGCAACTGGTATATCAAAACTTGTACTGTATAGGATTTACATTACAGGTGATAATTCATATTCAATTTGCTGATTGTCAATATAATGTAGAGACAGTAGAAAGAAAGTTTAAACTGCCTTCTTAGTGAGCTATCAGAGTCACACTAAATCTTAAGCAAGTTTAGCTACTGCAAGGCTAAATGACTGTTTCGCGTTACGATATCAATACACATAAATTGAATCAAAACCCCAAAAGTACGTCAATAAATATTCCGTCATATACCGAAAGGTATCAATTCATTGTCATATGCTATATAAAAAAAATCTTGTGCATTTTGGACACTGAATGAATCGACCCAAGGTATTTATTCACGGCAATTTTAATATACAAAAAACAATACAATGGGCTTGAACAAATATGCATATTACATTTACACAAAATGCAAAAATGGTATGTTTCCTCTTCTTATCAGGTATTCTTGAAAGTCCTTGGAATGTATAATTATCATGTGGTCCTTTTATATTTTTCCCTTTTAGCTGAAGAGCCCTGGTTCTGTTTAACTGATGTATTGTCACAGTTTCCAAACGTTACCATTCCCGAGGTTGTTGTGATATTTCCTACATTGATGCTGACTACAGTTTTCTCTAAAAAAACAACAACAAAAAAAAAAAACAAATAGATATTTAAAATTGTAAACATAAAGAACAAAAAGAAAAAAACTCAGAGTGTACGTAGAAAAAGTCCTTCATTTCTGCATGTTTAATCATGAATATAATACTTTTAGTAAATCATTTATTAGAAAAGTAATTTCAATCATAATGTCAATATTCTAGATGACGTCCCTTCTAACATATTTTTCTTAAACATTCAAAATATTTTGAAACATATTATAATAGATAAAAATCTTTAGCAGGCATAAACTTTTTTTTACCCTTTTTCCTCTTACAACCTCGGCGAAGAGTTTTATCATCGTCATTTGTACTTCCTTGTGCCTTGTCATCTTGAGTGGGCAACCCTTCGTCAATCTACAGGAATAGTAAGAGAACAATATTGTGACCAGTGAAACGTTCATCACGAAATTGCCATTTGTATGTAAAATTCATTGAAACATGGATTCAAATCTATGTTGAAGCTCCATTTTAACATTTCCAGTATAATTAACGCTTGATTTTGTTTAAAAGGGTGGGCATTCTTAAGTAGTGAGATTACATCAGGTTTGAAGCTATTATTTATTCAAATAATACGAATCGTTGCAAACACGGACCTCTAAAATATGACATGGCGGATGAGGTGCCATGAAGGATTTAACAACCGCCAACTTTACTAAACAAAGTTAACCTTCACCTCAGTCTAATACAACAATTTAAGGGATCTATAAAGAATACAAGAGGCCCACGGACCTTATAGGTCACCTGAGTATTGTGTTACATCTTTCAAACAATTAAATTTGGTTTGTGTATTAAACCAGAAGCCATGAAATCCACAATTCACAATTTTGAAAGAGGCACCATTGCTTATCTTAACTATAAACTTAGCCTGCTTACTCTATTTACTTATAACCCAGAGGTAGATCAGAGTAACAAAGAGAAAATACATGCACTTCCACTTTATAACCAGTTGTGAACCTCACTTCAAAGGAACCACTGACCATGGGGCCACATATTACAAGCTGTTGCAAATTTCGTAATAAAATGGTTGATAAATACTAAAGAGCAGACATCAAAACATTAATTTTGGAAAAAGCACTCTTGCCCATCATAACTATGTACTTAGTTAGTTTATTAAATACCCTGAAGTAGAGAAGAAGATTTCAAAGAATAAATGTATTTTTATCATATAATCAATGGAGCCCGACCCTAACACCAGAACCCCTGACCCTTAGGCCATAGAATTCACAATTTTGGATGAGGCACACTTGCTCAACATAACTATGTACTTACTTAGTTTATTTAATACCCAAGAGCAGAGAAAAAGATTTTAAAAAAATAATGCATTTTCACTATATTATTAAAAGAGCCCCATCTAAACACCAGAACCCCTAACCCTGGGGCCATGAAATTCATAATTTGGGAAGAGGCAAGTTGAAATTGGTTGAGCAGTTTCAGAGTGGAAGCTGAAACTGTTCAAATGTCAAAAGAGGACACACCATGCACCGCAACGGACGAAAGATGATAGCTATAGGTAATTTGCGACCTAAAAATCCATATGAATTTCTGAGTAAATAATGGCCAAAAAATTTATGAAAAACGTCAGTCAGTATTTGACATAATGTCAGTGAAGCAGAGCAAACACGTATCTCCAAACATCAGAGGTGGGACCACGTTTCATGGAGGGGATGTTCCCCCTTCTTACCGATCACACCCGCCGTGTGATCCTTGTCATGATCAGTAAATAACGGAAATATCCGACGTCAATTCAGTATATAAATAATGACCTAACAATAAGTATGAAAAACGCCTTAATATTCCAAACCTATAAATCTATAATAATATTTGCCTTTAAGTTAATATTTTCATAAAGTTCTTACAACATATTATCTTAATTGAAAACTATAAAGATCGTTTTCGTAAAGTTCTTTAAAAACTCAAGCGAAAAATCTATCGTAACCCTTATTGTTAAAAAATAACCACAAAAATCAAAATTCATGTTAAATAGAATTTTTTCGGTTTAGAAACAACAACAAAACTTTACGCACCTCTTGCCAAAAATAAAGAGTCCTTTGTACATCTATTTCATGTTTATCCAAGATTGGACAGTTGCACTGAACTCCACACAGTTCATTTTCTGGAATAAATGTAAGATCTTCTATACTACAGAAACGATTCAGACATTTGTAGCCTTTTAGGAAGTTTTTCTTTTCATTAAATGTCTTTGTCAATTCTGTTAAGACAATTTCAATTGTTTTTCCAATCTCACGGGATACCTTGGGATTCAGATTCTTTATTCGCAAGACTTGAATCTGAATGTCGTTATCAATTATACCAACGATAATTGTGTGATTTTTGGTTTCGAAAATCGCTGCTGTTTGACACAGACATTGACTTTTATCCTTATTGAGCTGCACTTTCCACTTCAGGACACTCATGCAATATGCAATAAGCCTGTAGTACACAAACATGGCAAAGGATGTGAATCGATAACACAGAATAGACGACTTCTCTAGTGTCTGGTTAAAGATGTCGTGTTTGAAATTCTTTTGATTCATGAAGGGGACATACCAGGAGGATTCTCCTTCTAAGCTGACTAACATCCGTAATTTCTCCATGAATGACATAAGTATTGCCTTGTGTTCTATATATGACGATTCTTCTTTCCACAGAGCATCCACCAGTGAATTCCTCAGATGTCCAGTGGCATTGAAGTGGTTCCAATCTTCAATATATCTTCGTTTGCAGTCCCTGTTTATGTGTTCCTTGTCCGCAATAAGTTTAATGAATGCATTAGAAAACCATTGAATACTTAGAATTGCATATTTTCTCAGTCCTTTCTCCTTGAAAAATAGCAACATACCATGTCCATGGAAAAAAGACAGAAAATCAAACAATTCTTCTTGACTTTTCAATTGATATTCTTCTGGGAGTTTCTTATTCTCCTTGTTGATGTCACTAATTGACAAGATTGGCTTTTCTGTTATTTGTAAGAGATGTTCAAGAAGAGCCCATGCTGAGGGGACTTCTATTTTTGTATACATTTTTTTCGAGACTACCTCAGCAATTGATTCTTTTAGACTCTGCAGAACATGTATTCCTTCTTCATTCATCTCTATTAGTCCTAATGCAAAGTCCTCGTTATAAAGCCTGGCCTTATCATCCTCTGTTAATAATGTCCAAAGACTTTCCAAGAAAGAGTCCTTTTCCTGTTTTGAAAATATCATATTAAGTTTTAAAGAAGTAAGATTAAAGGAAAGTAACAATTATAATCATTATGTCAAATTAACTATACTTTCCAGGAAAATACAATTAATAAGGATTCGGTTGCATATGTTTTCCACCACTTGTTAGATGTTAATGTTGTCTTGTCAGATTCATGTATTTATGTCAAGTTGTCATATAATCATGTTGACTTCTCAGGTAAAAATATCACCACCAGGAACTCAGTCTCAGTGTCTTGTTATTCCTATAAGTTTAAGCCACAAACTGACGTCTACTTCTTATTGTAACGTCTGACAGGAAGACGTTTTGACAAATCAGCATTATTATTCAAAATTCAAAATAAACGATGAAGTGACATGCGGCCCCCGGGACCAAAAGATTAAATATCAAAATTTTACTCAAAGGATGAGGTGACTTGCGGCCCCTCGTATACTGACAAAAAATTAAATGTCAAAATTTCACTCAAATTTTTATATGAAATTATGCACTGATATGTGTACTTTTATAGAATACTATTTTTAACAAAAATAGCAACGTGATATGAAAGATATAAAACTTTTATTGGGGTTGGTTATCATGTTTACATTCAATTCCCATTGCATTTTAACCCCGCCCTACTCTTTGAAGCCCTTAAAATATACGAGCGCAGATAGGTACAATTTTCTCCTTTGGCTTGTCACTGTATTTTATTAAAATCTACCCATATGTGAAAGGAGAAAATTGTACCTAACTGCGCTCACATGCTATTTTTTTCTTTAAAAAATGTAAAATCTTGTTGGCCTTCCCCATTATAAACAGATCGACGGAACTAGATTTTCTGACGTAAGAATGAATTCATATGCTAATCGAGGCACAGGCGATACCTTCTAACTGACCAATCAGCTAAATGAAATTCGTTACGAGTGAGTGTCACAAAAATACTATGGAAACATGCTTGAAATTTTACTTCTTTTCGATATTTTTTTATGCATTTAAATCACTGATTAGACACGGATCTACGTATGTACAATTTCCGAGATCACAGTAATATTTATATAGTATATACAGTTACAAAAATCGATAGAATAATACAGGATATATAGTAGTTTAAAATTTTGTAGCGTGATTGGTGAGCAATTCGCTAGGTCTACACGTATTCCTGAGTATCGTTGAATACAAATTTCATATGTATTTCTTGTTCTAAAAACAATAAAGGCTGAAATTCCATGCGTATTATTAAGTAAAAACAGTCTTGGCTGACCATTATTTGTTTGAAATGTAGAAAAGCATTACAGATAAATTGACCTAAACCACGTGTCCGTGATAGAATATAAACGTAGTAAAATAGCATGTTTTGTTGTTCTGTCATCGGATTGGACAATGACTATGTGCGAAATAATAACAATAGCCATATAAGGTATTCTCGAACATGCATATTCCTCTATTGTACCAAGTACCGCCCATTCTCTTGCCATTAAACAAAATATTCGCACAAACCTGGCCGAATATAGCTGTAAAAGGGTTTAAAAAAATCAAAGATAATGCAGTATTATTTATAATTAAATTTGGCTGAACTATTGAATTTATTCAAAAGGGGTCGTAATTATTCACTCATGTTTGAAAAATACCAACATCGTTGTAGATTAAATATACTTCGTCGTGGAAAAAGGGGCCCCAGATAGCAGTTATGTCACATCATCCTTTCAAATACGCTTCAATATAGAACAAAAAAAAAACCTGACTAGTGACGAGAGGGACAACCATACAAGAAACATAAAAGTCTTTATATTTGTAATTGATCTTTACTTTGAAAGACATTCAGATTTGTCTATCTGTAGCATTGGAGTCCAATAACATTTCTTTAAAAAATGATGATGCATTTTCTGGTGGGATTTAGGTGAGTGGAACAAAATCAATATATTTGAGTAAAAAAAAAATATTTTAGTTCTTTTAAAGGGCTGATGATACAAACCAACAAAAAAATTATATATATTTTTTGAAATATTGCTTTTGTAAATAATCAAATCATCAAAATTCTAGAATATTTAGAACCTGTACATTGTCTAGGGTGTTCAGAAGTCTACCTTCTGTCGTTATTATTATAAATCTCATAAGGGGCTTATAATTCACATGAATATCATGTGACAACTGTCCAACAAATAAATGTGGTTCCTGTTTAAAACTTAAAGCCACAAAATTCTCAATTTTGAAAGAGGCAGCATTGCTCATCATAACTATAAATTTAGCATGTTTACATTGTTTACTTAATACCAATAAGCAGTACAGAGAATCAGAGAAAAAAATGCATTTCCATTGTAATCAGTAGTATTAAACCCCACTGGAAGCCCTGACCTTGGGGCCACACCTTTCTCAATTTTGGAAAAGACGCCCTTGCTTATCATAAATGTTTGATTAATACCAAAGAGCAGATGATTAATTCATTTTAAGAATATAATGATTGGAGTCCCGCCCCCTTCCCTTAGGTAAATCTGACCATAGGGCTAAAAAAATTCACAATCTGGGAAGATGCACCCCTCTTCATTATAACAATGTACATACAGTGAAATATCAGTATCTCGAAGTTTAGGGGACCTAGAAAGGACTTTGAGATATCCGAGGGTTCGAGGTATCCGAAGTTATCTCCTAAAGTCGAATCATTTTTTTCCGTTTTTTCGTATACATCTGCATGCATAAGGCTATCCTGTATTACCAAGCATGTAGTCTTTATGGTAAAGACTCAAGCACATTCACAATAAATATTAAGAAAAACTATGTTGTTATTTTCTCTATCGTGTATAATTGTAAAACACTTTAATTTACATGTCTTATTGCATATACAGCGAATTTTCATTTTCCAGACCATGCTTAGGTGGTCAAACGGGATGTATCATTAGCGTTATAGTTGAAGAACCTTCTCCGTAAGAAAAAAAATGATGAATTTTTCAAAAACACTGTTTGATGAAAATTAGTGCAAAGTGTTATTGAGAGCAATAAAAAAATAATCGGTATTCAAACTGCAGTATTTACATTAATTACATCACGAAGTACTACTCAGGGACATATAGTTTAGGAATTTTTTTTATAACAATGCAATTGGCGGTCAAGGTTTTCTATAATTCATACGCAGATAAACATGAATGTAATCAATTACTGAGCATTATGCACTGCAACTTAACTGTTTAACTTAAGTTTATTGTGAATTATCTTTGGATTTTATGAATTTACAATTTTAAGAATACAGAGCATATTAGTAAATGCAATATCGGTAATACTGAAAAAAATAATTATTTATTGTGTATTTGACATATATGTTGCTTTGCAAATCTTAATTCTGGATCGAATGGACATTTCGGTGTGTATGTAAATTTTCTGGTGCCTCGATGTGTGAAAAGTGTTCGCCGACCTATACAGCTAGGTTGACAACTTATGGACACAATAACCTTGTATCGCTTATTTGTGTGTATATAGATAGATGTATATAGATAGGAATGTCAATGCAATCATCTTCTAGTGATACACTGAACCTAGTCTCGCAAAGTCATTCTATTAATTACGTGGAGACAATGGACACCGCTTCTCAGAGCTTGGCAGTTTCTTTAGAAACAATTCACTCGCTGCTCATGCACATGAACTCTAAACTATCAATCATTAAAAAAACAATGTTGCTCTAGAGAAAAGACTCACAGAAATTGAAATGAAGATGTCAGACATAAAGACTATAAATGACTCGGTCTCAACACTGAAAAGCAAAGTAAGCACTATTGAGAACGATTTAACCGCTATGAAACAGACAGTTTTTGATGTGGAACAAAGTGCTGCAGCGACTTGTCAGATTTTTGACGACGTTAAAAAGAACTGAAAATCCTAAAACATGAAGCTAAGACCATGCGGGAGAATATGAACAAAGAGTTAAGCTCAATGACACGTCAAAATGAAGAATTACAGAGGTCAGTCACTGATTTAAAAAGTAGGTCGATGAGGGACAATCTTATTTTGAATGGCATTCCAGAAACACCGAATGAAGACTGTGAGGCAGTTCTTCATAAATTTTTCGTAAACAAACTGAAAATCCGACACTACATATCATTTGAACGGGTACATCGCAATGGGAATCCTGATGAATTTGGTACAAGACCTCGGAACATCGTTGCCAATTTTAGCTTTTTCAAAGATAGGGAATTCGATTGATTGATTGATTGTATACTGTTTAACGTTCCTCTCCAGAATATTTCACTGATATGGAGACGTCACCATTTCCGGTTAAGGGCTGCAAATTTAGGCCTATGCTCGGCACTTACGGCCTTTGAGCAGGGAGGGATCTTTATCGTGCCACACCTGCTGTGACACGGGGCCTCGGTTTATACGGTCTCATCCGAAGGACCGCCCCATTTAGTCGCCTTTTACGACAAGCAAGGGGGTACTGAGGACCTATTCTAACCCGGATTCCCACGGGAGAATTTGTTCGACGACGGGCACCTCGGAAGCTGAAAGACACACATATATGGTGAATGTGCAATTCCCACCAGAAATAGAAGAAAAACGCAAAAAACTTTATCCTGTTATGCTAGAGGCCCGACTTAATGAAAAACGTGTTAACTAAGTGGTTGATAAACTGTACATAGACGGCAGACTATACGTCCCCAACGAAAACGATGAGGAAACGCTCGGTGCATAGGATGGAGCTAACCAAGGCGCACAGATGTCCAGCGAGGCAAACCGCGGTCGTCCCGCCACGAATCGTAGCCGACGCGGAAGTGGCCGACGTCCAGCGGTCAAAAGATTCCGTAGAGGGTCAACGCCTACACAATAGGAAACCGCAGGAGAAGGGAAGCGTGACGAAATTCGATTTCTTGCTTTAAATATTTGCGGCACAAATTTTCGTGGGGATAAAATTTCGTTGTTTTCTCATCTAGAATAGTTTCGTGGGGATTTAATTTCGTTGTTTTGAAAGTAACCTTATTCAAAATATAGTCATATAAAACTTCGTGTGGTATTTAATTTCGTTGATAATTGTTAACAACGAAATAAACGAAATTTAATCCCCCACGAATATTTGTGCTTTCACAGTATACAAAAGACTCCAACATGAGGAGTTTACAGACTTTATAACAGAATTCGACGTTCTGTGTTTTGTGGAGACTTTAACCGATGATTCAGATGAAGTGAATATTCCTGGATATACCATTTTTATCAAAAACAGAACTAAATTGTCTAAAACACGATCAGGTGGTATGGGGCTTCTAGTTAAGGACACTTATGTAAAATACATTAATGTAATAGAAACAGATTGTAAATATGTTTTTTGGTTTGAAATGAGTAAGTTGTTGATTAATTCCAATGAAGATGTTTAGTTTGGAATTGTGTATATACCTCCCGAAATCAGCAAATATTCGTCTCCGGATTGTTTTTTGGAAATTGAACAAGAAATGCATGAAATAACAAAAAAGAGTAATAATTTGGTTTGTTTATTAGGATATTTTAATGCCAAGGTTGGAAAACTACAGGAATACGTTGTAACTGACGATTTTTTATCAAATGTCCAAAACTATAATAATGTTACTCAAAGTGTAAATACAGAGGTTAATTTATTAGAAACATTTGGAATTCCACTGGCCAGAACAGTTAAAGATGTAACAGTCAATAATTTTGGTTACAAATTAGTAGATTTTTGTGTCAATAACAATCTTTTTATTCTTAACGGTCGATATGGAAGTGAAAAATCTACAAGTGCTCTTACATGCAAGAACAAAAGTACTGTTGATTATGTGATGTGTAGTGTACACTTATTTAATTTTTTAAGCAAATTCAATGTTGTAGATTTTTGTAATTTACATTCTGACGCACACAACCCCCTGTCATTCAGTGTAACGGTATCTCAATGTGTTCAAAGTAATAACTACACTTAAAACATTTTTGTGACGTCATCTTAAAATTGTTAAACCTGGTTCAATAAATTTGTTATTGTCCTGCATCCCGTCCAATAAGTTACCTGTAGGTGTCCAATAAGATTCAACTTATTGGACAGGGACAGGTAACGTTGAAATGAGAACAAATGGCGAGGCAAATAGGTAAGCACCACGTAAAAGGCAATGACAAATCAAACAATTTAATATGAACAATGTAGGAAATTAGTAGCGTTAAGTTAAATGTTAATATTTCACAAAAAATCCTATTGAAAATGGCACAAAAAATCCAGTGAATTGAATGTCTCAGATTCATTATTGTAAACGCATCCGTGGCTCCGATTATAAATTTCCTAAATTCACCGTTCATTGCTATATAATAGATTCATTTCAAAATAATTGATCCACGGAACATATATAGAATCCAATGGACAAAAAAGATGAATGAGAAGCATGTGTTTTCTTACACACAACCTTGGGCTTTTTGTTTATTGAAATATCCATTTTTCCGCATTTAGCACAGAATTTAGCTCACGAAATTCCAACGGAATCTGTAATTTAGTCCGATGATTTATGACCATTTGTCCAACTAGTCCTGCGTTTTTTAATCGAGTATCTGTCGTTTTAAGGAGTGGCTGGTGTAAAATCCTTCCGAGTTCGAAGGCTGCTCACAAAAGAGAATTGCATTTTTAAAAAATACATCAGGAATAATCTCCCAATTTCAAAGAAAATACTTTAATAAACAGTTGTTTGAGTAAAATCTTTCAAATACTATTGCTTTACAAAAATTACCTTTTAAAGGGAACTGTTTTTTGCAAATTCCGAAACATAAGAATATAAATCCGGATTTCACAGTAAAAACCTGAACTTAGACATCTTAGTGAAATCAATAAATGGCATCGTCAAAACACCCAATTCTGAAGGTCTTTTTTTTCAAGATTGAAATGTACGTCTTCATCCGTGGTCATTGCGTTGTAAAATGGATAAATTGTAAAGAATTTAGTAGTTCTGACTTTTACGCATTCGTAGTATACATGTATATAAAAAATGTCGCAATGCGGATAAATAAGACTGAACAAAGTTAATTTTCATATTCATCGATATAAAACACCTTTCGATGATTCCTACCATTGATAAAGACAGAAGAAAAACCAAAACTGGTTTTCTTTGGCCTAACTTGATGAACAGTGCCACGTAGTCATCCAAGCAGAACGAGACCTTACGTATGACTGTCCAATAAATTAACAATGGAAGTGTTCGACAATGGTGAAATGTTTTAAGTAAGTTATAAGCCTCAAACTGACCATTACAGAGTTAGAAACTCAAGATCAACCAAGTGTGAAATTATGGTGCGCAAACAAAGCAGACCATTTTCGTGCTAGTATAGTTCGCTATAAATCTACAACTGAGAAAATTGAAATTTCAACAAAAAATTAATAATGCAAAGAAAAAACCCGATAAACCTTGGTTTTATCGTATTGTAGAACAGCGAGAAAAAATATTCCACTTAGCTAAACGAATGCATAATAGAATTAAAACCCAAGAATCTAAAGAGAATCTAAAACTACTAGCAAAGAGTATAAAAAATTAGTGGATTCATCAATAAGTGAGTACAGACAAGATTTATTCTCAGAAAATCAAAAAACTGCGAACAAACAACACGGAGAAATACTGGAAAATATCAAATAGCAAATATAAAAATGACACATGTACAGCTGATTTAATCAATCTTTATAACTTCTTCAGAAATATCAATGAAGTCGATTTAGAGAAAACGGATTCAATTAATATCACTGAACAAAGTAGATATAATGAAACACTTGATTGTCCAATTACGCAAGATGAAATTTTTTCGGCAGTAAAAGACCTTAAAAACAACAAATCTCACGGAAGTGATCATATTCAAAGGAACATATTAATGCCACCATTTGTTTTGTTCCTGTCTATATACGAGAAATTATTCAATCTTATCTTTGACTCTGGGATAGTAACGGAAGACTGGTTAATAGGCATTGTAAAAACTTTTTATAAAAATAAAGGAGATCCAACACAACCTGAGAACTATCGCCCGATCACATTATTGAGCTGCCTAGGGCAACTCTTTACGAGTATTTTGAAAAAAAAACGATTATGCGGAAAATATCAGTCTGATAAATGAGAGTCAAACAGGTTTCAGAAAGGGATATTCTACTTTAGACAATACAGTAAAACTCGGTTAGTACGAACACGGATATTGCGAATTCACGGATATAGCGAGGTTATCTTGAAACCCTAATATTTATACCTAATTACTTTCTTATACGGTTATAACGAATTACGGATATAGCGAAATGATTTCAAAGGTGCCAACGAATTCGTTATAACCGAGTTTTTCTGTATATTGATTTTGCATTTTCTGTCACAAGCCCTTATAAATAGCAAAAAAAAAGTTATACTGTGCGTTCATCGATTTTAAACAGGCTTTTGATATTCTATGGAGAGACGGTCTTTGGTACAAATTATTTTCGAACGGTGTTAGTTAGAATTGTTTCAACTGTATTAGAAATATGTATGCAGGCATAAAATCAAGAATTAATGTGAATGGTGTGTCTTCTGGATTTTCAACTGTAATGTCGGGGTTAGACAAGGTGAAAGTCTTTCATCTTTTTTTTTATTTTCATTGTATATCAATGACATAGAAAATTACCTTACAGAAAAGAATGTTAATGGTTTAGAGAATTTTTAAAAAGAGATTGAGGATGATCTTAACATTTTTATCGAGCTGTTTATTTTTTTTTATGCTGATAATACAGTTATTTTAGCAGAAACCGCAAATGATTTACAACATGCATTAAATGAATTTTCTGTATATTGCAAAACGTGGAAACTCCGTGTTAATGTTAAGAAAACAAAAATTATCATTTTTTTTTCAAAAGGACGACCCCCCCCCCCCAAAATACATTTAAATACAATGACGATGTTTTAGAAACTGTTTAAGATATCAATTACCTGGGTATTTTATTCTCAAGATCAGGGTCTCTTTCAAAGGCCAAGAAACACTTATGTAACCAAGCACAAAAGTCAATGTACGGCATTATAAGAAAAATCATTTTATATAATCTATCTCTGGACTGTCAGCTAGTTCTTTTTGATACAGTTGTTGTTCCATTTTGTTATATGGATGTGAATTATGGGGATTTGAAAATATTGATATTATCGAACGTTTACATTTAAGATTTTTGAAATATATTTTAACTTAAAATCTAGTACACCGAGTTTTATGGTATACGGGGAAATTGGGCGTTACCCGATGTATGTGCGCATTTATACAAGAATGATATCTTACTGGGGAAAATTGCTACATGGAAATGAGAATAAGATCTGTAGAATTATTTATTTACATCTTTATAATAAATACACTAAAAATGGGATTAGTAATCCATGGAATTTTTCGTACAGAATATTCTTAATACAACGGGGCTGTGTAATATTTGGACTAATCAAAATTTCCGTAGTGTTAAATGGATTGCAACCACAATAAACTAAAAGCTCAAAGACCAGTTTTTACAGAAATGGTATCGTAATATGAAAAATTCCAGTAAAGGTATTGCATATAGAATTTTTAAAACAAGGTTTGAATGTGAAAAACATTTAAATATTTTACCAAGAAAATTTGTAAATATCTTCAAACTCAAAATTCAGAACAAGTAACCATCGTCTTCCAATAGAGATGGGTAGATGTAATAATGTTGAAAGAAATGAAAGCATGTGCTATTTATGTAATAATAATCAGGTGGGAGACGAATTCCATTATTTACTGGAATATAATGCCTTAAATAGTACCCGAAAAGATTTTTTTACAGAAATACTATGCACATCCAAGTATAATAAAATTTTGTAACTTGATGACAAGTACAGAGCCATCATTTTCACGACAATTGTGTTTATTTATTACAAAACTTTTTGACTCTGTCTGTCCTCCTGTAATTTCTGCTCGTCCATAATTATTGTAAATATGTTTATATGTACCTCTTGTACCATGTATATGGTTTTTTGAGAGAATAAATGAATGAATGTCTGTATTTATTGTTGAGTTGGTGCGAAGTGGTTTGTATAATCGGTCGTAGTCTACACCAAACATCCAAGCTGTCATACTAATTAACCCGTCACAGATACCCAACATGAGCTTGGGAATAAATAAGATTCTCACGTTTGAAGGTCTTAATTAATAGCCATAGGCAAGAATGTGTGAAGTCACGACGTCATCTGACATTAAACTTAACTTTCTCTCATTATTGAACTTTACGCAAGTTATAACAGTTTATGTGACCACTTTTCATCACATAGTTTCATCATGAGAAGTTGGGAAACAAGGGTTATTCGAGACACTGCATTATAAATGAATGGTAAAGAATCAGTAAACTAGAGTGAAAATAATGGCTACATTAAAGCTGCTGTAAAACTTGTTAAAATCCCAGAGAAATATTCACTGAAATATTTGTCATTTACAGCAACCCATACCTGATTTATAGACAAATGAGCAGGTGGATTTCAATGATAAAAAAATTATATAATGGGTACCCTCCTTGCGAACAAAAATTTCAACAACTTATGTACTGTTTGCCAAATTTCAAGAAATACTATTTAATGATGTATAATTGACTTTAAGACACACAGCAAATTTAATAGACATCAATTTTGGAGTAATTTACGCTGTTTTTAAGAAATGTTGAACAGTAAAAAAGCTTGGTACTCAAAGATCACCCTATATTTTGAAAAATGAGTGAAGCACAGCGTGTACAAAAGTTTTAACAATTATTTTGAAATATCAGTAATTGTAGTTATCCACGTTTGTTTTATATTCAAACAGATATTGGAGCATGAATCTGTTGCTTAAAATCATGAAAACAAAATTTACCATAAGATGTACTTGATAAAAACGGCGAAGGTCTGTCAAAAGCAAAAGTATGCAAGAGCACAAAAACAGATTTATATGCAAATGTCTTAAATATTAGTTGATTTGTTGTTCAAATTGTTATTTGGGGAGACAGTTTAATATCTGGATGGGGTCAAGAAAGCAATTTTTTGCAAATAATCGAAAGATTTATTAGAGGAAGGACCTAGAATCAGGAATCCATTACTTTGAATTTCTTCATGACAGCGTCCAAACACCCATGCCCCGAAGAGTAAAGGAGTTTTGGGGATAAACAGAAAGTTAATGTTTTTATATTAACAATTTTTGCCAGATCTATGACCTTTTGACTTGTTTTTATTCCCAAACTTGAAAAAAAAAACACCCTTCAGAAGGAAAAAAACAAGTCCCGGAAATCATTGGATCTGCCATTTTCAAGGATACTTAGGGTCATACAAAAAATTAGTTCTAAAAACAATCAGAAATTGGATAAAAAATGTTACAGACATGTGTTTGCATTTAAAGGGATTTTAAAATAAGTAAAATCATGAAGACTAAATCCTTGAAAAGAGTCGTTAGCTTCATTCTGAACACCGAAGACATTATTCATTGAACAGCCCTCGTAACTTCGAAGGGATGGTACTCAAGATAAATTACAACAGTCACTTTAAAGATATAATAAATCTTTTATCACCTGACGATTTGTGCAATGTAATGATGCTTTACTGAAGTCTACATACTCTTGAGGATTCTTTAATACAACTTGTTAAATACCTCCTTTGTCTTGCCTTCTGTATGTGTAGCCACCGCTAGAACTTGGGAAGAAGTTCCACTGAACGATTTAATGGAGTCAAGCCAGAAGTAAAGGTAGTCTGAGAATAAAGTGCAAAAAATATATCAATGTCACATATACGTTATCAGAACATGCATGTGATCTATCTATCATAATGATATCCAAGTCCAAAACGTTATATAATCCAAAAAAAAAAAGAAACGTATATTGTTTTACTCATAAAAGAAATTTTGAAAAAACTATATATGGAACAAGTCCCTCTTTATCATTGGGTACTTGTTTAAAAGATGTAAAACCTATTTAAAGAACATAGAGTTTTAAAACAAAAGTGTTGAATTATTTCCCTTGATTAATCATTTTATCAAAATAGTGTTTTTCCTGATTTCTCGTGTATTTTCATTGATATTTTAATTTAGAAAAAAAACATTCCTATTAAAACCATATTCAAGATTCGATTGCAATGTTGATGCTGCAATGTCACGCCTTGACAAAGATAAACACAACCGGCTTAACTATGATGATAACCGGAGCTATGCAACAGTAGATTGTTACTGCATTTAGTGTACATCAATCGGCTTTGCAGCGGTTAAACGTGCGTCTCCACCAGCTATGAACACGGATGACAGACCAAGAACTGACCGTCATCAGGTTTCTACATCCACACAGGTCCCCCCTTCAGTAATTGATTTAGAACTGCTGCACAAACTGCTGCTACAATTGCTGGTAGAAGAAATCAGCACAAAAGTGCACAAATTGTTCGCAGAGACTGAGAGGAGCTGATATTCGTCCACGACATTAATACATTGGAAACCCAATAACTCTGAGACATATCGCAAAGGACATATCGATTGGTATGCCCCAGAAATTTTGGGGCAATGGAAATTTTATCAGTTTAACTTTTCAATTTGGAACATAGAACATATTTGATTTTTATCACAAGACACTCTAAAATCACTTTAAAAAATAAGGTATAAACTGCAACTTAGATTATCATATTTTTTTCTGAATATGCTTTTTTTTAGTAAATTATTACTTATAAACCTTCAACAAAATAAGTGTTTGTGTTTTACGTCTCATTTAAGGTTTCGTCAAAGGTCAACATGTCCAAAAATTATTTTTAACAATAGCCCCAAAACTATGTAAGTTATAAAGTTAAAACACTTTTACAGTTTATAAATTATTCACTGATTAACAGATAGAATGTATTACTTGATAAAACAAATACTTGGAATAATATTAATTGAGAATATTCTTCTTAAAAATGCATATATTTTCAAAAAATACACCTAATTAATTCCATGCTTTTAGTGAAAACCATCATTGCAGAAACAAAATATGTTTATCGATGAAGGGCAAGTTGGACTTAGATAGCCTCTGGAAAGTTGTTTTCCTTGTTTATTTTGTCCAAGTGTTAAGACTTGAAAGTGAAAGTACACTGCAAATGGCGGATACAATAGGGGTCTTGTCTTTATACATGTCATGCTTTCAATAACAGCCCTTCAGAGACCATTCACGTCCAACTTGCCCTTCAATGATAAACATATATTATTTCTACAATGTTGGTTTTCATAAAAAGGACAGAATTAAGCAGGTGCATTTTTTTGAAAAATGCACATTTTCAGATACAATTTTTCTAAAAAAATATCTTTTTAAAAATATTTGTTATCAAGTAATACTTTCTATCTATTAATCAGTGATATATTTACAATATGTAAACGTTTTGACTTCATACCACACATACTTTTGGAGCAATTGTAAAAATATTTTTTTAGACATGTTGACCTTTGACGAAACCTTAAGAATGCTTACTCAGGTAGAGACCACCATATAACAGTGAATGACTTCAAAATAAGACATATATCAGGCACTCAGGGCCATTGAGCTGTGAGTGTCACCTCCAGTACCAGGCGCTTAGAATCACTTCTTCTTTTTGTCTCCCTCTGAATATATATTAATTTCGGTCAGTCTGTTTTTCCATCCGTCTGTCTGTAGTTCTATGTGTAACGCTTTAGTTTTAATGCGATATCATTAGCTTTAGTAATGAAAAAACTGCAGATCTGTAGCTTTCTGCTTGAGAAATTTCGGACAGATAAAGCAGAGAGCTACAGATCCAAGCATCGTAAAAACCTTCAATTTACGCCGACGATTTTTGTCGCTACTTTAGGTATTGATTTCGTGTAGTTTAAGCTTTTATGGCTTTTAAATGGTATCCTATAATTAATTATATTTTTAACTCTTATGATGATGCTTAATTACCTTTTAACGGTCCTTAACATTCTGTCAATAATTTTGTAATGTCGGTTCAAAAGAGTTCCATGTCGACGTCCGTAACTACAAACAGCCATTTGCTAGCGTTGAAAGATAAGTACGAGGGACGTTCAATAAATAATGTCATTAGCACGATGGCATACAGCATAGTAGTCATATGACATAAAGCTTGACTTTCTCTCATTATTGAATGTTAAATTGATAACAGTTAGTGTGACCACTTTTCATCGTGGGAAGCTGGAAAACAAGGACTATTCGAAACACTGCGTTAATGAATTGTCAAGAATCAGTCAACTAGAGTATAATTAAACGCTACATTAAAGCAGCTGTTAAACTTGTTATTCCAAAAATATATTAGCAGAAATATGTGAAAGTTACAGCAACCAATGCCAGTTTAATAGACAGGTGAACAAGTAGATTTTAATAAACCAAAATTATATAATTGACATCAAAAATGGGTACCGTCCTCGGCAAAAATGTTTACAAAAACCGATGTGAATTTGCGAACTTTCAACACATTATCATTGATTTTGTTTTAATAATTCCAATCTTTATTGATTCCTTGTGTTTTGATTGGACGACAACAAATTCAAGAAAAAGTTTACACATCGATGAATTTTTCAATCAGAAATACTCTCTTGACCTAGCTTCTAGGCTGTTGTAAAAACAGATACTTCTAGTCCGTTTTAGCTAAATAATGATAGCAAGAAACTTGAAATAACAAAAAACAAAACAGGAGATACACAAGACTGACAGATGGGAATATTATGTTAATGTCACTGTCGTAAAAAATCGCTTAATATCATGCTGTCATTTTCTCGACGTTCCATATCAGCTCATTTGGTATCGTTCTGATAGGGAAAAGAAACGTACCTCAGACTCTTGCCTTATCAGCATCAAATTCGTATATTTACATCCTACAGATCTCATATTCTCCCTAAATCTTTGAACGAACCAGAGCTAATCGAGGACGTCGTCTGTCTGCAACTTTCGCTATGAGCGTTGTCGTTAATGTCAACATGGCTATGGTCAAGGACGAATTATTCTAGAGAATACGAGTATTTACGATATTCTCGCTGCGCCTCGGTTGACAATAGTTTTCTTGGGGTGAAAATTTTCAATGTTACACTCAACTACACGCAATATTTATAAATATTATTTTATTATACATGTTAAAGACATACCTTTGTAAGTAGAAAGGATAGAGCCCTTGAGTTCATCTATTTCTCTACTGACGACGTCTTCGAAAGCTTTATTCATATCCATCACCAGAATGTAGAATCCTTCAGACCTCATATAGATCTGATGACAGGCATAATAAACAAATTGTCCAGCGAAATCAAACATACTGACACTTGCTTCCTTTTCCTTAGCATCCAATATTTCTTTCATTACATCATTTGCAAATTGGTCACCCATTTTATCCTGTCCATGATGTTGATTATTTGTTTCATTTTTTGTTGAAGAAGGCGAAATATTTTGGTTTGCTTTAAATTCTTTTACAACATTCATAGGAGTATGAAAACCTTCCCCTTGTTTCACAACTTTGTCACCCATTGATTCATTATCGGGGATTCGATCCTTCTTTTCAAATGCAGAAACTGGTATTCTGATTAGTCTTTTCCTTGAGACATCCTCTTCCGTAGCTATACAATGAGGCAGTAAAATATAAAAATAAAGCAGGTGAAAATATGTTTTTATTAAAAATAAAAAAAAATCTTTTTAACTGAAAATTTAGGGGGAAAACTATGTGAAAGCAGAAGAGAAATAAATCCTGTAACGACGGAAAGGAGAAAACAATTATCCACTGATATGGGATTTTCTGAAAGTTTTTTTTATTTCGAGAATAATTCATTTTGCAAAAACACTATAAAATGATACATTTTTAATCATAATAACATTTGTGACTGGTTTATTAGAGAAATGTTTATCTCCAATATTTCAAAACCACTAAGAGCAAAAGAAAAAAAAATACAAAAATTGGCCTGATTTAAAAAAAAACTGACAATTTTGCCTCTGGATATATCTACACACTATATATTTTTTCTCAAACCAACTTTCTTTTTTCAATATCTCTTACATATTTTCTGTAAGAGATCTTCAAAATAGCATATGTATATGGATGAATTTAATATGTTTTACGGAATGTCATGATGACGTTGTTAATTGTAACACTTCTGAGTTCTCATAAATTAAGTGATTGATATTTATTAATTGAGTATTTCACAAAAAATGTATATTATAATATATTACAGATAGTACTTCGATATTTGGTGAATGAAAAATATATAACAAAGAAATTATAACATCAGGTATAAACAAGCTGATGTACATGTACAAGTGAAAATGACAGCGAGTCATTTTGATATTTTATTAGAAATCGACACAAACTTCATCCATTTGATATATTAATCAACCTGTATAAAGCCTTAAACTGAATAAAACCTGAAAATGATAGCATTGTTTCAGTTACGGTTAACACACATGTACAAGCATGGTATGTACAAGCATCTACATGTACTTTCACTTTGCCAGAAAGATGCGTCTATCATGATTTCGAGAAAGTGAACTTAACCAACAGCGCATAAGCTGCCGATTGAATTATAATTTTTTCCATAGTAAATAATAAAAAATACACGCAGTTAATGATTTTGATCATAAGTTGTCCATATATGTTAACCTATTGTTGCGAAAAATGTTGGGATTCAGATCTTTAAAGAGGTATCGCGTGATGTTTGACGCATTGGTTTGTTAAGATATCAATTTCTCAAAGTTATTATCTTCATGTATTAGCAAAAATTTCACGACCAATAAAGTTTTTAGAAGAAAATCAAATAATAAAATGATTTATTTTACATACTTTATACAATGCTTCTATTGACAATCACTAGACAGGGAAATAAAATTCCATTCTCCCTGTCATCTTTCTGCTTTTCAAAATTCTTAAACCATTTTCAACACTTTTCTATTTTCGAAAAATACCTAAACTTCGTTGAATAAATACTTCCGCCTTTCCTTATTTTTTGCAAAGATATTAAAATGAAGTATATTTTGCCCACAGTGGCAAGTGGGCATCATTAAGTGAGCTCAAAGCTCACAGTAGCTCTAGCCTTTTTTTAAGGGGGAGGGGCATTACATTTTGTTCTGTAACGGTGAATATAAATGTGATTATGATATTATATACTAGTATTCAATATGAAATGATAAATTTTACAAAAACTTTTTTTTTTAAATAAAAGGAAAACAATATTCACCTAATCTGAATACGTTAAATGTTTTTTGTACTGGAGAAGAAAATATGGAGTGGGGATGATATTCAATCGCAGAACTACACGCTATGTGCGTGCCTGGTACTGAGGTCAGAAGTCAGAAATCAAAATTATATCTTTAGTCAGTCAACGCATCATTTTGTCGATTCGAAGCGTATACTTACAAGGAAGATTTGCGATAAAGCAGTGGATACGATAATAATCTGAAAAAGACTTAAAAGAAAAGTTTTATGATTTTATACACATGTTAAAATTTATCATGAGCGATGTCAGAACCTACTCTTTTACCACTCTTTTTATAGCATAACTTATAAATATTCACTGATATATAAATCATATAATCAACACAGAGAGGGGAACGGACAATCTCTCTCTCTCTCTCTCTCTCTCTCTCTCTCTCTCTCTCTCTCTCTCTGGGACATACTGACATCTTTGATATTTAAATGAATGTCCTAAATAGTAATAATGTTTTTGTTCTGTTCTTTTTTTTATTTTCCGCATTTCATTTCTCAACAATTGATTTTTTTTATTTGGAGCACCTTAAATATCTTATCTACGAAAGCCTATTAGGATCAAGCTAGAGTGAAAAAAAATTAAAAGGCGTTATAACGCCTTTTGAAAAGGCCTTATTACGGCTTTCCATTCCAAAAGGTGTTGATACGCTTTTTTTAAAGGCGTTATAACGCCTTTCTAAAAAGCATTATTACGCCTTTCCAAAAGGCGTTTATTACTAATTTCTAAAAAAAATATTAAACAGATAAAAATTAGATTTCCAGGAAAAAGGACTTTTAAATGCTCATATATTTTTAATGTTGAACCAGCTAAGTCCTTCTTTAATACCAGACACAGCTCTACCAAGGGTCATTGCTTTCAATTGCTCATTATACCCATCCAAATAGTTTGCCTGCTTTTTTCCAAGAAGGGAGAAAAATATCTCTAAATGACATGAATTTTAATACTAGGCAAGTAAAGCTCCAAGATACATTTGCCTATATCCTCGATCACAAGTAGAGTGTTGCCTTCTCTAAATACGAATGCAAACAGTTGTCAGTGAGAAGTGCAGGAAGATAGAGAAATGCATAGATAAAGCTGGTTTTAATTAAGTCTTTCATATATTTATTAAAATAAAATAAAGCCTTTCCATTTTCCTTTTCAAGTAGGCCAGAAGTACGAATGCAAATGGGGTACCCCCTCCACACATACACACCTTTTAGGGAAAAGTCTTGCAGTTAAATTTTATAATTAACTATTGCTTGCTTGATTCCTGGACATTTTGTTGCAGTATGTAAAACTGAGGCAAATTATTTCATTTGAATAAAGAATTACCGAGAAGTCCCCCACGAGTTTGGTCAGTAGAGTGGGGATGGGGGTGGGGCTATTTAAAGCACAGGCCTGTTAAATGAAGAAATAATGCTTATCAAAAAGCGTAATAACCCTTCTAGAAAGACATTTTAACGCCTTTTGAATGGAAAAACGTACTAACGCTCTTTAGAAAGGCATTATAACGCCTTTTGGAATTTAAAGGCGTTATAACGCCTCTTTTCGTGTTATTAAGCCTTTTCAAAAGGCGTTATAACGCCTTTTATTATTTTTTCTCTTTAGATTGATCCTTATAGGCTTTCTTATTATCTGCTATGATCACTACGAAAATTGTAAGTTCGCGACCTTGACGTCATTTTCTGCACATTTCAGCTAGAACAGTTTGACGTTTTGTCAAATGTTGAAAAAAAATTAGTAAATAGGCCAATTATGGTTAACCTGTCTTCTGTAGAGAGCTTCTGTTAAAAAAAATTATCTAGAACAGACATGCAAATATGAAAAGCATAGACAAACGCGAATTCATTTCTCCAATTTAAAAAGAAAGTGTTTTTATTTGACCTAAAAGGCTATTTAAAATCTGTTTAGCCTACCATATTTTCCACGTATAACTACAAAATAATATATTTAAAGTAATTCAAAAGATTTATATTTCTGTTTTTATAATGTGCAGTAACTTTTCTTATGATAGATTAAATCCTTGCAATGTGATGTTTTAATTACAAGAAATTAAATAAGGCAACTTTGCTTTATGCATGAGCCAGCTGACCAAACGACATTCATTTATTTTAAACATGGGGCGCATTCCTCTCGGAGAAAAAAAGGTTCAAAATATGCGTAAGATACCAATGTTTGATTTTATACTTGAATTTGTTTCCGAGAGGAATGCGCCCTCTTGAAATTTTAAAATGAATTCGCAAAATCTGTGAAAAATTCCAGAAAACTCAAAGCCTTTATAGGTTTCAGTTGTTACGATGAAAAAGCTAACATCCGGTTAGACAAAAACAACCCATCCCTGCATTGACCAGAAGAAGGAAAACAAGTAGAGATTTTCAAAAAAGCTTACCGTCTTTAGCAACAATTTTAAACAGTAAACAGATCTACACGTAACAGGCCGAACACTTCTTTTGAATTTCTTGATTTTGTATTTTTAAATTAGCTTTTTACGGGCATTAGCTCTACCACGGTTGTCGCTCGGTCATCTCCGTAAACTTTGACTGGCCGAGAGCTTTTGGCAAACCTCGGCTGATTCCCATTCATTCTTCAAACAAGAAAGGGGAAAAGAATAATAACAAATTGTAAAGCCTGCAAGCAATAACTATCAAATTTTATTTATAATGAAATTAAAGAGACCTTTTTTATTTATTGCTATAAAAAAATATCATGTTATTAAGAAATAATTACTGCTGATTTTGTTGTTCGTTTTGTCACTTTTTTAAGATTGGAAATCTTGCAAAATTGTTCAGTCGTACGAAAAATAGATCATCAGAAAGTTATCTCCCTTGCCTTGAACAGCATTTCAACCAATGAAATAATTGAAAATTTACTCATCATGCAATTTCTACCAATCACAAAAGAGAGGAAGTGCATAGTCCGAAGACTGTAAAAAACTTCCAACTATACATTACCGTCTTCCAAGGAAGACGGTAAAAAACGTACGCTCAACTAGGACCTTAGGTCCCCTGCTCAGTTCACGACTATCGGGCCTGTTTACTCCGCTACAAAATGTTGTGCACTGCATACTTAAAGTGAAAATAGAATAAATCGTAATACTATGAAGCCTTTAACATAATGGAATAATTATTTGTTAATAAATTATTTAATCTTTCCTTTGTCTTCCTTGTGAGGTCATGCTTCAATAGGCGACCTCATAACGTTAACACTTATTAGTAATCCTCTGAATTTATTTATCTTACAAAGAAGATGTACCCCCCCCCCCCCCCCGTATTGTGAAGCTTTGGGCTTCATGGAGTTCTCCTCTCCTTTCCCTTGAATAAACACATCAAATTCATCAATCAAAACTCCATTTAAAAAAGAAATAAAACTTAAAAGAAATGCACTAATTGTTATTTAGTTTTGGGATACATATACTGTATTTGATGACAAGCAAGTTGACTAATCCTCCAAATTCCAATTACGTACATTTAGAGAATTCGGAGAAATTATGCACTTCTTTCCCTGTCAAAAAAATAAGGGTCGCACCTTTTTTGAGAGAGGATTTGAAAAATAATTCTACACATACAATGACTGTAAATTATTGCCTACTAACAACTTTCAGTCCATTGTTATAATGTACACCATAAGATTACCTTTGTCTCATTCCTATACTACAATTTGTGAAGCATGAAATCCTTATTGATGTACAATATAAGACTTCCGCTTGTTCTTATAATCCTTAAGCGGATACCAGAGGTAACAAAAAGTAAATAAGACCAAAGGTCACTTTATATTGTACATCTTTAGGGCGACCATACGTCACCTTTTAATGTACAACAAAAGGGAGACCAGATGCAATCTGTTCTACTTCATACGAGGGATAAGATACCACCTTACATTGTACATCAGTAGGAAGAACAGAGGACGCCTTATATTATTCATCATTAGGGGGACCAGAGGACACCTTATTTAGTACATCTGTAGGGGGACCAGTGGTAACTTTACATTGTACAATAGAAGGAAAACCAGAGGTAACCCTATATTGTACATCCGTTAGGGATCCAGGGGTCACCTTATATTGTACATCAGTAGAAGGACCCAGAGGTCACCTTATATTGTACATCCGTAGGGGGACCAGAGGTCTCCTTATATTGTACAAATGTAGCGCAGCACAGTTAAGGTTACAAAAAGGAGGCGGAGCCTAATTTGTACGGGAAAACTTGACTATGACATCATACACAATATACGTCATACAACATTTCTTTAAAATACCACAAAAGGAGTTTATATGCTAGTTTAACCAGTAAGAAATCATCAAACTAAATAAAAACTTACTACAACGTGTTGTTTTGTCGTTAGTTAAATCCCACATAACGAGTTATAAACAAGTCACTGATCGCAGTATACTTGTCAATATGACGTCATTTCTTACAACGTGACGTAGTTTGTATGCAGTGAGAAACAGATCAAGTAATATTTTCTCAACAAAATATGTATTCTATAATTAAATAAAATATTATTTACAGATATTCTATGGGCCAATAACTTGAATTTAATGTCTTATTCACTATTTTATTATAATATTTTCTGTACATTAAGTATTTAGTTGACACTGCTGTATATTTGTATGCAAGTACATCGGAGGGTAATGTGGGGGGTCTTAATAAATCGATCTAGTGCAAGGGCATACACTCTATGGATCAAAGTAAGCTTTTACATTTTAACTTTAGAACTATTAAGGTATCTGAAAAGTACTGCGATCCTGATGAAATCGAAAAAACAATTTAATTGTATCAATATTTCATGCCGCTGATCAGCAAAAAATATAGCATTCTGTCATACAAGTATAATTTTAAAAAAGAAATTGCAGAATTTAGACAGGATCGCAGCACTTTTTAGAAACTACAATGCGTGTTGAAAATATTTATACACTAAACTTGGAAATTTAACTTAGTTATGCCCTTGCACTAGTGATATTTATTTGTAACATCAATACTTCAAGTCAATGTGCTAAATCGCGTGACTGCCGCATCACGTGACTGGTCTAAATATAAAATATAATCGTCCTCGATATGTAGTTATTAATCATAATTACAATTATTCGATATAAATAATGTACTAAAAATAATCGCCATCCCGATTACGAATACATTTTTAAATACAAAATTTAGTCGATATTTCCATTGCGCACCCTAACTGTGCTGCGAGGGGGACCAGAGGTCACCTTATATTGTTCATCAGTAGGAGAAACCAGAGGACACCTTATATTGTACATCAGTAGGGGAACCAGAGGACACCTTATATTGTACATCAGTAGGGGGACCAGAGGACACCTAATATTATGCATCAGCAGAGGGACCAGGGGTCACCTTACATTGTACATCAGTAGGGAGACCCAGAGGTCACCTTATATTGTGCATCGGTAGGGGGACCAGGGGCCATCTTATATTGTACATCAGAAGGGTGACAAGTGTTGACCTTATATTGTACATTAGTAACAAGACCAGGGGTCACTTTAAATTCTACATGAGTGGTGGATCAGAGGTCGCCTTATATTGTGCATCAGTAGGGGGACCAGGGGTCATCTTATATTATACATCAGTAGGGGGACAAGAGGTGACCTTATATTGTACATCAGTAGTGGGACCAGACGTCAACTTATATTGTGCATCAGTAGGGGGACCAGGGTTTATCTTATTTTATACATCAGTATGGGGACCAAAGGTGACCTTATATTGTACATCAGTAGTTGGACCAGACGTCAGCTTATATTGTAAATCAGAAGGGGGACCAGGGGTCATCTTTTATTGTACATCAGAAGGGCGAACGAGTGGTGACCTTATATTGTACATCAGTAAGAAGACCAGGGGTCACTTTAAATTCTACATGAGTGGTGGATTAGAGGTCACCTTATGCTGTGCATTAGTAGGGGGACCAGGGGTCATCTTATATTATACATCAGTAGGGGGGGCAGAGGTGACCTTATATTGTACTTCAGTAGTGGGACCGGAGGTCATCTTATATTGTACATTAGAAGGGCGACCAGAGGTCACCTTATATTATTGTACATAAGCAGGAAAACCAGGGGTCACTTTATATTGTACATCAGTATGGGGACCAGTGGACACGCTTATATTGTTCATCTGTAGGGGGACCAGAGGTCACCTTATATCGTACATCAGTAGGGGGACAAGAGGTCACCTTCTATTATTCATCTGTAGAGGACCAGAGGTCAACTTATAATGTTCATATGGAGGGGGACCAGGGGACACCTTACATTGTACATCAGTAGGGGGACCAGTGGACAAGCTTATATTGTACTGAATATTAGTTGGGGGACCAGAAGACACCTTATATTGCACTTTACATCAGTGGGGGGACCAGCTGTTATCTTCTATTGTACATCAGTAGGGGGACCAGAGGTCACCTTAAATTATACATCTGTAGGGAGTTCAGGAGACACCTTATATTGTACATCAGAAGGGAGACCAGAGGATACCTTTTATTGCACTTTACATCAGTGTGGGGGACCAGCAGTTGTCTCATATTGTACATCAGTATTGGGACCAGAGGTCACCTGATAATGTACCTCAGTAGGGGCCAGAGGTCCTCTTATATTGTACATCAGAAGGGGGAACAGAAGTCACCTTATATTGTACATCAGTAGGGAGACCAGTGGTAACTTTATATTCTACATCTGTTAAGGGATCAGAGGTCACCTTATAATGTACATCAGAAAGGGGACCAGAGGGCACTATATCATTGGGGGTTCAAAGGACACCTCATACTCCACTTTACATCAGTAGGGGGACCTAATTGCACTTATACTGTACATCAGTATTGGGACCAGAAGTCACAGTAGATTGTACATCAGTAGGGAGACCAGGGTTCACTTTAAAGTGAATCTGTACAGCAGTGGTGAGATCGAAGGCTACCTTATATCGTACGTCAGTAGGGAATCAGAGGTCACGTTATATTTTTCATCTGTAGGGGGACCAGTGGACACCTTACATTGTACATCAGTAGGGGACCAGAGGTCACGTTATATTGTACATCAGTAGGGGACCAGTTGACACCTTATATTGTACTGAATATCAGAGGACACGTTATATTGCACTTTATATCAGTGTGGGGACCAGCGGTTATCTTATATTATACGTCAGTAGGGGGACCAGAGATAATCTTATATTGTACATCAGTAGGGGGCAGAGCCTTTAGGTCAGTTTTGACGTTCGTCATTAGATGGACCAGAGGTAAAGTAATATTGTACTTCAATAGGTTGACCAAAGGTCACCTTATATTATATTTCATTATTGAGTCTAAAGATCACCTTTATATTGTACTACAGAAGAGAGACCAGCAGTTACCTTATACTTTACAAGGCCAGACGTCAGGTTGTGCATCATAAGGGGAAACAGAGTTAACTATATATATCAGTGGGGTTCAGAGATCACCCTACGTTGTAGATCATTATGGGGACCACTTTATATTTTACAACACAAGGGGGACTAGATGTACATAAATTGGGAGACCGGTGGTCCCCATTGTTGTACATTTTTTAAGGAAACCAGACAAAAAATAAAATTTATATGAATGCAGAGATAAGGCATCAACTAGTCTAGACCCGTCTTAATGAAGAGACATTTCAAAAGAAAATATGGGCTGACCAGAGTTTAAAGATAAAATGCATATTAACAGGATACTAGAGGTTCTCGAAGAACACAACAAAATACCTATGGGTCTAATAGGTCATCTGAACATCATGTTAAAACTTTAAAACAATTGAATTTGGTTCGCGCTTTGACCCAGAGGCTATGACTTTCGCACTTTTGAAAAAAGCACCATTGCTCATCATAACTATATACTTATCATGCTTAGTTTGGCTACTGAACACCTACATTGAGTGTATGGGAACAGAAAACTGCATTTCAAATAATCAGAAATAATAAGCAATAATTTAAATTGACCATAAAAACCCTCATCCCGGGGTCATACATTTCACAATTTGTGGAAAAGGCACCCTTGTTCATAAAAAATATGTGGTTTATACTAAAAAAAAAATTCAAAAAGCAACAATTCAATTACAGTATTTAATTAGAGCCCGCACCCCTCATCAGTGATACATGTACCCATGAGCCAGGGGCCTTGAAATTTATAATTCTGAAAGAGCCTCCCTTGCTTATCATAACTATATGTAGTTAGTTTAATTAATATCCAGGAGCAGAGAGGAAGATTTTTTTTACGAATTGATGAATTTTAACTTTTCAATTTATATAGCCCTACAGTAACACCAGAACCCCTGACCTTTGGGTCATAAATTTAAAAAAATTGGAGAGAATACCCTTCGTCATCATAACTATGCATGCAGTTCGTTTAATATCCAGGGACAGAGGGAAAGATTTTCAAAGAATAAATGCATTTCACGATGGCTTGATGTCAATGAGTAAAGAAAATTTTTAAAGATTTCATCAATTGTAGTAGTTTCGCCCCATTTTTCTTGCCTTAAGGATTGGAGGGCAGGGGCAATGATTTAAAAAAAATCTCCCCTTCACCATACATGTTTTATGCCAAAAATGGTTGTAAATGGTTGAGGGATTGCAGAGAAAGCTAAACAATGTTCGAATATTAACGCACAATTTATAGTGCACAATGCCAGAAAAAATAAGTCACATAGGTTGATTCAGGTGACCAAATATAGAGTCATTTGGTCTCAATATTTATACAAAATAATAGGTGTCTTCTGGTCTCCCTGTTGACTTACAATATAAGATGACCCCTGGTCTTCTTAAAGATGTAAACTATAGTGTCTTCCGGTTTCTTCATTGTCATTCAAAATAGTGTGATCATAATTAGTTTTAATGATGTACAATAAAAGATGACCTCTTGTCCCCCTACTGATGTACAATACGAAGGATGTTCAATAAATGATGCCCTGAACTCTATGACATACAATACAGATATCATATGGCATTAAGCTTGACTTTCTCTCCATATTTAATCTTTAATGAATTGATAACATTTATGTGACCACTTTTCATCACCAAGTTTCATTGTTAGAAGCTAAAAAACAAGGGTATTCTAGACACTGCATAAAAATTGAATGATAAAAAATCAGTAAATTTGATTGAACTTAAACTGTTCATTAACTCTTTGCCTATTGCGCCCTCTGTGGCGTAAAAGTAACATTACATTTGTTACTTTTTGATGACGTTATCCTTTTTCCCACAGCGCACATGTACGGAAGCGTAAATGGCTCTATACTTGTTTTGTTATAACTTTGTACATTGTCTTAAATTTTATCGACTTATCAACATATAAAGTGTTATGCCTCCTTATTTATGTCCATATTTTGAATTGTATTGAGGTATGTTTACATTGAAGGCAACTTCTTTTGTTTATTAGATTTAATTGTTTTAACTTTTATTGACTGAAAGAATATACTTATTTTCAAATATCGAACTAAACAAAAGATTCATTCATGTAAATATAATATTGTCGATGTGAAGAAATAAATATGAAGTTATATCGATATAGACC
>PRKT01000070.1:264883-276907 GCA_003671525.1 Saccostrea glomerata
CCCCCCCCCCCCCCCCCCGATATTAATCCCCGGGGCTTATTGGACATTTTTTTTCAAATATTATATTTATTACACTCATTCTACATGTGTTCAATATGAAAAAATCGTCAAAAACCCAAAACAATCGTTCTACAACAAAAAAAAAAACCCTAACTATACATTATAAGGGAGAAAGGTATGCAACTCCGGTTTGTTTACGTTGTACCCCCACTGGTCTTTCTGGGTTTAAAAACATATATTTATGTTATTTCAACCTAAAATGTCGATTCACATCGTCTCTACATATATTTCTGTATAAGAGCATGCATCTCATAAGAATCCCACAATACTAGCGATCATTGGCTTGCAGACTTGTGTTTGTCCAGCCCTATTTTTAAAAATATCAAACAAGTATGTTGTATACTTGCATTAAATTTCCTGAATACCTCGTTTTATGTATACACATGTACGTATATTTTTTTTTAATCAATACATACGAGTAAGTGCAACACTTTTTTTTACGAATAATGGAAACGTTGACTTGATAACAAAATCATTGAAATTTGAATTAACCTACATCTTTTTCAACACGATATTGCCGTTTCTTAAGTTTTTTTTTTCCTTTCCAATTGTGTATGATTTTTTTATTGCTGTGTAAGGCGGGAACAATAGGGTTGTATTTTTACGAATTTGAATTTAGATCGAAGAAGAAATAAGATTAAATGTAAATTAAAACAAAGCTTTTTTATATGAACAAAACCTCTTTTTTCTTCAGTTGTATGAGTATGAATTAACTGAAATCTTTTTTGTAATCTTATCCGTGCCTTCTGCCACACTTTTATCAGTTATTGTCATAAGATATTCATTTGGCAAATTTGATAACTTCTGGATCATAGGATCCCATACACACAATATTGGGGGACATCCACATCACCAACCCAGTGGTTCAAGTGGTGGGCTTATTTATCGTCAAAAAAAAGACCTTCTTAATTTATCTCGCATCCCAATTTCAACTAATAAATCGAACGACCCGGACATATTAAAAAGAGGAAAAATATCCTTATTTGTGAAATATATTAGAATGGAATAAAAAAATATATTATGTATCATTTTATGTCATACCATCAACACTTTACGCGGTATCAGAACAGGAAACGTCAAAAAACGCAATGTGCGTTAAAGTGTGTGATTGTGCGGTAAAGGTATATGCGTTAAAATGCGTGATTGTGGGGCAACAGTATATGCGTTAAATGAGTGACTGTGGGGAAGGGGGTTAAAGCTGCTGTAAAACTTATTTAGAATCCCAAAGAAATGCTCACTGAAATATGTAAAATTTACAGCAATCAATGTATGTTTTATAGACAAATGATCAGGTGGATTTCAATGATTAAAAAAATACATAATGTGCATCAAAAATGGATGATGTACATCTACTGATGTACAATATAAGGTGACGTGTAGTCCCCCTACTGTTCAAAAATTTAAGATAATTTATGGTCCCCCTACTGATGTAAAATATAAGGTGTCCTATGGTCTACTAATTGATGTACAATATAAGGTGTCCTCTCTTTCGCCTACTGATGTACAATATAAGGTGACCTGTAGTCCCCCAACTGATGTACAATATAAAGTTACCTCTGGTCTCCCTATTGATGTACAATATCAGGTGATCTCTAGTCCTCCTACTGTTGTACAATATAAGGTGCCCTCTGGTCCCCTTACTGATGTACGATAAAAAATAACCTCTGGTCCCTCTAATGCTGTACAATAAAAGGTGTCATATATTCCCCCTAATGATGCTTAATATAAGATGACCTCTGGTCTCCTTACTAATATTCAATATAAGGTGTCCTCTGATCCTCTTACTGATGAACAAAATAAAACAACCTCTGTTCCCCCCTACGATGTACAATATAAGGTGGCCTCTGGTCTCCTTTTTGATGTTCAATATAAGGTGTCCTCTGGTCCCCCTACTGAAGTACAATATAAGGTGACCTCTAGTCCCTCTTCTGTTGTACAATATAAGGTGACCTCTAATCGCTCTACTTTTGTACAATATAAGGTGACCTCTTGTCCTCCTTTCCATCTACAGTATGAGGAGACATGTAGACCCCCTACTGTTCTAGAATATAAGGTATCCTCTGGTCCGCCTACTGATGTACAATATAAGGTGTCCTCTGGTCCCCGTAATGAAGTACAATATAAGGTGACCTCTAGTTCCCCTAATCATGTACATAATAAGGTGACCTCTGGTCCCCCAAATGATATACAATATAAGATATCCTCAGGTTCCCCTTATGATGTGCAATAAAAGGTTACCTTTGGCCCACTATTAGTTTAAAATGTAACGTGACCTATGATCCCTCTAATGTAACAATGTAAGGTGACTACTGATCTCCATACTGATGTTTAATATAAGGTTACCTTTGGTCCCTCTAATTACTTTCATATTTTGCTAATATGTATATGTATATATATTAAAAAGCAGATCTGTATAAAGTTATAAATATGGTTATTTTGGAGTAAGACAAAGAAAACCGTCTATTATATAAAATTCAATCAATATATAAGGTGACCTAAGGTCTCCATATTGTCAAAGATGGGTTTACTTGATTGTTAAGGACCAAACTATGGATTAAGAAATTAATCTTAACGGAACCCAAACTATTTGATTTCACGCAGTGTCGTTTAGACATGTCACAGTACCCTTTATTGTCGTTACAATGGAATAAATTGAAATAATATAAAACTGCGCTAAAATATTTCTATCTTTTTGGTACAAGTTTGGACCATTTATTTTTAAGCTATTTCATTCTCTCATTTCTATTATTTTTAATGTATTAATTAATAAATGTTTAATTTCATAAAACTTTTAACATAGTTTATCTTGAGGGATCATTTTCTACGTATAGATGCATCAGCTTTTTATTGTTTTATTTCAAATTTTGAGACAACCATAAGTAAACGAATTTATTCTTCCTCTTTGAAGTGCTTACTAATCCTTTTTGTTTATGACCTTAATATGCATACATTAATTTGATTATTTGAAAATAATAAATTCTATGAATCATTTAAATGCAACCTCAACCTCCAAATATTTAGTTTCCTATACATTAAATAACTTTACCAAATTTCGTTTTTTTGTCACCCCCCTCTCTTTTCCAGAGAAAAGAATGTTGTGTGTTAAACAAAATTATGAAAAGATTTGTCACAATTGAAAAAAGTATTTGATTTCAAATCTCTTTTTGTACCTCAATATACCATTATATTTTATGTGAAAAGCAATACATTTCACCATTTCTTTATTTTCTAATTCGTCAATTCCTGTGTTTATTAGAGAGTTTTATTATATATTGTGTATAAAACAACGAAAATGGTCCATATTTTTAAAATGTCCAAATTTTACTACATTTAAGACAAAGAAACGAAATTATCAGTCTGATTTCGTAATTGCCAACAAGATTAGGCCTCGTAAGTCTTTTCCTTGGTCGATGTAACTAGAAACTTGCAAGAAAAAAATCATCAATTTTGTTATTTTGAATTCGATTTTCTCACAGTAAGCTGAGATCTTAGAGATCCTATATAAAATGGGAAGTATTTTAAATAGGACTTTAACCCAAAACTCTTTCTATCTTCATCTGAATATCAAACCGAACATGTACATACGTATAACAGCCTGTCGAAATATAACACCCAGTTGTAAATGTAAAAGTGTCGGTTGCCGAGTATTTCATACTAAAAGAAATTTGTCCTCGCTCGTTGTCGTTTTTCCGATGCATTCGTTAAACTTCCTTTAAGAATTAACAGATTAACGTCATTTCCTCAAGGTTAAACTGCACTTTTTCAAGATTTACAGTTACTCTGTTATTAACGTGAATTCTTCGTATTACGTATATATTTAGCTCATTAAGGTTAGAAGACTTAATACGCTTTGTTTATCACATACAATCTAACTGTTCAAATTGCTTTTAAGTTCATAACTTGTAAAAGACTTCTTACCGATTAAATTTCCGTTTCTCACAGAAAATATATATTCGTACACATCAAGACCCCTCGTTGATTGAATGTTTTTAATTTTATCAAGACTTTTCCCCATAAGTCTGTATAAAAGCGTTGTCTTCCCTGCTCCAGCACAACCAACAAGGATCCCTCGTACATGACGAATTGTTGTCTTCCCATTTTTCATGTATGCCATGAATCTTTCAGGTGGAATGGTTTCAGCATCTGATCAATAAAATAAAACCAGTTTTACGAGGGTTGTCCCGTAAAATCGTGGACAAGTTGTCTTGTGTAAAAAATAAACACCACTGCGTTCTGAAATTTTCACTATTATTTAGTACATATTTTAGTAATATACACAGCAAATTTCAGATAAATATATGCATAAATAAACATATTATGTTATTTTATGTCGTACTTACGGTGGAAATATTAAGATGCTACGCATTCTTTAAATTCTTTTAATTCTTTAAATCTTTATAACGAACAATTACATTCATTAGAGAATGAGAAAAAAATCGCTTTATTTAAAGTACTTCCGGTTTACAATCGAAGTGTCTACGGAAAACATGCAATTCATCAAAATGAACTTGCAAAATCAAGGAATTTAAGAGATATCGCCAGTCTTGCTAGGGTTGCCTATCCCGTTAGTACATATGTCCCTGATGAAACCATATGGCTTTTATGTCACAAAGTGTAAACGTCACTTCTATAGATTCTCGAAAAATCATGTCACAGTTTAAAAGGAAATTACAATAATTATTTATAAAACATATGGAGAGGACGAACAGAATTTAAAATCAAGGTCCATAAAACAATACTAAACTGGAGCAGATCAAACACGGACCTCCGAAACTTCAGAGGTGGGATCAGGTGCCATGGAGGAGTGAGCATCCCCTGCCAACCAGTCACGCCCGCCATGTGCTCCTTATCATGATCGGAAATTAAAGGAAAATCCGTCGTCAATTCAATGTATAAAAATGAACTAACAATACGTATGAAAAACGTCAGTCAACATTTTACTCAATGGTAAATTGTACTTGCTGACAAGGTCATTGTATCGACCATAGAATTTAAGAAATGATGACTTTAAACGAAACGTAGAGTATGCTCTTGCGTATCACTTGGATGTTAGATTATCCTTTAATGTCTTTTTTTAAGTAACTATAGCAGATGTGTCAGATTCTGTGGTAAGTCGTCAATATATATGAATATCGACTTGGTCGTCATAAAAAAGTAAAAGGAATGACATTTTGTTAACTTGTTTCTTCAGTTGATATTGGTTTCTTTTGAATTAAGATATTTACGAAATACTTACCAGCGTTTTTTGTTGTTTGATTTCTCTCAAATTCCGTTTCTTTAAATGTTCCTGAAACAAAATATTTTTTTTAAAAGGAATGAATTCAGAGACTTGTTGAACAATATCGATCTAAATTGTTTTTTATTTTTTTTTTAGGTTTTAGAAATTTACGCTTTAGGTCTTGGTCTATTTCTCTAGCTGCTTCATCTTCTCTATCCTGTTTCCTCAGCTCTTCTATGCAATGACGGCCACGGACAGGGTCCATTACCTCATGTCTCAAAACGTCAACCTCTGTTAAATACTGGTTTCCATTGTTAAGGAAATATTCGAGGTCCATAACTACTGATCTGAGAGTTGACCAGATTGCGTTGAAATCAGTATTGGGGAGGACTGGACAAGAAAAATGAACACACTCATTTCTGGCAATACGGATCCTCTCAATGTTGGCAGAGAGAGAACGATCGGAAGAGTCTGGATAATTTCCCCAGCCATTGCTGTGTGATGGTATACCACAAATGTTTTTAAGCAGTGTGTACAGTAAAGAGATGTCCATGTCATCATAGTTTCCAGTATAGCAACTACCTCTAGGTAAAATAAGGTTCATTTGTGGTGCTGTGAGACGATGAAAATCACTTATCTTTTGTTTAATGACGTGTGGGAACGTTGCCGGTGGCACGTCATGACGTAACACATCACGGAATCCATCACTACATGGACCCAGGAGAAGTTTACTTGCTCGTATGGCATTTGTTTTATCTGCTATAGATGAGTAATAAGATGTTGCCATAGGTATAATGGATTGTTGTCCTGAAATTTTAATATCAATTTAATCTCAACTATCGTAATCAGAATTTAATTTATTTAGTAACATTGCCATACTGTATTTCTTTACATTTTATGAATACTGATAAATACACTTGGAGTCATTTCGTGAGATATTTGTTGGTTTGTTTTTCTCATTGTTTTTATATTTAATTTAAAAAAATTATAATTTACGTTTTAGACCTCTAACATTTTCTCTAGTTGCTTCACCTTCTCCATTCTGTTTTCTCAGTTCTTCTATGTAATGATAGTCACGGACAGGGTCGATTGTCTCATATCTAAGAAAGTCCACCTCTTTTTCATACTTGTTCCCATTGTTGAGAAATGAATCAATGTCCACAACTGCTGACCTGACAGTGGACCAGATTGCACTAAAATCAGGATTGGAGAGGACGGAACTGGGAAAATTGACACACTGATTTCTGGCAATACGGATCCTCTCAATGTTGGCAGAGATCGATCGATCTGTAGGTTCTGGATCATTTCCCCAGCCATTGCTGTGTGATGGTATGCTACAAACGTTTCTAATTAGTACGTACAGTAAAGTAATGTCAAATTCTTTATAATTTCCAGCATAACTGCTGCCTCTAGGTAAAATAAGATTCAATTGTGGTTCTGTTAAAGGGGGAAGATTGCATATCTTTTGTTTAATGACGTGTTGGAATGTTGCCGGTGGTACATAATGACTTAGAACTTCCCTCATTTGACTTGTACATGGACCCAGGAGAAGTCGACAGACTCTGTAGGCATTTGTTGTCTCTTCTTTAGATGCGTGAGGGGAGGCTGCCATAGGTTAACGAAATGTTTCTCTGAAAAAAAATCAAAATCAATTGAATTTTACCAGGTAATCTTTTCTAGATTTTCTTTTAATTTTAAAAATTCCTGTGCGTGTGTTCAGACAGAGGAAATTTGGATTGTAAATTGTTTATCAGATTCTAAATTCAGAGTAATAGGATTATATGTATAATGAAAGGGAAAGATCAGTCCATGGATTTTTTTTATTTGGCAAACCTTGTACATTATCGGTTTGTTATTTTTTTTTTTTTAAAAGCAGAGGATATTCAGATGAAGAATGGGCATTCTTCGTGACGAAGATTTATCTTATTACGATCTTACTGACTTACAACAGAACCTCATCTAATCAAATGAATGAATTAAAAATAAACTCTTCCCACGAATATGCCATATATACTGCCCGAATTGACCGGTTATTGCATATATCGAGTACGTAATCCATATCAAACACACAAGGTTTTATGAATGGCCTATAACCCATTCAGGTTAGCTTGGAATTATATGAAATGCTTGATTTACTGGGAATTTGGTATGGTGAAGGTATTAACACAACTGAGTTAATGAATATCCTTGTAAAAAGAATCTTGTCTTTTCTTCAGTAATAACTTGTTGATACAAGGCCCTTGTAAACATCACTCTAGTGTCAAATAAAAATATGATAAAATTGTGAATTTAGTCTGTCTTTAGAAACAATGTTGGTCTCTGATATATATTATACGATAATCGTTTTTTCTGTATGTACCGAATTGTGACAAAATAGAATTCAGCAAGACGACAACAGATTAACAGTGGAATAAAATATAGTGTACACTACTGGTGATATTTCCACGTGACAGTGCTTAGGCCGGTCATGTTTTTCTGAGCTCCCGCTTTGGGCCGAAAAAAGTTTATATATCTTCCAATATGTGGATTTAATGTGAGTGTAAAGTGTTTATTTCATAGAGTAAGTAGTGAAGATTGTTGAATTCTGTTTTTCGAAGGTTATATTTTGCAAAACTTTGACATTTGGATATTCGTACAAACATGAATAGAAACAGGAGTCGCACTGAGCAGAAATCACTGCTAGAGGGAAATACTTTCTCTGTACCTAGCATTACAGGTAATCCATTCACACCTGAGTTGGTCAGTGCGGTGCATTCGCTCCCTAGTCTTCAAGCTAGCCTCGGGGAAATTACAGATTCACTCAGGACAATCAGAAACCTTACCGAGGAAATAAGCGACATCAAGAAAGACTTGTGGGAACAAGATGGGTTCGATCACAGAATCAAACTGATAGCCCAGCAACAAGCAGATGGGGATGACGAGCTTCAGCAATTGAGACAAGAGAACAGGTCCCTCAAAGAAGATGTCAACATGCTAAAATGTATTGTGATAAATCTGGAGAGAACAGTAATAAAAAATCAAAATGATATAATCGATCTCAAATCGAGATCTATGAAACAAAATATTTTGATACGTAATCTTCCTGAAGAAGATGGCGAGGATCTATTCGTTAAAATCCCAGAACTTATCAAGACGCATTTTAAAGTAGAAACATCTTTTGCGAATATTCACAGAAACGGTCCAAAAATACAAGGAAAGGCAAGAACCATCACGGGGAGACTCAACAAATTTACGGATAAGGACTTAATCTTACAGGCTCAGAGGGATATTAAAAATCAACTTGCAGAAGAAGCAGATGAAAATGACCAGAATTCTTCCGAGCAACAAAATTCAACTTTCTTCATTACACCACAAACTCCAATCGAAATATCAGAAAACAGGAAAAAACTACTGGAATTGAACAGTAAATACTGGAAAGCTAACGTCAAGACACGCATTATCGGAGAGAAACTTGTATTTCCAAACGGAAGCGTACATAGAGACAAAGTACAGAAACCAAAAGCTGAACAAATCCTTGGAATGGATCAATCAGAATGAGAAGCGCTGGAGAAGATCAAAGTGACAGAACTGGAAACTAATGAAGGGGGAAACATCTTCCGGGGGGTTGGGGGAACAACGGAATGCTACAACCACGTGCGCGACATGTACAAGAAAACACTGTGTGATCAATCCCATGCCAAAGCTGGCCACAACATACTCGTATACAGATTTCAAGATTCAAACGGACAGATTCATGAGGGATATAACGATGATGGCGAGTTTGGCACAGGACGTAGATTAGTGAAGGCGATGCAGAACTTACAAATCAAAAATATGACAGTTGTTATCTCGCAATTTCAAGCGAAGCACATCGGTGGTCGTCGATTCGAAATCTTGGAAAATTTGCTGACTGACGTGGTTCTTCGACACACTAGTTAGTGAGTGTGCATATGATATGTATAAACTCCCTTTTCCTGCAGTCAACATTAAATTGCTTCAAAATTATGCAATAATACTGAGAACATGTAGAATGACAATGTTAATTTTTAATTGTTGTCTGTTCAAAACTTTCAACTCTTTTTTCTATAGAGTTTAGCTTTATTGTGTGTGTGTATGTTTTTCTTCTTCTTCTTCTTTTTTTTGTATATATGAAAAGATCCCCCCTTTGCTTCATATTTAAACCGAACTGTTTACAGAACGGTTCTTGTAATGTAGTGATAATAATGCTACACTGTGTTATTCACACTTTTTTAGTTCACAAACAATGTAAATATCTTGTATTAAGCGCTTTCTAATATATGTGAATAATTGCGCATTTTTTTTTTTTTTTTTTTTTTTTTTTTTTTTTTTGTTTTTGCGAAACTAACCGGAATCTTTTTTTTGGATAATGTTAAGCCATTAGATTAGGACTTTGTCTTTTATGACACGGAAGTAAACTTCCGACTTAGACTAAGAATGGAAGACATAGCTTTTTTCGGTCTTCTAGCTCACCCTTTAAAGGTATGTTTTTTGTTATTTTTTTGTAAATATTTTCATTTTCTTTTCTCTGTTTCTTTTCTTGTTATTTTTGGCTCTTTAACACTTTGTATTAGTTTGTCACATAATCGTAGCACTGCAGTTGGTAACGTTCATGTAGAATTTTTCAATTTTGATGTCGTTTGAGTTATCGTGTATTTCACTTAATGTTAGAGGGCTCGGCGCAAAAATTAAGAGACTCGGTATCTTTACATGGCTAAAAAATTCCTTTAAAAACAGTTTAATATTTTTACAAGAAACGCACTCATCCTCAGAGATTGAAAGTCAGTGGTTAAAGGATTGGGGGTCTGATGTAGAGTTCAGTCATGGTGAATCCAACAGCAGGGGGAGTAGCTATTCTTTTTCCTCATAATATAGATTATATTATTAAAGAAAAGGTACAAGATAATGAAGGTAGAATGATACAAGTCAATTTAATGATGGATGAAACAAATTTTATTTTAACTAATATTTATGCTCCAACAAAGGATAAGCCAAATTGTCAGGTGGATTTTTTCAATTCATTATTGACCTACATAGAACCGTAAAGCTTTGAAAATCTAGTCATTGGAGGGGATTTCAATATTACTTTAAATCCATCAATAGATAAAAAAGGTGGTACTATTGAAGGAAAATCTAACTATAGAGATAATATTTTAGCTGCACTAGAAGATCTTAATTTATCAGATTTATGGAGAGAACAAAACCCAGATAAAAATTATTACACAAATTCATGTAAAAATCCTTTAGTTTTATCAAGAATAGACTTTTTTATCATTCCATGCTTTCTTACTCCACACGCAAAGTCAAACATAAAACCTGCTATTTAAACAGATCATAGTGTTATATCTTTAACACTAAAAGGTGAAGCCCATCATACTAGAGGTCCTGGATTTTGGAAATTTAATACATCCTTGTAATATGTATATACATCTATACACATTGTGTCCTAAATATCTGCAAAATTTGAAGAAATCGTGTGCATTGGTTTATGAGGAGTTGCGCTTACAAACTGCTCATCTCTATATTCCAGATATGGCCAAAATCTATATGTAAAAGTGCGGAAATCACCGTAAAAATAAAGAATTCGGAATTTCCTGCTGATGTGCAAATCTACACATTGTCTCGTATAAATATCTGAAAAATTCGACAAAATTTTGTGCAGTGTTTTATGAGGAGTTGCGCTGACAAACTGCTCATCTCTATATTCAAGATATGGCCAAAATCTAAATGTAAAAGTGCGGAAATCACCGTAAAAATAAAGAATTCGGAATTTCCTGCTGATGTGCAAATCTACACATTGTCTCCTATAAATATCTGAAAAGTTCGACAAAATTTTGTGCAGTGGTTTATGAGGAGTTGCGCTGACAAACTGCTCATCTCTATATTCAAGATATGGCCAAAATCTAAATGTAAAAGTGCGGAAATCCCCGTAAAAATAAAGAATTCGGAATTTCCTGCTGATGTGCAAATCTACACATTGTCTCCTTTAAATATCTGAAAAGTTCGGCAAAATTCTGTGCAGTGGTTTATGAGGAGTTGCGCTGACCAAAAAAAAAAATAAAATAAAATAAAATGAAAAAAATAAATAAATAAAAAAGGACTTACTGACGGGTCAAAAACATTATACCTCACGCAATTTATTGCGTGGGGTACCAGTATAATAAACGAGTTTGATTCTGTGGTACAATGATAATGAAAATAGAATTAAATGTTAATTAAATTTCTAAACATAAATAATTAATGATTATTAGAAAAAGCATATTGGAAGAGAGAGCAAACTCCCCGTGAGAATTCCACATTCTATACCTACAATTAGCTTTTAATAATTTCTCTTGTCTGTTGTCCAAGTCCAGGTTCGACAAGTTTGAGAAGGTATTTGAGAAAGTTCACAATGTTCACATTCCTGTGATGTATATTTCACGTTTATTATACCCCCCCCCCCCCCCCGCTTGTAAAGCAGGAGGGTATATACATGTAGTAATCGTTACGTCCGCCCGTCCGTCTGCTACGCTTTTGGGAGGGGGGTTGCTAAAACGCGGAAGGGAAAACGGAACGGAAAACGGAACGGAACGGAAAATTTATGTGAAACAAATAACATAGATTCGATATAAATCAGAATTCAGAGCAATATTCTTGATGTAAAAGTGACATCTAATAAAAATTCATTGTAAACTATCATATATGCATGAATCATACACACCCTCCGCTCAGAACTGATGTACAAGTGATGCCCCCCCGCACCCCCCCCC
>PRKT01000070.1:277184-295412 GCA_003671525.1 Saccostrea glomerata
CCCCCCCCCCCCCCCATCAGTAAGCCCGTCGCAGAATAGGACAAGGAAGGTTAAATGGTGGTGTTTTGAACAAAAAAGGTACGAAAAGAAATAAGACCCCCCCCCACACACACACACACACAAAAATAGGATTTTCGTGTGTGGGCAAAGGACATATCCCCCCCCCTTTTTTTGCTTGTCAAAATATTTTGCTTCCGATGCCGATGTCTGTAAAAACAAAAATAACTAGTTTAGACATTCAGATTATGCACGCAGTGTCGAATTCTTTAATTATGAAAGGGTGAGTGGCAGTTTTGGGTCTGATTAATTGATTGATTGTATACTGTTTAACGTCCCTCTCCAGAATATTTTACTGATATGGAGACGTCACCATTGCCGGTGATGGGCTGCAAATTTAGGCCTATGCTCGGCACTTATGGCCTTTGAGCAGGGAGGGATCTTTATCGTGCCACACCTGCTGTGACACGGGGCCTCGGTTTATACGGTCTCATCCGAAGAACCGCGCCCCAGTTTGGGTCTGGGTAGGGGCCCAATTCACATTAAAAATTGATTTTTTAAACCTTATGTATATTTTGTACAGGAAAAGAGGGCAGACCTTTTATAACTTTTCAAACCTTTTCGATGAGCGGAGAAACAGACTCATTTTTTACGGGGTCATTCATATAAACACCCCACCCCAACACACACACACATATGTACCGCAAACAAACAAAATTTAAGTTCATTGAATGTAAAGATGCTATGTTATATCGTTTAAAGTCATCATTTCGTAAATTCTATGGTCGATACAATGACCTTGTAAGCAAATACAATTTATCATTGAATGAAATGCTGACTGACGTTTTTCATACCAATTGTTAGTCCATTATTTATACACTGAATTGACTACGGATTTTTTCCGTTATTTCCTGATTATGACAATGAGCACACGGCGGGTGTGACCGGTCAGCAGGGGATGCTCACTCCTCCATGGCACCTGATCCCACCTCTGATGTTTCGGAGGTCCGTGTTTGCTCTGCTCTTGTTTTGTATATTTGTTTAATGGACGTTGAGATTGAATACTGTTCGTTATTTCCATATCCTTATCTACCACAAGAAAGTTTTCCAACTTTGTCTATCCAGAATTCAAATGTATAGAAAGGGTCTCTATTTTGTAAATATAACCATTCAACTGTGTCAAAAGCTTTTACAAAATCTACTAACAAAATAAGTCCAGGAATATTTTTAATACTTGTGTAATCAATAAGATCTGCAATAGTTCTAATATTTTCTCCTATATATCTATTTTCATTGTAACCTGTTTGATCAACATCAACTATGTAAAGCAGTAGTCTCTTAATTCTACTTGCAAGAACTTTAGCTAATATTTTATAATCAAAATTCAATAATGATATTGGTCTCCAATTCTTTAATAAAGTTCTATCTTTATCTTTTTTAGGTACAAGAGTGATGATTCCCTTTCTTTGATCTGGAGAGAGAGATAATTGTTGATTGCTTTCATTTAAACTGTTTATTACCAGATCTGCTATTTCAGGCCAAAAGTACTTATAGAATTCAAACTGAAGTCCATCAGTTCCTGGAGATTTATTTGGTTTAAATTCTTTTAAGATATTTTCACATTCATCTTTACTTATTAAACCTTCACATGTTAGAGAATCTTCTTTAGTAAGTTTTGGAATATTTGTATCATTCACAAAGTGACTAATGTGTTTCTGATAATCATTTTTTTCCAAGTAAGTTGAATAAAGATTTTCATAGAAAATTTCTTCTTCCTTGAGAATTTCATTTTTATCATATATAATTTAATCATTAACTACTAACTTATCTATACACTTATTTTTGTAGTTTCTTTTTTCTAAAGACAAAAAATATTTTGTAGATTTTTCTCCCTCTTCACAGCATTTTGCTTGAGATCTCAATATTATGCCTCTTGTTTTTATGTCTGTTAATACATTAAATTTTTCTTTGATTTCATTTAATAAGGCTATGTTTTCTTCAGATGGATCTACTGATAGTTTTTCATTTTGTTTATCTAATTCTTTTATTAATCTTTCTTCTTCCTGCCTACTTTTCCTAGCTTTTAATTTTGAATATTTAACAATAAAACCTCTTAATTCACATTTAATTGTGTCCCATTTTAGTTGATGGTCAATTAAATCTGTGTACTTGTCTTTTAAACAATTGATAAGTTTTTTTGTTTTCTTCACAAAATCCTCATCTCCTAATAATGAAATTACGATTTCTTTATTTTTTTTCTGGGAATTTAAGCACTTCGACTTTTGGGGGAGCGTGGGGTATGTGAACTTGCTCACTTCCTCTTTCATTGTGCATAAAATTTTAAATAACTTTTTCTTTCATTGTAAATAAAATTTTAAATAACTTTAAATTAAATTATATTAGGTCTAAAAAAGCCAATACATAGTATTTATTTGATAATAATAGATCATAAAGAAATCCAATCTGTTTCAAACGTTTTTCTTAAATTATTTTTATGAGAGTGCTATTATATACTCAGTAATGCATGTTTTATTAACCCCCCTCCTATCACAGGAAAATATCTTCAAAAGGTGAATGATTCGTAACAATGCATGCTTTAATATAAATTTGATGAAGTTAAACCATAAATCATAAATTTTATTTACAACAATTACAGATTAGAGTGATGTTTATTTTGAAAAAAAAAATTCTTGCATTTTTTTCAATCAACCCCACTGAATTTTCAACCTTTGATATTTTCCCTGACCAAATAAAATGATCGGCATGGGCCGAGTGTGTCCAAGCATCTTTTACTGTTGAGTTAGCAATGGATTACATGACTTCTGAGATGCATTTTTCAATAAAAGTAAAATAGGATAATTCTTTCGACATGTGCACATCCCTGTAACGATAGCAGTATTCAGGTAAATGTTTTTATCACTGCGTTTGACGCGTTTTCTCGACCTACATGGATTTTTGATGTACTTGAACGTATTCCGTGTCAGTGGTTTTTTTTTTCTATATTGAAGCAAATGCATTCAAAAATAATTTAATTCTCGGTATAGTTCTATTTTTTGTTGATTTTTTACTTTTCAGTCAGTTAATGGACTTCTAAAAACAATGCTATCGGAGATGTGTACATGTCGACAGGAAGGCAAAAAATCACTCAAGTGAAACAATTGTACAAGGATATATATAGTAGGTACAGGTGACCAAAACTTTTCGATTAAATATGGCGGAATCGAAGAAATATGGCGGACAAAGGCGTGCAGGAATGTAGTAATTCGTACAAAGATGAAAAATGATGCCTTTTCAAGAGTTCATGTCAGCTTTAATAAAGTAAATGATCAAATTGATCGATTTCAATCTTGGTTTATCCAATTGATTTTCATTGATCGGAAGTCGATAATCAATCTGTGATTTGGCTGTGCTGTGTACATGTCATCGGCCCCGGGGTAGAACGGGGTACAACTTGTATATTCTATGTAAATTGTTGTGGTCAGCGTAACAATGGGCACTAATCACCTATTGTTCTTCGTCTGCGGCCACCGATATACACAATAAACAAACTACCTACATATACTTGCTACTTTGAGCAGAGACAATCGTGACCCGTTTACGAAAAGAAATTATCCTGTAATTTTAATTTCAATGAATAAAATTGATAGAGATAATATATAGAAAAAGAGCACAGTGCAGTACTGAAATGAAAACAAAAACAAAAACGAAGTTATAAACAATTCATGGACACTGTACAGATTAAATAATTGTTTTGATTTGCAAAATATATATAATTCTAGTAAACTCAGTAATTAATTTTATTTTACGCATATTTCTTGAGATTAATTTAAAAAGAATTATCCAAGGAGGGGTGTTTTCTGTTGGTTTGAACATAATTTATTGTACTGAATATATACAATAGGATTGGGCACAAGTTCTAAAAACTTAAATCGCCCTCTCCCTACATGAGATATTTTAACATGATGAATAAGAAGTGTTCAACAGTTTGTACAAAATAGATTACGTGTAAATTAAATAAACTCTCTTTATGGACATATATATACTGCTACATTTTTGTTTATACAAATGATTATAAAATGAGTACAATCAGTTAAATCTACCAGAATGCTGAATATAAGAATGGAAAATAGAGAATAGATATTTATTTTCAGCAATACTAAGTGATGTATCCCCCCAGAGTAAAGTCTGAATGTCAACAATATGGACTTTATTAAAACTCAAGAACTTACCAAAAACTCTTTCCTGGCCTCGTTGTAGTTAGGGCACGAGAAAAAATAGTGATGTGTGTCTTCTATCTTACCGCAGGAGCATAGTGGACTAGATATTATATTACATCTATAAAGATCAGCGTTTAGCACGCAGTTGTGCCGAAGCCGTGTATGCAGTATATTGTTGCGTCTTTTACCAAAATTAAAACAAGGCGGAGCTTCTGTTATTTTTTGTTTAATTTTACTTTTGAAGGCAGACAAAAAGCACGAAAGTATGGTATTTAGGGAATTCCACTCATTTATTACAGTTGGTACAAATGATGATTTGTAAGTTTGCAATTAACATACAGGTATACTATAATTTTGTGAGTTTCTTGTTGTATATGCAGAAGCATTACATCGCATATCTGGTATAATCTCAGATAGGTAATATGGTACTAAATCATTGTGAATCTTATACATGGTATTTAATCTTTGGATCTTGCGTCTGTCGCTGAGTGGTTCCCAGCCTGTTACAAAATACAAAGAGTCTCTAGAGGCAATCATAGTTAGTCCAAGAACAATTCGAGCTGCATGTAGTTGCAATTTCTCTAATTTTTCAGAATCAATAGATAGACAACAACCCCATACAACTGAAGCGTACTCAAGGTGGAGACGGATAAATGAAGTATACATAAGTAAAAGGCTTTTTCGATTTATTTTAAACTTAAGTTTTTTTTAAAAAATCCTAATTTTTTGTATGCATTAGACAGCAACATTTCAATGTGAGATGACCAACTAAAGTTGTTTGAAAAAGTTACCCCAAGATGTTTATGAGTTTGAACATATTCTAATTGGCTATCTTGGAAAAGGAGTAGTGGAAATTCTTTGTTTTTTCTTGTGTTAAAAATACAACCTTAGTTTTTGAGGGATTAAATTTTAGCAACCATTTTTTAGACCACTCTTCAAGAGATAAAAGATCATTATTCAGATGACCTTATATGAATTTGACACATTTAGATGTATACTGCAAACTGTTATCGTCAGCAAAAAGTCTACAGAAGCTTGACATCTTATCAGCTACATAATTCACATAAATTAAAAATACCAAAGGACCTAATACAGAGCCTTGTGGAACACCTGCATAAAGAGATTCAGTAGGGGATACCAGGTTTTTATATATTACTCTTTGCGTTCTATTCTCTAAATAGCTTTTTAACCAACTATACATATCTTTCTTTACACCATACATGTTTAATTTAAATAAGAGTCCTTTGTGCAAGACACGGTTAAAGGCCTTAGATAAGTCACAAAAAATCATACAACAGGATCTGCCTTCATCAATATTTCTAACAATGTTATCATATGTTTCTAATAACTGATATACCGTAGAGTGACCAGCTAAGAAACCAGCCTGGTATTTATAAAAAAAAATATTGTTAGAGTGAAAATAGTTGTACAAGTGTTTAAATACAATACGCTCCATCACTTTACTGACACAGCTTAACAGTGAAACAGGTCTATAGTTAGATAAAACCGCAGGATCATCTTTTTTAAACAAAGGGATTACACTAGCTAATTTCCATTTTTTTTTTTTGGAAAAACAGTCTTTCAGTGAACGGTTAAACAATAAGCACAGAGGTTTAACAACAGATAATTTTGTTGATTTTAACATTTTATGGCTAATACAGTCTTCTCCAATGGCTTTATTGACAGGTAATATAGATAAAATGTCAATAATTTCTTGTTCACAAATAGAGATATTGTCAAAAATATTATTACACTTAATGTTTTCTTTAGGTAATTCAGCCATTTCATCATCAACACATGTAATTGAAGCAAAATACGTGTTGAGTACCTGTATCTTATCTTCGTCAGAAAAAGCAAAATTAACATCACCAGATGCAGATGTGTACTGTAAAGGGGGGATGTCTGTAGATGATTTACTTTTAAAAGTATCTCTAAGAAGTTTCCAGTAAAGCTTAGTATTGTTTTTACTTGAATCATTTAGTTGTAATTCAAGATTATTTTGATAATTTTCAATAGCATGTTTTTTTCATATTATTAAATTTATTTCTTATTTGTTTAAAATTATCCCAGTCACTCTGTTTATCACTTTTTTGTGCTCTTTTCTGTTAATGGTGGTTTGGGGCCCGTGGAAGGACGACAAGAAATTGATACGAAACATTAGACCTCATCTTATAATTTCAAAAAAATTCTGCAAAATGTAAATATAAATTTGAAAGAATTAGAAAGTTTAGTGAATTTTGAATGTTAATGTTTTGAATGTTAAATTGGTAAATTTACCTTGTTCATCGCACTCATGAATAAAATTCATGTTCTGAATTTGTATTGTTCATTGATTCTCTAAAATGATTTTATGCACATGTATATAAAAGTATTAAATAATTATGACGTTTTTACAAAGGTCCAGGACAAGGGGATAATGGAAAGAAAAATAAATAATAGTCTCTGTAAAAAATCATTTTCTAATTTGTTGAACGGTCTAAAGAATGTACTAATAATTGACCCGATTCTCAAAACGAAAGTAGAACTTTTACACTTTGTTGACATGTGTGTTCCAAAACAAACAAGCCAGACGGCATTTATGGAAAAGAAACTTCCAACTTAATCTTTTTTATATGCTGTCTGGTCGTGTGTAACATGTTTAGCAGTTGTTTAAATTGATTTTGCTGCTACCGGCACAGTACCAGCCATACGCCCATTCTATGTGTACTACTAGACGCATATTTTATTGACTGAAAATCCCACTGCATAAGATTTATAATATACCGATGGCTAAAAACAAATATTTTTTTAAAGAGCGAAAGATAGTCTTAGAAAGTTTCGATACCACACAATGATACACTGTTTTAAATTTGCATGGATGATAATCAGAGATCTAGAGCGCACTAGCTACACGTTATAATCTTGAGATTATTCATCTTGAGATTATTCATCAAACTTTAGATGTTTTAATTTTGTTATTTAAACTTGTCATATTCTTTAATAAAAGGGCGTAATGTATGTTTCTTGGCTAAATTTTTGAGACATTTCATACTGTCTTGTTAAATTGAGAATTGTATGTAAATCGAGAGGAAGGGGGGTGTCCATAAATAATTGAGCTCATACATGTACATGTTCAGTTCTCCTTGAGAAATAATGATTACAACCATTGACAAAGATGCCTCCTAAAAGTTTTGTATGATCTGATTTGAACAATATGATAAACAAATGATTGTAATAGAATTAATACAGTCATTAAATATGAAAACAATTAAAACATGACATAAATTTTCATTTAGAATAATTTATTAATTGTAAGTGTACTGTAATAATTTTTTTAATAAAATACTTTTCTTAAAACAAATAATAATTTCTCAGGCTATTTCAGCCCATTCTCAGCTTTAAAAAAGTGACCACAGTAATTATCAGTAAATCTCAGCAACGACAGCACATCAACAGTATTTTTCAGTATTTATCAGACTCAACAGTTAAGACGACAGTAATTATCAGTATTTATCTACGACAGCACATCAACAGTATTTATCAGCATTTATCAGACTCAACAGTAAACTATTAATTGAAAATACGTCTTCGATATATTTAAATGTCGAGTTAAAGGCCACAATCAGTGTTCTCTACTTTTCAAGTTTTAGATTTTGCACAAATTTTGCTTCATATGAGTAAAATAGGTCTGCTTATATTGGAGTGCAATTGTTACACATGGCAATTCCAATAGATTATTGGAAAACCTGATCTCAAAAAAAGACATAGATATTGTCAATCAGAAACTCAAGCATCTATTTTGCTTAAAAAGTGATGCTAGAATCCCACTGTCTTGTCAGTAAAATAATTATCCCACACATTCGCTCGAAACCTTGCCCGATGTTTTGAATTTTATACATAAGGACCGAGATTTTTCGTAAAACCATCCTTAACTCGGGATTCTAGCAGTACTTTCCAAGTTTGTCAGAAGGCAATCTTTCCATCTATACAAATCGTATGTTTTGAAATATCAAGCTTATTATTGTTCTTTTGCATTATTTTGTCACGAATGAGAGAGGAAAGGCCGTACGGGATACGTTTATAGCTGACTGTCTTCAAAAAAGAATATAATTGATTAAAATAAATTATCATAACTGTTTAATCAACGGGACTCCATATGAATTTCACATAATATTAACGATATTTCCTTTTAAACTCCAATTTAAGTATATTGGTACCTGCCGTCTTAGCCAAATTCTCTTTACACGACATGATCAATTCCCAAGTTACTTGATGTACACATATGACGTCATCGGTGGTAGATTTCAATCAAAATGACAGACACCGCATAGCAAAATAGAAACATTTTATTTTTGTTAATGTTTACACGTTTCTATTCATTTTCTAGAGTTAAATTACACCTCTAAATACCAATATTACGAAAACTTGTGATTTAAAATTGACGTCATCTCGCCTACTATTACGTCATAATGTAGTTTAGTTTATTTAGTCAATATAGAATGCTTCCTTATTACCCCTGCGTTTAGAAATTAATTTTTTTAAAAGTTTAATAGCAACCTTATTATTTAAAAAAAACAATCACACGCGTTTACTCTGGGTCAGTTAAAAAGACATACAGGAAGTTTTTTTTTATTGAAAGCAAAACGAAACTTGTTCAATGGTTATCTTACGCATATATATATCATTCTAATGCTAATATGAAATAAATATGAAATCATTTTACCTCCTTTGGGAAGATTTTTTCTGACATATCCATTAAGCTAAAATTCCCCTTAATTTTCCTTCTTTCTGAAACGAAAGTACAATTTCTTTAATATTAAACATATTGTCCAACAGTGCTTCTGATAGAGAATAATGTATAACTTTCATCAATTATTTGTAAAACACTCACCAATATCAAGTAATTCTTCGGTTACATATCTGTGGAATGAAAAGGCTGATATGGATTGGCTAATTGGTTTGTCAAAACTTCCGCCAGTGAAGAATGTGTTTACCCTAGAAACTTGTTTGCCCTGAGTGATTTCGCACCATGTTGTTTCGCCTCATTTTTATGCAGGTTACAAATGGTGAACAAATGGGTAGGACTTGTGTGGTTTTGCACCATGTAACTAAGTAATTGAGTCTTAAAGTTACCATTATGTAATATGTTTAATGTACTAGTGTCTTTAAAAAATTAAAAAAGAAAGGGTAATCAAGTTCGAAAGTCAATCGAATCAATACAAATCGGGAGCAGAGAGCAAACGGGGACTACTAAAACATCAGAGATGGAATCAGGTGTCAGGAATGTCCTCTGTTTCTTCTTTGTCATGATCGTAAAAAAAGAAAAACCCAGAGTATATTCAGTGTGTAAATAATGGCCCAACCATATTCACGAGAACCTCAATTTTCGACTAAATGAAATATTTTATTTGCTAGCAAGGTATTCGTAATAAACGTAGATCGTTAACTTCCGAATTGGTTTATTTTCTCGTATAGTAAACTTGTTTGTCAAATTCCAATGGTGCCAACCCAGGTAGCACAAAACATTTTCAAAACATTTTATTGGTGTTGTAAAAAGGTTTTTTCGAAACATTTCCGACTAAACATTTTAAAAACATTTTTAAAACATTTCCTCTTCTCATTATAACATTTTAAAAACATTTTTAAAATGTTTTCAAGAGGCTTATGATTAAATCCTTTGGAACATTTTTCTAAAATATTTTTGAAACGTTTTAAAAATGTTTCAAAAGGTATGTTTAGCTTTCAAATATCAAAGATGTTTATATTACGTTTTAAAAACGTTCTAAAAACATCAAATGAAACATTCCTTTTCCATAAATATGAAACATTGCATGAATACGTTTCTGAAACATTTGGAAGGAACGTTGTCAAAATGTTTTTGAAACATTCTTAATTCATTTAAGGGTATTTATAGCTTCCAAATATTAAATATCTTATAAAACGTTTTAAAAACGTTCTTACAACATAAAATGAAACATTCTTTTTCTGTAAATCAGAAACATTGCATATACGTTTCTGAAACATTTGTAAGGAACATTTTAAAAATATTTTTAAAACATTCTTAATATCGCTGTTAGTTAAAAACATTCAATTCCGGAAATTTTTCGGCCTAGGCAGTGAAAATGTTTATTTAAAACATTAACTAAAATAATTATTTTCACTACAATTGAAACATTTTAATTATAGTTTTTGTAACATTTTTTGGAAACATTTTCAAAATGTTTCTGAAACATTTATGTAATTGCGGCACAATTTAATTCATTTAGTACGAGGGCCGTTCAAAAATTACGCGGACTGTGCTATTATATACTCATATAGACGTCATATAGTTATGAAATTTCACAGAAATATATATCTTAAGGATTCCAATAAATTTCGGGCAACATTTCTGTATTTTAGAAAAATTCTACTAAAATAATCGGTATGTTGATATCGCAGATGGAGAGGTATGGAGCAAGACAAAAAATTTGAAGCAAAAGCAGGCGGGATCCAAAATTTAACTCTTTAATTTTCCATAATTCGTGATATTTTTCGACAATTTTCTCAAATGCATCTTTAAATTGTTCTATTATTATGTATTTAGATTTCTGACATGATATTTATAGTACTTACAGAAATATAGTGATTTTTCTCCGATGCGATTCCCATGAAAACGACTGTGAAAATGACGTCTCCGGAATTGACGGCGCACCAAACTTTTAATAAATTATGTGTAATGCTCGATATATCGCTAACATAGATCCAAAATATGCATAATAAAACATGTAGTAAACGAGGGTATTCGTGACATTCGTCCACAAATAGATTATTGAAATTTAAGAACGTTTGACCTCTGTAAAAAGGCTATACGGGAGGACAGGAAGGAGATTATCGACGAAAACTTTATCCGGACTGTAAAGAACGTGATTGAGAGTGACCAATATCACGCTATATCTCATAAATACCTGCAATTTTTCCAATTGGTTTGAAAAACACAAAAAAAAGAATATTCTTTACTTGTTTAATAGATTTTAAGCTTCACAAGAAATGGTGTTTTGATGTTGAGTAGATAAGGTAAGTCAAACTGTACAGATACTCTTGGGAAAATGTTGAGAAAATGAAAGCTCAATCACATATTTTTTTATTATACCCGTGCCGCTGCTCCGTGACCTAATGATATGTCCTGAAAAATCACTCAAAATTGATACCAATTTACAACATTTTGGTATGAAATTTTGAAGACCATATAAGTAAAGATTCTTTAATACTACGTGTGACATTTTGCCCGATTATGTCATCAAATATTTTTTCGGTGCAACAAGTCCGCGTAATTTTTGAATGGCCCTCGTAACTTTAAGAGTATGTTGTGAGAAGGACTTTAGAACATTCAATTTAATGTGTTTTCTTTTTTTAAAGACTTCATTTTTCATTACTGCTTTTTTTTTTCAAAATGTTCTTAAAACATTCAAATAATATATGATTGCGATTTTCCTAAAATTTAGTTCATGAAGAAAAAAAAAGAATATATATAGAAAGAATAGTGTTGAAATGAGGAATTGTAGAAATTTTTTTAATTGAAAGATTTTTTCCGGAATTTTATAATGATTTCTAGTTTTGGCTTATTGATAAAACAGACATATATAAAGTCCTTTGATTAAACAAATCGAAAAATCAATAAATGAAAGGATAGGCAAACAAAAAAAAAATAAAATATAAATAAATGTATAAAATAATAAGCATTTAATAACACTCTTATTGTCTTTTTTTTTAAAATGTTCTTCATCAAATCTGTGATCCACTCCTAGAATTTTACTCTGAGGCATTTGATAGGGATTGGCACACTGGTCAGTTTCAGTGTCATGATAACCTATTATGCAATTTTCCTGCTGGGCAGCGCGTTACAGAGTATAGTGGTTTGCTGCTTATCTAGGCCAAATTTTGAATTCTGGTAAACAAGATGTGCGCGCTTACTCCGTCTCGATTTGAAGGAGAGGACACTGCACGATATAAACCACAATAATAACCTCGGGATTTATTAACTTTGAATGGTAAGAATTATTCCTTTATCATAGACTTTAAAAGATCATTTTAAAATGACTTTTATACTACCAGTGCATGATCAATAGCTTTGTACAAATGTATGTAGCAATTAATGACAAAGCGTTAAGGTTATATACATGTATTTGATTTGAATATTTCATTCTTAAGGCAACACAATTAGGCCTATATCCTTGATTCAAGTATTCGTTGTCTTCGTGAAATGTTAATCATCAAACAATACTAGTATGTTGATTTAAAAATGAAATGTCTTTACAGCATGGTGTTGGTTGCATCATCCGTATTTTCAAATTCCCACATTCAAAAGACCCGCCTTTGGTGAAGGCAAAGGTGTACGTAAATACTGTTTCTCTTCAATAATAATGTCATAGTAATTATTTTTCTGCTTTTTTCAATGCAAATGAGCATGATGAGGAAAGAACTTAAATTTGATATAATTATTTAAAATATTTTTTGTATATTTTCATTGATCATCTTAAGATACATTAAGGCCGGTTCACTATGCATCTTGACACATGCATCTAAACTCATGCTTCAATTTTGTCTCATGCATCTTCTTATTTACACTATGTGTCTTGACGCATGCATCTTTAGAATACTTTGTAAAGATGAAATGTCTCTACTTAAAAAAACAACAATACCTTCAAATTTCATTTCCATATTTATTTTAGCTGAACAAATTATTCTTAATTTCCTTTTTATGATAATTCTTGGAAGATATAATTCATATTTAGTCCAAAACAAAAACTCCAATACATAATAATAATAAAATAAGTTTTTCTAATTGTAGTTTTAATCAGTATATTTTCTGTATTTGTGTATCTTGGGAAGCTATTTTTGAAACTAAATGAAAATCAAAGTACTGAAAGCACTCATGGGAGTTGAACATGGTGTAAATAAAATCTTTGATCGGGAGGTTAAGTGAGTGAACAGTATTATTATTTCAAATACAGACAACTGTTTCACATTTTTTGAGTTGGAACAATCTTGATTGAGAAAGACATTCAGAGATATTGAATGGCAAATAAAAAAAAATACATGGTCCATAATGCTTGCCTGCCTACATTAGTCCTTTTTTATACCCCCTGCTTGAAAAGCAGGAGGGTATTTATTAATCGTGATTTCCGTCCATCTGTTTGTTACGCTTTAGGTATACCCATCTCTTATCCGCAACTCCTCTTACACCACTGAAGGAAATTTTTATAGAATCTTTATTACATATTGCCGTTGTGCCTCTTCTATTACTTTTTCATCCTACACATATTTTGGGTTTCCCATTGCAAAACATGGACACTGCCATTATATTTATATTAGAGGCGGTTGATCATTTATATCACTGCTCACAGTCTTCAAATTTGTAATATATTTTTCCTTTGCACCTTTACCCATGTGTTATGAAAATTTCAGTTTCGCAGGAATAATATTAATGTTGATAAAATGTGGATTTTAACACAGCATCCTTTTAAGAGCTAACAGGTTTGTTATATAAAACTTCTCTGTGAATAAAAATGTACATGTTTTTCAATTACAGGAACATTATACATGGAGTACGTCAGAACTTAATTTCTTTTAATATTGTGAAGAAAAGAGCAATAGCAAGTTAAAAACAAATTTAATATTTATTGACAAAACATAAAAACAGTGGTATATTTGAGCGTTTGTGTGCGTACAAATTATCTGATATGTAAATGAGGTTTTCCTTTTATTAAAAATATTATACTTCATTTTGTTGTTTTTAATCGCGATGTTACGAAAACATCGGTGTCCGTTTTTGGTTTTAATATTTATAACAGAGTACTAGTTTTACCGCTTTTGGCAGGTGATACTGTTGATTTAGTAATAAATACACATGTTTCCTAAAGTTTTTATGCATTAATGAATTCAATTAAACCAAGAAAATGTTCATGAAAAGTTTGAATAAGACTAAATTTAAAGTTTGCCGTCAGTATGTAGAGTTGTCGTTCGTATCTCTTTCAGTGTATGTCGTTACACTAAAAATGAGTTCCATTACGAAAAACTTTCAAAGTTCTTTATAATTTAGTTTTACATGTGTACTTTGAACGAAATCTAATATTCAAAATAAGATTACTTTATTATTACATTAGTTACATTATGAAAATTTGATTAATTCAAGAGAAAATGTCATGAACTATTTGTCGCGGATGTTTATGCATGTTTTTCTGTTGAATATCATCGGAGTAAATCGGGCGACACAGTAGCCTCGCTTTCATCTCTATATGATCAACACAAATTACTGCGCATGTTAAATACGTGATGACCATGGGAGATTGAACATAGTTCAACTCCCAAAAATAAGGCTTATGATTCAATATTAACTCTTGACCTTTCTTTTCATTGGTCAGTTCCATGCATCTTGAAGCACGGAATAAAACAAGTTCTATTCCATCGTTCAAGATGCAACACCCATTTAATTTGACACAAGGGGCTTTTACACTGTAAATCTTGACACATGCATCCAAGATGCATGTGTCAAGATGCATAGTGTAAACCGGCCTTTAGATGTAGAACGATGATACAAACACAATTTGCATTATCTTTACAGGTTGTGCTATTCTTTCCGAGAGGCAGATTCCTTATCAGCCTTTTCAGTGTATGTGATTCTAACTAAGTCTTATAGATCCGCCGCTCTGTTCTACCTAAACAGTGAACATAGGATTTCTGTGATTCTGTTCTTATAAAATTTAGTGAATGGATTAGACGCCGTTTTCACCCTTTAAAAGACCGGTGACTTGAAAGAAAATAAATTAAAACTTGTACCGAGAATGGAATTTAAATGTGATTAACTTATTGAATATGGGTTTGTATTAAAAGTTCAAAAACTAAATATAATTTGTGTTTATTTCTTTTAAAATATAAATCTATCATTATTTAATGAGAAAAGGTAAAATTTCAGAAAAAATACTTTTGTAACCTCGACTTGAAGTTTTGAAAAGGTTTTAAAAACCAAACAAATAAAACGTGATTTAAACATTTTTGAAAATGTTTTTGATACATTTTAAAACAATGTTATGATAACATTTGTTGAAATATTTTGTAAAATGTTTTAAAAACATTTAAAAAACCATACAAAATCACGTGATTAAAACATTATTGAAAAATGTTTTTGTAACATTTTAAGAAAATGTTCCGGAAACATTTGTTGAAATATTTCACTAAAATGTTTTAAAAACGAATTCACGTGATTAAAACATTATTCAAAATGTTTTTGCAACATTTTAAGAAAATGTTCTGACAACATTTTGCTGAAATATTTCACTACAATGTTTTAAAAACGTTTAAAAAACCATACAAAATCACATGATTAAAATATTTTTTCGCAACATTTTGAAAATGTTTTAAAAACATTTTAAAAATGTTTTGTGTTAGCTGGGAACACAACTTATCCTAGGGTAGAATGTTAGACCTACATTTTTTTATTCCAGTCGTTGACCTATTGTATATGTAATAAAACTGACTATTTTTAATTTTCGTTGCCTTTCTTTCACTATTTCCTCGTAAGCATAATCTACAATCTTTTGTCAAGTTTTTGTGTTCAAAGTCCATATTTGTCACAGGATTATGACACCAGTATTCGTTATCTTCACTTTTTATTATATCTTCTAAAGTCCCTATCCCTCCTCTCTTGTACTAATTTGCACAAATTAATTGATTATCTCCATTTAAAAGAAGGTGCGGTACTTACTGTGAAGAAACTCAAATTCCCGTCACAAAAACTGCTTTGTGGCAAGTTAAGTTTAAAGGGGTGTTTAAAAAGAAGTCGGAAATCGCAGCACAGTTAAGGTTACAAAAAGGAGGCGGAGCCTTATTTGTACGGGAAAAGTTTACTGTGACATCATACACAGAACAGTCGTAAGTTTACGTCTAGTCTTGGGTTGTCGTAAGTCTATAAATACTATACAAATTATCAACTCTAAAAATAAAATTAGCCACTGTGTTTACTTTATCATAAAATATAAACAAAACGGAGCCAGGGACTAATATTTTGGGTAAGCGCAAATCTGTTTGAATCATTGACCAACAGGAAAATGATGCCGTTTACCGATCGAGGAATTAAAAAAGGGATGTCTATATACCATGAAACTATATTATTAATGCAAAAAATATAAATATAAAAAGTTAAAGAAAAGGAAAGAAAAAAAAACAACAAAATAAATGCCTTCAACAACATGGTTATGCGTAAATAATTTTAATTTTTAAAGGGGTGGGGTAAGAATTATGATTCTCTTTTCAGCAAAAATATTTTATTTGATACTTTAATTTATTAGAGTAGTTTGCTAAAAGTAATTTTTTTCAAAGTAGGGGATAATCGCTGGCCTTGAATGAAAAAAAAATTCAGAAAAGGGGCACTACATGCCTGAGTTATCAACATTATCGCAACGTAATCTTGCAGGTGAATAAAAAAAACTTGCTGGAACAATTTTCACGAATTCCAATGTAAAATGGGGTGTAATATTCATCTATTAATTGCATTAACTTAATAAGAATTTTTAAACTTGTCACTTTGTTATTCAAGAATGTTTTTTAAAAAAAAGATATACGACTTCTGCAAATACTAGCTACCATAGGAAAACATTGAACTTTTTTTTAAATGTCAGGGATATCAGGGGAAAAAATCGTACTATAGAATTAACTTTGCCGAGACAAGATGTACTAGTTTACAGTCAATATCGATTATAAAATTATTTCACTTCTGTTTGAAACTTACGATAACAACATTTCAAATATATACGAATTAGTCGGAAACTGAGAAATCAATAATGGTATATATAGTGGCGACATCACTGTACATCAAGATTGCGTAATCGACCGGGTTTCCCGCATTTATTGCGTCACCTGCGCATGAGCAGTTGTCGGTAACTAGGGAAAAGAAAATCTTACGACCGCTTTTCACTTACGACTATGTGTCAATCTTACGACCACTTTCGTGAATAGCTCGTAACTTTTATCTTAGGATTATCGTAAGTTCAAGTCGTAGTCGTAAACTTACGATTTTTTGTGAATAGATGTCCTGATGAAATCTTAAAATTTATTTAATTACAGCAATATTTCATGCCGCTGACCAGCAAAAAATATAGCATTCGGTCATACAAGTATAATTTTAACAATGAAATTGCAGAATTTAGACAGGATCGCAGCACGTTTTAGAAACTACAATACGTGTTGAAAATATTTATATACTAAACTTGGAAATTTAACTTGGTTATGCCCTTGCACTAGTGATATTTATATGAAACAATAATTCTTCAAGTCAATGTGCGAAAATCGCGTGACTGCCGCGTCACGTGACTAGTCTAAATATAAAATATAATCGCCCTCGATATGTAGCTATTAATCATAATTACAATTATCCGATATAAATAATGTACTAAAAATAATCGCCATCCCGATTACGAATACATTTTTAAATACAAAATTTAGTCAATATTTCCATCGCGCACCTTAACTGTACTGCAATGTAAAAAGTTTACAGATGTCAGACTAAAGATGGTAGTCGGACAATATATAAAAGGAGCATAAGATTTTGCATAAATTCTGCTTCATATGAATACAAAAATAGGTCTGGTAATAAAAGAGCGCAATTGGTATCCATGGGAATTCTAATAGATTGTTATCAGACCTGGCTTCCAAAAACCACATAGACATTGTCAATCAAAAACTCAAGCATCTTGCAAATGACCAATGACCAGGTAAGTAAATTCACGAGCTCCTGTAAATGATATCAAAAAGCCTGGATCTTAATTTGTCGTGGTGAATGGTTGTGTATAAAGTTGAAAAGTTTTAAGTTTTTAAGCTGTTGCTTTTGGTAAAATCTTGTGATTTCAAATTGTCCAAAAATTCTTTGAAATTTCTTAGTATCTACACCTGATTCACACGACTTATGAATAAAGAGTTGTACAGTACTTTTGAAGTTGAAGTTTTCCCTTCACTACTGTCAATATCTTAGTGAGGAGTAACGAAAACAACGAAAATAACCCCC
>PRKT01000070.1:295487-306322 GCA_003671525.1 Saccostrea glomerata
CCCCCCCCCCCCCCTCCTCCCATGAACATTTATGTCTCACAGTATATTTTGACAGACATTTTCGATATTTTTGTGAATTTCAGGTTTAAAGATCAGTATATTTCTATTTCCCTTTCATGAACTTACAATTAAGAACCAGTCATTTTTAGCCAAAGTCCTGACTGTAGGCATCGTGATCGACTACATGTATCTTACTATAAATAGCATAGTTTATAAAAATAGACAAAAAGCCAAACAGCGTAAAACAGACAGTCTCCGATAAACAAAATGTTTATATTGAAAAACGATACTTTAACTTTCTTTTAAAAGTTCAATCTACAATATAGTTAGTTGATCAATATTTTGTTTGAGAATGAAATTCAAAAGAGGAATGAAATTTAATACTTTATTCGTTTAGTTGTGAAATTATTCATGCATATACGCTTTTGAGTTGCCTGTATTGACTTGTTGAAGAATTTCATATAATTTTCGGGGATGCTATTTGAGTGATCATAGTGTCTGTTTTGACCTTAATCAAATAAATAGATAAGTAACTTGGAATTCGAAGTTATAATTTGCGTTATACCTGACAATGCATGAGTGTAAATGGTGTATCTGGTATAGCGTAGCTAGTTTACGATAACAAGGATTGTTTGCTTGAAACTTATCTTAATTACCTCTGAAACATAGTAGTTCTTAAACCATAATTAAAAAACAAATTCATTATGTTTTAAGAACTACTATATTTCAGAGGTAATTAAGTTTGGCGATTCACAAACAAAATTTGTCATACATTTATAACAACAAAACAATTCTTATAAACACTGTCATATACAAATATAGATATAACATTCTTTATTAATTTTAAACTGGTACTTCTTTGTATTCTGCCTATTTTTTTTCCTGTAATTTGTTTCTTTTTCTATTACTATATTTATTCTATATTTTAAAAAATAAATGTAAACAAGTACAATATCACCTCTTGACATTTCAATATTAGGAAAAAGTAATGTTCACTTCATTAATAAATATTTATGGCAGTCAGACTTCTATTACACAGCATATAATCTAAGCAAGAAATAAATATTCAGTATATATAATAAGTATTAAAAAATGTACACAGTCCACAAACCTAAGTAAGGAATACAGTATAATTTATAAAGGAAAATTATTTTTATGTTTAAATCCTTTTTGAATAACTGAAATAACGTTAGTATTTGGCTGTAAGTAATTTTTATAATTTATTTTTTACACTTGTGAATCTGTCCATTGATTGGTCAATTTACCGAATGTACAGTAGGCCATCTTTTGGCGGTATTTTCACAGTAGATGTTGAACAGTGAAGACGTGTGTCGGCCGTGTTACTAAACGCCTTTTGTCTGATATATTGGACAGTCCTTGTGTGATGACGTCACAGTGACCGGAAGCGGCCATACTGTATTCCTTACTTAGGACCACTGTCATCATAATCATCATCATAACCATTGATATTCATTCAAATCAAGAATAAAAGAACTACATACAAGAACATTATTCTCTTGTGTTACATTCTTGAAGTGCAAGGATGTGTCAAATCCGTCTAAAAATTCTAAAAATTATAAATTTTATATTAAATAAGATTTTTAACATATTTTGTGTGAAATGCTTTGGAAATATATAAGTCGTGATATCATACAGAAAATATTATCTTCAAATCTGTGTCCATGAAACTTAAATAGCCTTTTCCAGGCTCTGTTATACACATGTTCTACTTCTGTCCAGAGGTATAAAAAAGGGTAAGTGTCAAACGTACATATTTTGAACACTCCAAATTTTAAACAAAACAAAAAAAGTAGTTATCTCTAAAATATACGGATATATAAGGTTTTAAAAAAGATTAAAACACGTTTATTTTACACAAGCTTTCAGATAAATTATATGCTGACTGAGAAAAGACACTCTCCCCATTACTACAGCTCAAGTATGCAGTAACTTAACGTCATTTTTAATAATGACGTCATACCTTTGTAGTTCAGAGAAGTTAATAAGCAGAGTAAACTACATTATTCTCTGAACCGCCTAATTGTAGACGCATTGAACCAATCAGTGAGCTTAGAATAAATGATAAAAATAATATTGTTCATTATCTTTTTATGTTTAGCAATAACGTGCAGAGTGACCTCAGAAAAATTTAAATTTTACAATTTATTATTCTAAAATACATGTATGGAGTAAAAATTGTCATTTTAAATTTCAAATTCATCAATCACTACGCATCACTGTTAAGGCCTACTTTGAGGAATCAACGGAAAAAAAAAAAACGTGCAAAAAAGGATATTTTTTAAACAACTGAATTTATTTTCATTTAGTTGTTATATTATCACAGAACTTAAATACTGATGGAAATAGCATAGTATAACCCACTCTATACTGTATGACGTTTGGACCCATCGATGGACAGTCACTGCTGAATGCATAGTATGAGTACCGATTGTAGGTCATTAGCATATTTAAATATCGCAAGGGCATATCCTAGTTAAAAATTCAAGCTATTAATTGTTTCTGCATACTTTATACTTTCTGAAAAGTGCTGCTGCTTTGAATAGAATTCGCATTTATTTAGTTAAAAATTCAAGTAAATTGGCCTATGTGGAAATATATTTAACTTTACCCAAATATTTTGTGTACTTATAAAATCACGCTATCAATTTAAAGAGAGCAGCAGCACTTCTCAAGTTAAGGAAAATATCCTTTATCTATATTTGAAAAATAATAGTTTAGATCAATTCAGTGTATGCCCTTGCAAAAACACGATTTTATGAGGCACCTCAATGTAAAATATACCTAACCTGTGCATAAAAAACGACATGAATAATTTAATACATTCTCTTGATAGTTAATGAATGATTGCACTAAACAAATGATATACATTGGTAAAAATAGTCATTTAAAACCTGTAAATAATATTCCGTTTAATGATAAAACGCATTTCTCATTGTTAAATAATTCCTCAATCTGCCTCTCAGAAAACAAGAAACACGTCATTTTTACCAATATGACGTCATGATTAACAAGTTCATCCCGATCAACCTTTTGTTGATAACCAGTCCTATGGGATTCACCTAACAACTTTTGTTAATGCATTGATAAGTTTTATTTTACTTTATTATGCTTAAACAGTTAAAATTTGCAAATGATTTCATTTACAAACATTATGAGGAATACAAAAAAGTCATATTTTTACGTGACGTCACAATAAACTTTTCCCGAATAAATTAGGCCAAGTCCTCTTTTTTTCAGCAATAACAATACTGCATATTTAGATCTAAATTGAAAAAAAAACTAAGTTAAATCAGCATTCCACAATATTTGGAAATGTTTCCTCTGCTCATTTCATTAAATAGAACACAATATAATAGGCTTTATAAATGCAACAAAATGAATGAAAGAATAACAAAGAAAAATTGAAAGGTAAATTAAAATATAACTAGACTGAGAATCAAATATTGTCTTTTAGATCTTAATATCAATTAATTTCTATAAAATACTTGATTCTGACTGGATAAATAATTGTTTTTTTTAAAATTTATCAAAAAAAAATCTAGCGTTCCCTTGCACTAAGCAGCCGGAACGACTTTGACTGTCTTTACATGTACATGTATATTTTTCGCTTCTAGATTACTTTTTGAAGGAATAATTGAAGAGATTTACTTTAACAGATTTTTTCCTGAATTTCGAAACCTGTCTGTTACGTTCCTGACTTATTTCCTACTTTCGTATCTTTCTGATATATCCCCCTTTGCTAAACAAGCCAAATTATCTGCATGACAAGAATACAGTAATGGGAAGGAATTAAAAAAAAAATCAGCATACTTATGTTAAATGAATGTCTTTGAGATAATAGGTATGGACAATGGAACTGTGAAGATATGTTTTTATGCTACCAAAACTGAAAATGTCTTTAATTTGTTAATTCTTAGGAAACCAATAATCGAGAAAAGTGACAAAGCATTAATGAGGACCAAATTCTTGATGCCAAATCTTAAACTGTCAGCAACAGACTCGAGTAGCTTCCCTTTACATTTACGATCCTTCCGGGAAAATATACCCACTGGGATATAGCAAAATATAATAACACAACAGGCTAAGTTTTTGTGTTTAAGAACTGTAAATTATTATTTAAGAAAGTTGGTAATGATACGACAATATTGAGAATTTTTTTTCCGTTAGGCCTCAAGACGTTTTGAATTTCATTAACAATAACGATGTTGTGATAAATTCATACGCACTGTTTTTGATGCGTTAATTTCATAGTAAAAAGAAAACGTTTCATTTTATTAATCTTAAATCATAATTTAATGATAAGAAATGAATTTAATACTTTTCCTATGATCGAAGTTTCAAAATAAATAATTTGAACGGAAAGCAATTTCACCAATGCGCGTTTCCGTCCAAATATTTTTCTTTGATACTTCGATCAAAGAAAAAAACATAACGTTCATTTCTTAAATCACAAACAAAATATTAACATAAGAAAGTTTAAAAAAAAGCCGTAGAAATTTTTTTTTTTAAAAATATGATGAAACAACAAAGGAAGCATGAATTAAGAAAAATGAAAAAGTGAACAAAAGAAGCTTTTGATGTAGACAAAAATAAAAACAGAAGTATCAGTTGGATATTAAACATTGCTTAATCACACTGTTATTTGCTGTGTCTGAATATAATTATGATTTAATACACAATAATGCCACTCATATCATATGTCTGTATTTGATAAATTTTATGATCCAAGTTCAAATGCTAAATTATTATTGTAAATTAAGGGGGGACCTATGTCGTTCTACGTCAAAGCAGCATTATGTGACGTCACAATAGCAACGTTTGTTTTTATTTGTTGACTTTTGCAACTGTGATATAGGCATAACATTGTTGATAATAAATAACGTACATAATTTACACAAAGAAAATTTATACATCAGTCATAACAGTTTTACTTGATTTATAGAGTTTGTGAATATTAGAATTCTCTTCCTTTGGTTGATAATTCATATCAATCTCAGTTGTGAAGAAATGCTTCGATCAATATAATATGAAATGCTGATATATAAGTGCAAAAAGATGAGATAAAATTCAGCAAAGAAAGCGGCTTAAATAAGGATGATATGTTTAATTTTATGTTTACCATTAATTGTATTTTCTGGATAAAACTAAATAAAATTAAGAAATGTAGATAGATGTTAGTTGTTGACGGGGAAATGGGCGAGGGGCAGAATGATTGGAATGAAGAAGAAAAGAATTAATATGTTTAAAAAATTATTTCTTATCAAAACAAAATACTCGTTTTTGCAAAATAGTTTTATATTCAGATGTTTGCTAGTGGTTACTTACCTTTGTCTTGGTGCAGAAAGGTCAATATTTAGGATAGAAGAGTGCGAAAAAAAAAGAAAACTTCATATTTCTTGTTTATTTTATTATGAAGGTATACTTTTTTTGTTTAAAAAAAAGACGAATCATTTCTTTCAAAAAATATGAATTACAAAATTTTCACACAAAGACTTTTAAAGATATTACCTGTTATGCATGTCGGAATTGTAAAATAATACAAGGAAAACAGGGTGATATCTACATTGTGCTCCATTATAATTTTTCATAGGAGGATAATTACAATGAATTTGCCTTCATTTTAAAGATACAAGTCATATAAATTAAATACCTGTTGATTTTGAATGTGATCTGACATTTTGGGTTCTTTTTAGCGCATATTTAGGGTAGAACAATATTGTCTGAAAATAATCTATTTTTAGCATTTCACACTGTTTTTGCACGTGCTCCTGTGTTAAAATAAGAATATAAAGGTATTGTTTTTTTATTGATGTCATCTTTTTTTGAAATATAATATCGATAAATAATACTTGATTGTGAATCTTTATTTTTCATTATAATTTCATTGATTATCATGTTCATGTATTATAACCTACCATAGTATCTTGACCATCTATACAAGAAGAGGGTGTACATAGGCATTGCCTGTTGCCCAATCCTGACTGAATTATTCAATAAAATATGTTTAAAGTATTGTTTTTAATAACTTAAAATTAAAAGAAAGTGGTCAAGAAAGAAATGTCAAAGTTTTGAAAATTTCACACAACGATTTTTCGGACATAGGTCCCCCCCTTAACACGTTGGTTCCTAAAAAATCATGAATGATCAGTGAATGAAAAAAAGAGTATTTTACTTCATAGATATGAGTAATCCTAATTATCTCATTTTACTCTCTTCATTTACATCCACTTTCTAAAAATGTCGGCTGACAACAGTTGTTTATTGTTACTTTTTTTTTCCAATTCCTCAAATATATCCTTCAAAGCATATCCAAATTCTATCCGCTTTTTTTGTTCCACATGAATTCTGCCATCATAAAATGCACTGGGAACACTACCAGACTCAATAAGGAAATCACAGGCTTCGAGATTCCTTATCAAAATACCAGGAGACCCTGATGATCCCTGGTCAAACGTTGTGTGGAACAGGATTTTCCTTGGCAAATCACACAGCGCAGAGTACTAGTAATAATTAACTTCATCCATGAACGTTGTGACAATCACTTGTGTATCAGGCTAGCTTTACGGCCTTTAACAATGATTTCCCATAGTTCTTTGTCGTTGCAAAAGTCACGTGATTAAAAATTGGCTGGGACATTCCCGGGTGAGTTGCCGTGTGAGTAAGACGTATACTAGAGGGCAGTCGAGTTTACTGCAGGGGCAGTATATTTTGCAGTATGCAACGAACAGAACCTAACTAGTAACAAAAGGCACGGAGAGCAGACCGTGCGTTATGACGTTGGTGAAGTACAAGGACGTAGCTGAGTGAGCTTACGATCCAGATGGGACAATACAGTCAAGCTTTCTGAGGGTTATCATCGCCTTTCCACAAGTTCCGGGACTACAGCCCCAGAAGCGATCGGACGATTGATGAACCTAAGCTGAAACTTTTGGTGTTGAGATTCAGATAAGTCGAACTGAAAGGAGTTAGAACTTAGAGCTCGTGATTGTGGCAAACCTAGATATAAAGAACTGTGCAAGTGAACATTACAGGGCAACCATATAAATCATAACTTAATAATTGTATAAAGAAACATTTAGTCTGTCTGTCTGTCAAGTTATAAGGTTTATTGATTTTTTTTCTTACAAGTATATATGAAAGAGAGGTGTGCAAGTGCGTGTGAGTGTTAGTGTGATTATGTAAATATAATTTTCTTTCATTTTGTAAATAAATTTCGTTAATTGGAACTGTCTTGAGTGTTATTTGCAGATAGCCTGGCTCAACCACGTTACAAACGTCTACATACTCCACTGACTTAGTTCTTTGATATACCTGTCACAGTCATTGTCAGGTTCTATAAGACCTGCTATTACTCCACTGTCCTCCTTCATTTGAACACAGTCTGGATGGCCGATCAGGTGAACGCCTTCTTCAGAGGAAGAGTAGGTTGCAGTAAACATGGTTAAGGGCGGGGGAAACTGGACTCCATGTTTCCTTGATTCCAACACTGCAACATCAAAATGCATCATGCTTGTATGCAAGGGTTGGCTCAAAACGGAATATTTTCCTTTGATCAACAGCCTGATTGTGATACATCCTCTCAAACTGGATATAGATCCTCTTGCTGTTGTTGAAATCTATGGGACCTGTTCTAGGAAGCACAACTGTGGATTTATGGTGAAATAGGAAATCATGTAAATTAAGTGGCAAAGGAACATTTGCTACCCATTTTTCATCGACTTAGGGGTTTGAGCTTCCGGTCACTGAGCGAGCGCTCTACCGACTGAGCTATCGTGACGGTTAGGAGGCTTTTCAGAGACAAGCAAATGTGACGAAAAGCTGAAATGTATAGTGCCGTCTTTAAATATGTGAGTAATTACGTTTATGATCGGAGTTGTAAAATTATCTATGAAATGAATTAATTACTTGATTTATTCCTAGATGCAGTATGCATGAACTAGTTAACTAGATATCTAAAAGAAAATCAAATGCAATAAAAATTTAAAAACGCAAATTCCTTAACAAATTTATAAACGCTAGAGCTACGTATTAACGTCATCAGTGTTGTGCCGACGGCTTTTTAGAATGACTCAATGATTCCAATCAGTAACATAACCCCTGATACCTAGGTAAGAGCTCTTTCATAGTTTTATGCAAACATCTTGTTCATTTCATCTTCTTTATGAACGTGACAGAGAAAGTGGAGATCTACTATATGATTAAGAAAGCCCAATCCTTAATTAAGAAACCTTGATCCAGGGACCATGAGTTTTCAAGCATTTTCTTTTTGCAATTATTGAACTGGATGGATATTTACTTCGTATTAGTTTATTACAAAATGCTGTTGTTTATTAAGTAAGTTATAAAATTGCAAGTACTGTATATTTTCAGCAAAGTTTACATGTTTTTACAGAAAGTAGTAATTTTTAGTAAGCTAATTTGCATAAAAGATGATATAATGTAACCCTGTTCCTGCCATAAACATCAATGAGTCCTACACTTCTTGTGACTTCAGCGTGCGTCCGTTCGAAAGGATACGTACTTCCTCTATATTATAATCTTTTCGACCTACTTGAAATCCTAAAGGAACGTTCGACAAATTATACATGTTATTTATGAAATATGTTGAAATATTTTTGAAATATGGAGATGGTCAAATATCCTTTGTATAAGATATCAAGAGGTGGTTATATTATCTTTGCCATGTTATCCAATATTTTGATACATATTTAATTTGAAATATATTCAACGTAAATAGACCCTAGAACATCCAAATATTTTAAAGATAATATCATGCACATAAAGATTTTATTATTTATTAATAACTGTGTTTCTGAAGACTCTTTTAACACCGTTTTCCATGGCTCTAGTGACACACAGTAAACAAATGGAAAATACGAGTATATGCTTTATCGGAATATTACGTTTGCAAATATTTTCCTCAGGTGAATTTATTGAAGAGAAAACATGTTCAATACTATATGAACTTACTGAGAAGCCAAAGGTCAATATGTGTGCGTATCTTACAGACTAAAAAAACGGATACATTTTCAGGCTTATGCAATTGGTAATATGCATAAGAATTAAAGGAAAAACTTTAAACAAACGTTTCTGTTTTGCCTGCGATATAATTTTTATATGTTCATATCATCTTTGACACGCGAATATTTATCGTCGCAAACAATTTATTTGATGTGTTTTTGAAGAAAATTTTCGCTTGTTTGCAACAATCGACCAGTAAAGACAAACCGAAATGAAGTTGATTTCAAGTGTGTAACCAGGGATAAAAATAAAAAAATGTTAATATGTGGAATGTTTATTCCAAGAAAATATGCATATCTAAGTTATTGCAAGCTATTTTTGTGGTTTTAATTCCGCTTGAAATAAAAGTTGAGGAAAACAAACCGTAATCAATCTCATTAACGAATCGTGAACAACAAAAATCTCAGACCAAGGGGTGGGGTCAGGTACCTGCAAGAAGGTGGCATCAATTTACAAATAATTTTTACATTTTCCCCAAATTTCAAATCTCAAAATCTTCTGCACATCTATAACATGTTTTTTTTGTACGGGGACACTTGCACTGAGAGGAGAGCTCACTGACTATAGTAAAGATGATCTCTCTTGGCACGGATCATGTGTTTGCTTTGCTTTTGATTTGTAATGTAGAACTGAAGTTAGATCTTGAATATTTTTGTCATATTCGAGTTTGATAAGGATGTTAGCCAAATCATACCTCAGACATAAGGAAAATGAGGATTAAAAGTTGAAAACATAAAATGAAATTTTTGTTGGTGTAGTCTGCGGTAAGTGAAACATACAAATTTGAAACCAGTGGCGCAGCTAGTGTCTATGATGATTATTTATGATAGTTATTTCAATAATAAACAGTAATCAAGCTCAAAGAGCACTAAAAAATACAAAGGAAAAAACAAAAACAAATATCTATCTATAAGACAAATGTCTAATTATGATGTAAAGAAAACTTCCACATATTAATATTCTATTTTTATACACAGCTGTTTCCCATGCAAGAAGGATAATTGTAAGATTCGCAGGTGCTGGAGAAACAGCACTACTGCAGCGATTAAGAGGGAAGCATCGAAATATCAATGAAATTATAGAGTCTTTCAGAGTACTTGAAGTCTATAAACATCTCTTTATTGTTAGAAATAGAATTATGTAAGGTTAGATTTACACAGGAAAATGGAATGCCATGTAGCCCTCAATGTCAAAGTTTTTCAAAATCTGACTATATAATAAAACAATTATGGATTCTTTTACGATGAATAGGGTTTGTTTTCACCAGAAAATCATCAATATTTATCTTGGCCCCAAAACCATAAACTGAGAACAGACTTAAGCTAAAATTTCAAATTGATATAACTTTAGAAATAATTTCGAAAATAAAATAAAACTTTCAACAAATGTTTGATTTGAAGTATTTTACACAGTTGCAAACTTAAAGGCTAATACTTCGGATGGAACTGAAGATATTAAGAATTAAAATTTTGACTTAAGTCTATTCTCAGTTTATGGTTTTGGGGCTTGGTTTCGCCTGGTTCAATATTGATATTTTTTGCTGAATAAAAAGGATTTTTCTCGGGGACGGGTGAGATTCATTCCGGAAATCAAAAAGCGCATGCGCCAAATTTTCACTCTAAAGAAATGTTCCTGAGTAACTCTATTATTTCCGAAATGTTTATACACACGTTTTATTTCCTCTAACGTAAACAATTATGCTGTGCACCCCTCACAAAAAGTGCTTTATGATCCAAAATAATGCTAACTCCTAATCAAACCGATTCTATCATCTTTAGGGGGTGGTTATAGTG
>PRKT01000070.1:321506-358155 GCA_003671525.1 Saccostrea glomerata
GTTAAATGTTAGTATTTCACAAAAAAATCCTATTGAAAATGGCACAAAAAATCCAGTGAATTGAATGTCTCAGATTCATTACTGTAGACGCGCATCCGTGGCTCCGATCATAAAGTTCCTGAATTCACCGTTCATTGCTATATAATAGATTCATTTCCCAATGCTTGATTCACGGAACATAATATAGAATCCAATGGACACAAAGAATTAATGAGAAGAATGCGTTTTCTTAAACACAACCTTGAGCTTTTTGTTTATTGAAATATCCATTTTTCCGCATTAAGCACAAAAATTCGCTCACGAAATTCCAACAGAATCCGTAATTTCGTTCAGTGGTTTATTACCATTTGTCCACCTAGTCCTGCGTCGTTTGAGCGAGTGTCTGTCGTTGTTTTAAGGAGTGGCTGGGGTAAAATCCTTCCGAGTTCGAAACCTGCACACAAAAGAGAAAGTGTTGCATTTAAAAAAAATACACCAGAAATAATCTCCCAATTTCAAAGATAATGCTTAAACAGTTGGAGGATTAAAATACTTCAAATCCTATTGCTTTACAAAAATTACCTGTTAACGGGAAACTCCGAAACATTAGAATATATTTCCGGATTTCATAGTAAAAACTTGAACTGAGGCATCTTGGTGTAATCGGTAAATGGCATCGTCTAAACACCCAATTCTGAGGGTTTTTTTTTCAAAATCAAAATGCACGTCGTCATCCGTTGTCGTTGCGTTGTAAAATGAATAAATTGTCAAGAATTTAGTAGAACTGACTTTTACGCATGCGTAGTTTAGATAAAAAATGTCGCAATGCGGACAAATAAGACTAAACAAAGTTAATGTTCATATTCATCGATATAAAACACCTCTCGATGATTCCTACAATTAATAAAATCAGAAGAAAAACCAAAACTGGTTTTCTTTGGCCTAACTTAATGAACAGTACCAGGTAGTCATTCAAGCAGAACGAGACCTTACCTGTAGCTGTCCAATAAGTTAACAATGGAAGTGTTCGACAATGGTGAAATGTTTTAAGTAAGTTATAAGCCTCAAACTGACCATTATGTCAGATATTAGACTCTCCTCGGCGCTAACGCGCCTCGGGTCGTCTAATATCTGACATAATGGACAGTTTTCGTCTTATAACCATTACAGATTATGACAGGATGTTCGTAACACAAAGTGTTATACTAGTATTTCATTTAGTCAAAAAAAGGAAGAGAACTGTTTTGTAAGTACATCTTTTGTATATCCCCGACGTTAAACTGTGTTTTTATTGGATAACAACTTTACGTGTGCACAGAGAAACCGTGATATTTTATTGTTATCAATAAAAGGATATAAAATGTTCTTTATTGGGTTATCTGTTTCGAGTTTTAAAAAAGAATACAAGTAACAAAGAATTATTTATATTCTATAAATAGAGGTATATTAAACTGTTTCTTTACGGTATTTTGCATATTTCTATCGATATTATATACAACTAATTACATTAAGAATAGGTTTATTAGACAATGAAAAATATTGGTTTGAAATAAGGTAAAGGTATCGAACAGTGATCAATAAAAACAATCAACAGAAACGCAAATCTGTAAATGGGGCATAAACTACAGGCCCTCAGAAACAATGTTTATAAAAAAAAAACCATCTAATGAAATAGGTGAGGGTAACAAGATGATCGGTCTAAAAAAATACAAACAGTGGAAATCAGTTTACATGTGATTAATTCATCCCACCTCTACAATTTCATGGTGTCATGCTTTTTTCACAACTTTGCACTGTTTGTAAATTTTTATGAATGATTGATTGTATGTTGTTTTACATCAAGTCAATCATTCATTAAAATCAAAGTTGTAAATAGAGCATGAAACACCTGGATATTGTAGAGGTGGGATAAGTTGACAAGAAGGAGAAAAAATTTCCTGTTGACCTGTCACATCCGCCACAAGCCTTTTCTATTGAACAGGTAGATTTTTTGGAGATCGTTCAATCTTCTTTATTTTGCTTTGTCATTTCCGTACCTTAATTAATGGAACTTAATTTCAATAAATGTATGGTAAAATCAATGGAAACGAAAAATATAAAACATACTGTAACCATACCTGTGGTGTTAGAAATTTTCAATCAGTTTAAAATTGTGTTTCCTTTCACTTAAACCTATGTTAAGCCCCATGGTTTAATTCGGAATGTAAAAGCGTTTTTCATCGAAATAAATAAGGCTTGGTATACTTAAATTATTTCCGTGTAATTGCTTAGCTTTTTCATTGGATGTTGGCTGTAAAAGTAAACTCGGGCAGAGGAAGCTTTGAGTGGAACCTAAGTAGTTGTGATTTTTTTCCAAATAAGGCGATTTTTTTCTGCAGTTGTCTATTATAAATCATCTCGACGGGTGAATAGGAGATTAATTACAGTCCGTTACTTTCAAAATTAACGGTAACGAGTGAAATGACAATGCTTGGTAACTACTAGTATGCCAATTTATTAATAGACATGTCATGTGGAACTGAATTGCATTACAGTTGTTATAGTAAATTATTCCAAGTTTCTAGTGTTTTTTTTTTATCAAAGTAAAAAAATATATAATATTTCATTTAATGAAGTCTTTGTGAAACGAATTTCCCTTTACAAAAGAACGTTACAAACCAGAATGTTAAGATCTAATCACGCTGAGATGAAACGGATAGAGATAATTTAAAAAAAACACTTATGACAAGCTCTCATTGTATGACACACAGATGATGAATTATATTTCATAAGAACATTTCCACATTAAAAGCTCAATACTTTGAATGTTATCAAGAAAGTCTTTATTTTAAACATAAAGCATTATTTTTTATTTCACAGATCTCCAAAAAATATTAAAATTTCAAAAATGTCACAAAAAGGTGTTGCTGACAATTTAAGCATTATTGAAATTGGGCATAATGTTTTTGTTAATGCAATGAAACATATGGAGATAACGAGCAGTATTCAAGATCAAAAGTCTATAAAACAATACAAAATAGGAGCAGAGCAAACACGGACTTCCAAAACATAAGAGGTGGGATCAGGTGCCATGGAGGAGTGAGCATCCCCTGCCGACCGGTCACACCCGCCGTGTGCTCCTTGTCATGATCGGGAAATAATGGAAAATCTGTCGTCTATTCAGTGTATAGATAATGAACTAAAAATTAGCATGAAAAACGTCAGTCAGCATATGACTCAATGATTATTTGTATTTGCTGACATCGACCATAGAACTAACGAAATGATGACTTTAAACGAGACTGCTAATATTCTTATTTCTTCAACTTGTTTGTCAATAATTTACCTCGTTTTAGAAATTGTTCATACATACAGCATCATGTGTGTCAGACATTGTTGTATCTTTTATCTCAAGCTCAACAGGATACATGTATATCGTATTGACATAGGAATGGAAATTTCAATTGTTAATTGAAAATACGTCGTCGATTTATCTAATGTCGAGTTGGAGACACAGCAAGTGTTTTCTTCTTTCCACGCCTAAGATTTTGCACAAATTCTGCTTCATATGAATACAAAAATAAGTCTGCTTATAACGGGTGTAATTTTACCCATGGGAATTCCAATAGATTGTTGGAAGACCTGGTCTCCAAAATCAGCACATATATGTCAATCAGAAACTCAAGCTTCTTTTTGATGTCGACTTCAGAGTACTTAAGTGTACAATCAGAATGCTTTTTAACTTTATGATTTTGAAAATGACCAATGACAATGTTAGTAAATTTATGAGTTCCATTTTTATTGAAAAAGCAGCGGTCAATGATAATTATAAAAAAGCCGAAAAGTCATAAGTTTTTAAGCTGTTGATTTTGGTAAAATCATGGGATTTCAAATTGTCCAAAAGTTCTTTGGAATTTTAAAGTATCCACATCTGATTTACACCACTTCTTCAATACATTGTTGCACATTGCTCTTGAAGTTTCTCCCTCATTACTGTAATTTCTCTTAGTTTGGAGTAAAGAAAGAGGCTAGGTTGAGCATTTACGGAACCCGCTATGTACTTTTATTTGTAAGGATTCTTCTGAAGTCTCGTCACCCAATATATACTCAGTATATGGTAGTTCAAAATCATTTTGCTTCTTTGGGATAATAAAAATATTCAAAACTTGACATGATATTGAAGAATTTCCTCCTTAGAAAGGGAACTAAGAGTATAAGTTGGATTACAACTTTTAGAATCAAATCCAAGTTCTTCTAAAATACAATTTATATAATGAGCCTTACAAACTAAGACAATGTTGTTACCTGCTTTGTCAGCAGGGACCAGTACGTATTGATCAAGTAATCTATCTAGCTCTTTATCTATCTAGCTCTGCACTTCTGGGTCATGGAATACAGAAGGGTTAATGGTTTTCATATTTCCCTTCAATCTTTTGATACACTTTTTTATTTTGGATCTGATACATTTAATCCATTCTGACAAAGTGTCAACGTCTTTTTTTCATATCTGACCCATTGCCTAGCGTTATCTTCAACGGAATCCATAAATTTATGAAATTAATATATCGGCGCCAATTGAAGGACCGGAATAACCTATACTTAGGACCTTTTAATATGAGATGTAACGTCCATATACTAATAATTAACTATATTTACGTTGCCTGTAATAACGTGTCCAGTGGGACTATAGTTATAGCTAGGGTGAAGAAGAACAGGAACCCGATTGAGGATTATGTTTCAGATACTCGGTATCCAGCTAGGCTATGTGAAGTTTTTTGTAACTAAAAAGTTTGAAAGCAATGGTCGATGTATATTTGTAGGAAATACAGGGTGTAATCTTTAATTTGAACTATGGTGAAATACAAGACTGGACTTTTTGTGATTAAGAATATTACTTATATTAACCCACCGCGTCAATTCCCTAATAGGCATACTAATTGAAGTTTAAGGTAAAGACGAACTGTTTCGGCTGCATTTTCTTCAGTAAAATTTGGGTATTTAAAAGCTTGTTTCAGAAAAATTGGAATACAAGGATAATTTATTATATTAGTATTCTTGTTCAAAGTCAACCGATATTTGGCAGGTATTTAGACACTATCTAAAGACATATGAATTTATTTTAATTGCCTGTATTTTTAGTGTGGGTTGACGAATTTGCTCATTTTTTTGTGATTCACACGTCTCTAAATTTTAAATACAGTAACAACCTAAAGGCACATACTAGTACATACTCTACTTCCTTATCACCGAAAAGGTATCTGTAGTGCCATAAATTTCTTGAGTTAACATTTTCCAGTGTCTTGATAAATAATATAATTATAAATTAACAACAATAAAACCCTTAGGAGAGATTTGTCAATAAAATTTGTCTTTGCTAATGCAAATAATGATTATAAAATTGAAAAATAACATAAGAAGCATTGATATTTTACTCTTTATAATTTAATGAATTGATTAATTACCTACCCTCTTTAATCACGTCAATGTAGAAATTGATGGATACTGAATCTGTTGTAAATTTTTCTTCATATACAGTTCGATGATAATATTTTCATTTGGTTGGTGACATATTAGTGGAATGAAAACCAAAATATGGCAATGATATATTTAAAATGTTTGAATATCCGATAATGTCACAGTTTGCAACGTTATGTTTCGACTTATATTCAAAATATTTATGTATGCGTTTATAAGATGTGCAATATTTGTGAGAAGGTTAGATTTTGTACAATGTATTAGTTATACCCATCAATTTACAATATTAAATTTAGTTCTAACGTAGATTGCAGACTAATTGAAACTCTAAATAACATAGGTCACAGAGATTGACACGTTTGTTTTACGTTTGAATTGAAAGAAATAGATGGCACACTAACAATAAACTTAATGAGAAACGAAAAAAATCTAACTTTTAAATCACAAACTTCCCTTACTTTAGTATATACAATGCTATAACTATCACCTGTATAGGGTGTTTAGAAAAGTTAATTCGATACGCAAAGGCATGTTTTATAAACACGGTTAACTTTTAAAACGAAGCACGTTTCAGAAAAATTCCTGATGCAAGGATCTCGTACAAGTATTTTTTGCAATTTTATGGACAATAACACAACGAACTTTTTTGCAAGTAAAAAGTCGTTCGGTCAAATATTCGAACAAATTGTCAGGCCATTCTGAATTGTCCATTGTCCGTTTACCCAGTCATAATAAGGATCACACGGTATGACCAATCTACAAAGAATGCTTTCTTCTTCGTGGCACCTAATCCCATCTTTGATGTTTTAAAAGATCTCTTTTTGTTCTGCTTTCAATTTCATAATTCCAACTGTTCGTTGCCTGTATTATATTTGAATTTCTCTGATTTCCCGTTGGAATCGTTCAAGATCGTATCGCGGCTACGTAGACAGATTGTTTTAAAGGTAAGGATTGAACTATTTTTTTGTACATAAATCAGTCAATTCTTTCAATCTTTTCCATAACCAAAATTACTTCGAAGTTAAGGAGAAACTTTCTCTGTTACAGCAAATTTTAGAACTTCTAATAGAAGTGGCGTATAAAGAACTTTTAATTTCAAAGGATAGAACATTTTCAAAAGGCATTTTACACTTACTAAGTAATGCTCAAATGGCTAATAAAATAAATCTCATTCTGAAGTTTCTGAAAAACAAATACTAGTACATTGAGTTTGTACGTCAAAGTGGATATGAAACACACAATTAACTCTTTGGATAAAAATCATATATCCAACTACAAATCATGCGAGATCCTACATATTTATTTTATCTACAAATACCGTGTTATTTAAATTGATGTGGACTTTTTTGCAAACATTCCATTTTCCAATTCAATATATCAGAGGAAGTACATCATTTTAAAATAAAACTCGATCTTTCGTCAAGTACAACTATGATTTGAAATCTATAAAATTACAATAACGCACTAAGGGCATGTACGTGTTTTATGTTTCATCACATACAGCGCGCCTCTGTAATCCGTTCCTTTCTTGAATTTATTGAGATTTTTCAGTATCTTAATATTTAATAATATAATTAAAAATTAACAATAATTAATAGGAAGATAGGTTGACAATGGTTTTCCTTGGGTTGTCAATTTCAACTGTAACCCTCCAAAACTGGCACCATTTATATATTGCCACGTTATGTAATAGATTATATTTAAAATACAAGTATTTAGGCATGTATATATTTATTTCAAAGAATATTCTTTTTGGCACAGTGTACAGGTATTATTCTATTATAATCAAAATTTGCAGTATAAATTTTAGTTCATACGTAGATTGGTATGGTGTTTACTACAACTTAATGCGCAAAAGCACGGACAATTTTTAAAACGAAGCCCGCTTACAGACTCTGAGGAGTATTGGTGATTTATGGAAATTTCAGCATCCCTATTTAAAGTCCACCATCTTTTCTACGAATATAACGTTTCCTCTGTGAACTTTCCTTACTCATGTAGATATACGTTCAGTTCTCACCTGCATCTGGTGTTTATGTCTTCTAGCTTACTCGCTTCTCAAGCATGTCAAGGGTGTGCTCCGTGTATACTCAGTTTTTAATCTGACATAGGCCGCCATTACAGTATTATATAAGAAATCATTTTTGTACAGGACGACAATATTGCAATTTTGATTCAATCAAAGCTTATAAATACCTCTTACATCACAAATATGAACAACAGAAGTTTATAAACATTCTTTTTTTCTGCCATTCAAAAAGTTATTTACAATTTTGCAACAAGAAATTCCAACATCAAAGTTGCAGCTCATATTGCTTTAAGCCAAGATCCAATACTGAATTGAGAACAAAACACTCAAGTAATTTTATTCAATATTTTATTATTTTTTATTTGGTATTTTTTTAACATTTTGTCATCATAAAAATATTTTACCTGTACACTTGTCTTCAGATTCTGTACAGGCCAGGTCAACAACAGAAAAAACATGCTGCCAAGATTTGTTAAAATTAATCAGTATTTCAATGTTGCTGATAGACTAACATTACATGGGAAATCTTAGAATCTTTACATGTCCAACATTAATCATTATCAGCTTTACCCAATCTCCCTCCATATTTCTAATGACCAATGGCATTTTCTCATAACCGAGATGAAAAAGAAATGTCACTTTCTCTTTGGGGACATGAAAAAGAATCTTCATTTTAGAGATCATAAGGTTGGCAACATTGAAACACTTTCATAATAAATAACACCCCTTCACAGTAAAACAGCGATTTAAGTGATTAATAAACATGTGAGAGGCTCAGAATGCTTCTGTTTGCAAACAATGGTTTATCTTAACATCACACATATGTTTTAACTGCGTACGCTATGTAATTCTTCTAGGCTTAAATAAAGCCTACGTGTAAACCAAGGCATTCATACAAACCTAAGTAGCACAATTTAAAATATAATAATACCATTAAAAATGTTATCACAACATTGGGCTTTATGAGAAACATAATGACCCTACAAAAATCAAATTTCAATTTTTTCTCACACTTCGGTTTTAACCATTTCAACCTTAATATTAAATTCAATTTTAAAATTCATGATTTAAATAAAAATTTTCCATTTCATTGCCTGAAATTTTAACATTTACCACATCTGAACACAATGAGCCCTAGAACATACAATGCAACATGCCAAAATTTGCATTAAATACAAATATGTATTGCACAAATGCAAAAAAGTAAGAAATTTGAATCAGTTCATGTTAACATGGGCAGGATATGTAGATAAAGCTGTCATTAATATGAGCAGATAATCCATTACACACCAATAGTGTCACCTTAATAAGGTTAACACAGTCAATAGGAGTTCTGTCCCTTTGAAATAATACAAAGAGAAAACAGACTGTCAGTCAGAGCCCCATGTACAGTTCAATAGGATCAGTTTATCATTCAAACTGCTAGTCATGTCCCACACATCTACATGTGGAGTTATTTTGGAAAACTTACTAAGATACAGTTTTCCTCCATAAAATCTTCCCTTCCCAGGCTTTACTGCTGCCATTTATCATGTTTATACGTGTGTTTTCCACAATGCCCAAAAACTCATCACATTTAAATCAACAGTAATATCTATCAACAATAAAAATGCATTAAATACAAATAAATACACAAAATAATAAATTTCTCTCCAAAATGTCCTGCCTCCTAAGGGGCCATCATTGACATGCTATTCATTTTGTTTAAGCATTTAAAAAATAAATTAACATTGCTCTGAATCCATTCAGTTCAACCAGTGATTCCTGGTGGAATACTTCAGTAGAGATTGCTGCCTAGGGTCTGATAAGCACTTGAATGCGAGAGCACAATACTCCATAAATCAGCCTCCAAACACAACATTCGGCCATTGTAAGCGAGATCTGAGCAGTCAATATTGCAACTTTATACACAAATATAAAAATTTTTGATCAGGTGAATATCAAGTCAGGTGTCCTTTGGTTCAAATACTGACCAGCACTTTGTTTTGCAAAAAGAGGAAAAGTTTTGTAAGATCTTCAGGGTCATGAGAAAGCGAACAATTTTGATACAGATCTAGATTTCCCCGCGGCTACGTGAAAGTGGCGTGGGTCTGGGTTGTTGTTGTGAGTAGTTCACTGAATGCACGCTCAAAGTTTAGCTTGAGTTCAGAGTAAGTCACCACTAACACACTCTGTTCATCTCGAGACGTCAGACAGATCCTCTCCGGAGAGCCAGAGTCCAGCTGAAATGACAAGAAATATTATCATCTTATGGGATAGACAACTCTTAAAGTTTTACAGATCATTCAGAGACATTTAAATGTTTGTATCATGAGCATGAGTGAATCCTACAATTAATCTAACTTCTTGCAAAAATGAATGAAATATATTAACAAAACAAACGAATGTAGCATATTCTGTACATTAATGAGACACTGGACAATAAGGGATGTTTTTCTTGGGAGACACAAAAGGCTTTTTGACCCACTGTATGCCAAGGTAATTTTGAAGCAGGCCCATAAATGGGTCTGACACGTCTATCACTATAAAAACTGTGTTCTTATCTTATTCAGACACTGGACAATGTGGGCCATGTCTATCACTGTAATACCTGTGTTCTTACCTTATTCAGACACTGTACAAGGTGGGCTATGTCTATCACTGTAATACCTGTGTTCTTACCTTATTCAGACACTGTACAAGGTGGGCCATGTCTATCACTGTAATACCTGTTTTCTTACCTTATTCAGACACTGGACAATTTGGGCCACGTCTATCACTGTAATACCTGTGTTCTTACCTTATTCAGATACTGGACAATTTGGGCCATGTCTATCACTGTAATACCTGTGTTCTTACCTTATTCAGACACTGGACAATGTGGGCCATGTCTATCCAGGGGGCACCTGTCTCATCCACCTGGTGGAATAGGTAATCCCTGAACAACTTCAACATGTACCTGTCACCAGTCTCGGACCACTGCATGTCCAGGTTATATCTGAAAGTGTTCACTCATCATTAAGTCTAACGTTTACATTGATGCCTTAAATGAAGTAGTTTGCTGTTATTCCTTCAAACCATGCAAACTGATTTCTCAACATCACTGAATTTTTGTGAAGTATGTACAGTACACATCATAAATATGATCTATAAACAAAAAACTTTTGAAACACACCCACATGTTTAAAACCAAAGTTTTCATCTCATTTTTTTTTTATTTCACTCAGATCAAATGTTACTCACTCTGGTCTTTCGTTAATGGTTCCCAGCTTGGCCAGAAGACGAAACAAGCGTCCATTTTCAACCTCCTGCATTACATTAAAAAATCATCAAATATTCAAAAGGAGATGTTTAGACATTTTAAACAATGGCTACATTAAAACATTTAAAGTTAGAAATTCCATATTTTATCTCTAAGACTGTATGGATTGGAATCAGAAAGAATTCTTTTCTGCCGATTTACCTTGGTGAGTTCATTCTCGATCACATCACTCCTTAACTGAGCCGAGTCCAGCTGAGTGTAGAATCGAGCCCCAATCATAGGCATGATGTCATTAATACTGCGAGGTCGACTCTGATTGGTTAAGAGGTACCTACAATTGACCAATCAGGAGATACAACACAAAGTCTACCTAAACATTATATCATAGTCGTAATATACAAATCAACTGATTACAAGGACTATCTTAATTTGAAGATTATTGAACAGATGCTCAAAGAGAAGATCTAAAAAATAATTTCATCACTGCAAAAATTTATGGTATCACAAAAGCTACAACAAAAGTTCCTTAGAAATCTTTTTTTTTTGGGAGGGGGTGTATTTTGTTTTGCACTGTAACGACTGTAAACTTACAAGAAGAAGTTTTTCAGATCCGCTGAGTAATTCCTGGCAATTAGCTCCATCGAGTTCTGGAAGTTGTCTCTTTTGATGGCCATGACTGTATTACAAGCCAAAGCCAAGACAACTTTACCCAGGTACATCAGATCTTCTTGCTGTAATACAGGTATATATACAGGTAAAAGTGTACAGGTACAGTGTATATAAATAATTCAAACTATCTCAAGTAACCAGATACAGGTATGATTAAAGTTCCGGTATTCGATAGTAAAAAAAAATATCACTACAGCATTACTATGTAATAAACACAGAAGTAAACATTAAATTGTGCAAATTGTGGGGATTTGATTTCTTAGATTAGAAAACTAATGAGTAGTTATGCATATGAAATTTCACATTTCATCATGTTCAGGTGGACATAATTAGTGTGACTCTTCAAATAAAGAAAACAATGAAAATTCAACACCAAGAAAATATGTGATTTACCAGTATAATGTATCAACTGAATCCTTTCCATACCTGATAGTGCTGAATGGCTACCAGAGGGTTTCCCTGACTGTCAAATGTCAACACATCCAAAATGCCAACACAATTTAACCGTATCCTGGAATACGTCATTAAACACTTTGAATTAAACCATCATTCTTTTTAAAAGCACAAAAAAAATACATACACATGTATAAAATACCTTAATCATTTCTTTAATTACATGTACTTAAGCTAAGTTCCTCACAAAATAACATGATTTAGTGATTGACATTGACATACTGTAAACCAACTTTTATTCCCGTGCAAGAAATTTTCGCGAGGTTCACGAGAGCCTCGTCACGGCAAATATTTCTCGTCGCTAACAGATCCTAAAAGCCTCTGTTTCTATAAACAACACATCCAAAAAAGGCTTGATCGTGGAAATTTATCATTGCAAACTACTTTACAACCGGTAAATCGTGAAATGAAGTTGTTGCAAATAAAAATTGGTTTACAGCATTATCTTCCCTCGGTCAGTACCTTGATTTGCTGTAGATGAGAATCTTGCTGGGGTCCATGGTTCTGAATGCCAGGCCTGCGGCGTGTATGGCCCTCAGGGCCGAGCTCAGCTGGACGACGTACGCCCATATCATGCTCTCCGGGAGTAACCCTGCGTGCTGCCTCGGTCCATTTAGTCCTGGAGAAATACATGATTGTAAACTTTAACAATTAATGATAATGTAGATGTTTACATTTATCTTTAATCAAGTATTTTAAAACATCAATTCATCTAAAAGACAAGCAGAACAATTTCCTAGTCTTTCAGGTCCAATAATAAACAATAGAACATGTGAGTTGTCTACCTTTGTTGCTGGAGTTGTAGGACCTAGATGAACCCCCGCCCTCCATGTTAAATGAACTGTTGTATCCATTCATTCCACTCGGACCACTGAAGTGCTTCAACGTCAGCGTCTCAGCTCCCGGGAAAAAGTCGTACACAAACACAATGGCTAAAATTATTAAATCACACAGGAACTTATCAAAGAGATACTTAAATCTGAGTATCAATCTATTTTCTTGTTTAACTTGCAATATCCAATAGTTAGTACATATCTGTATGCCTAAGAAAACAGTAAATTAGATTATTTTTCTTAAGTTGTTTATCTGATATTTAGAGAGTTATGACAGAGTGACTATAGCAGACTTACAATTATCCCCAAAAGCTTTTGTCGTGAACACTTCTCGCAGCTGTACAATGTTAGGGTGGTACATCTTTTTCCACATGTCAATGATGCTCATGCATTTTGTGTTTGACAACCGGAAACCTGTGAAAGAAAAAAAAATATTTAGTTATATAAATTATTGGCATACCATCAAATTCAATATTATGTGCCTAAATTTCATTTACATACATGTATGCAAGACAAGACTTAGTAGAATTAGTGTTTCTCATTTTTATAATTTTATCTGTATCAAAAGTAAAAAATTTAGAAAGTTAGAACTTTAAATACCTAAGAATTTGTCCAACTCACTTTAAGAATGTCTAATTTTTGTGTGTGTTATATCAGGGATACATGTACAAATAAAACAAGTACATTCTTAAATCATCAACTTCTCTTAGCTGTCAGGATGTTCTACCAACTACATCTAGAAATTTTGCATAATCCTTCTAACACAAAACTGACTGAGTTTCCCCATTCATTCTTGTCAGGTTTAATAAGGATATATATAAATCATGAAAAACATTAGGTAATAAACACAGTTTTTATTCTAAATACAATATCCTACGTAACAATGACCATCTTTTTCTAATAAAAATTTTCAACATCAAATAATTTTGCGAGCAAAAATTACATGTAATATGCAATTTTATTTAAAAAATCACCTCTTTGTAGTTGTGACACTTACCATGAACTCGGCGTAAGCAGTAAGTGAGTCCGTCTTTGAGATTGACTGCTTTATATTATTACACTTACCATGAACTCGGCGTAAGCAGTAAGTGAGCCCGTCTTTGAGATTGACTGCTTTATATAATTACACTTACCATGAACTCGGCGTAAACAGTAAGTGAGCCCGTCTTTGAGATTGACTGCTTTATAACACGTGGTGGGGTAGCCAAAGGTGTTGGATTTCTGCATGGGGTTGGCAAGTGGGGGTTCTAAGGGGAAAAGATTATAGTAGTTGTCCACTTCTGAGGGAATATCTGAAATCATAAAAGCATTTTGATTATTCCTTTACAATTAGAAATAAATGAGAAAGAAAATATTTACACTGAAAAGCTGTCAAATTCAACAAATATCAAGGACTTAATATTCAACATACATAGTAAGAGTGAAATGGTTCACTGCAATATTAATGGAGTGAGTTTCTTAGGGGTCATTTTAAAACATGGTTCAAAATCTCCAAATTTATAATCAGGTTTGGCATAAAAACATGATAAAAATTTTAGAGACGTGATTCTTGAAGATCTTGGGATTGGTGTTAGATATGCAGAAATTCAAGTGTAAACACATGTCCATAAATAATTTCTTATACTTGCCCATTACCTGTAGCTGCCCTACACACCACAGGGTGTAAAGGACGATGATGATTACCTGTAACTTTGGTTGTGTCCAGTTGTGCCATCGTTAAAGCATGTCTATTCAGGATATCCTGTTAAAACACATTGATTAAACAAATCTGTAAACATTTAAGTTCCAAGGGAAAGAACTCTAGCATACGTAGAATCATATAGAGAATGTATGCTGAAATTTGATGAGAAATAACTAACTTTTCTGTTCATATCAATTTACTTTTGATTTCCCTAGTTACTGCTAAAGATTGAAATGGAAAATTTACAAATTGTGCATACATGACATGTTGAAATTATATACCACTTGTACAAGTATGTGTAAATCACAATAAAGTACTGATACAGAATAATGTATTCCGCACCATTTTGAGTTCGTCCGGCATGTGGAATTGAGGCATGTTCTTTTTGACAGTTAAGTGGGCTATGTGTGGTGGGAGACTCGGAAACATGGAGAAATTCGGCAGTTGCTAAAAGAAAATTAAAAATATTCCTATTTTATTTTGTTGTCATTTCTCTGCCTTTCTTTTTTTGACAGGAATGACATTAAAAATACAAGAGCTAAAAAGAAGTAATTCTCATAGGATCTTAACCAACATGACATATGAAATCTGATCTGTACAAATCATTCATATCAATGTGTGAAAATCAGGAAAATTGTTCAGAAAACTTCCTTCACATTTATGTAAGAAAAATTAAAGTAAAGAAAACTATATTCCTTTATGTTCACAGCTTAAAACATTAGAATTAAAGAGAAAACTCAACAGGCCTCCAAACAATATCTTTGCCTGAGGCCTACCATTCTGTGGCGCCTCTGTCGGGGCTGATCAAGGGATAATACTTACATTGGCCTCCTGCTGAGGGTTAAAGTCCTCGGGGGAATAAAAATAGGTCGTGCCACCTACATTCTCCTGGAAAATCAAGACGAAAATACATTTAATCAGGAAAAATATAAAGTTTTCTTGATATACCAGATATACTCAGGGATATTTACATGTTCACATGGTATATAGATAGATACTTCTTAAAAGAATTCAATACAATGATTAAAAGCTGATGCACAAATCTGTGCTATGAAAACAGTTTTCTCATTGACAGTGCAATTTGTTTTAAACCTAAAATTAACCCAACATATATATATACTTTCCTGGTATATTTTGTAAAATCACACATTTTCAGGGGGTCAACTTTTTGTGGTTTGAGGAAAAAATATTAGTACATGTATATAGGCATTTCATTTTGTGCATGGAGAAGTGTCCAGTTGCTATTCATTTGAAATATGACATTTCCTAAAGAACATGAATTTGTTGATCTCTTAATACCAAGGAAACAATGAAAAAATTCAACCCCAAGAAAAATTCTGATTTCACAGTATTTGAAATTCTTTTATTTTGACAAACCATTCATTTAACATTCACTCCCCCCTATCTGTGTGTATTTGTGTGTATGGTAGAACTGTACAATTGTTTTGGTGTGTAGGCTAACTCCCCCCCCATCTCTGTGTATTTGTGTGTATGGTAGAACTGTACAATTGTTTTGATGTGTAGACTATACCCCCCTTCCCATCTCTATGTGTAGTTGCCAGTTACCCCACAACCTAACACACATAATTCCAAAATCTGTATTATTGCCCGCATGGTGGTACTGTTTTACCATTTCTTAAATGTTTTGGGTAACATTCCCCCTCCCTTATCTTTGTGTATTTACCTGTATGGTGGCACTGTTTGATTTTTTGGGGGTGTTGGTTTGCTTGAGGGGTGCTATGGGGGAGGCGGTCCGTCGCATCATTAGGGGGGAGTTGGAGGGAGACAGGTGAGGGCTATGGCTAGGACTGTTGGTGGACAGACTCACCCCACCTAAAAAATGAACAACACGAGTCATTAATATATATACACAATGTATATATTTAATACTTAAAGCACTCCAAGTCAATAGCTAATGTCAATATTAACAAAGTAAAAAACCAACACAGGAGTAACTACCAAATCTATATTATCTTACTACATAATATCTTCAATGGTTACTACATCGCTCTCATATACTGGTACCATAGATAGGCAAAGTTTTTCTCACTTTAATAAACGTATTAGTTTTAACTCTTCCAACGTGAAGGAAGGGTCTTACAGATACTAGTGATTTGACTTCAGACACTCACTTGTAGGCACTAAATGAGGGGGTGGGGTGTTTGACATCATCATACTGTTGGGTGGTATCCCAGCTGCCATGTTGTGATTTTCCTGACCCCCAGCCATCATCATGGGTGGCGGGGGTGGTGGCCCATTTGTGTGGGGTGGGACGTATCCATTCCCGTTGATGGTGGAGAAGTTAGGTGAGCTAGCACTATGACTTAGAGATGAAGACTTTGGGATAAACTCATTGGCAATTGGGTTTGGTCCCTGTAAAAACAAGTCAAAGCATGGTAAACAGAAATAAACATAAAAATAAGGAAGATGAAAACTGATGCATAAGAAAAATAAATACAATACACACAAATCAGACACCACAACGTACAATACACACAAATCAGACACCACAACGTACCTTAGTACTGCTCGGGATCTGAAGGTTTAACGCTGCGAAATCTGACGCTAACCCGTGATCCATCCTAGCGCTGTCTGACCGGAAGTTATCTACCCTCATCTGTCCGCCAGGGGGACAGTCTAGTCTCCCCTCCCCCGAGGCCAGGTCCATACGGGGGTTACCATGGTTACCAGGTCCAAAGTTTGGCCCCGGGCCAGAGGGTCCCAGCATGCTCCGCCCAGGGCGTCCCATGGGTGGTCTCTGAAAAATTGTACATATACATTACATGATGTATGTTACAATTTATTAGGCAAAAATGTCAATCATTTAAAAAGCTTTAATTCAAAATACATGATTTATCTTTCTATTTATTTATTTTATCTCTGGAAAATTGTACAAACATACATGATGTATCTTACACCTCATTTTGCAGAAATGTCAATTAACAAACTGGTTAATCATGTTAATACAATAGCTTTGCCTCACATTTTTGTGGAGACATTTACTGCATATTTTAGTTCAAAATATTACATAATTTTTATTTGCAGAAAAAAAGGACAACTTGAAATACAGAAAGTTTCTCCATTTTTTTTTTATTTAGCATGTTTAAAATAAAATATAAAGATTTTTGGCAACACTTACAGAGAAAGGGTTAAATTCAGGGACAGTTTCTCCTCCAAACGTTGCATTAAAATACTGATCCCCATTGTTCCCTAGAGAATCTGGCATACCTGAAAAAAATCACATCATTTTTAATATATATGCTACCAATGTACACAATGTAATAAAACATGGCAAAAATTCTCCCTCAAACGAATGATCCTGGAGAATTTATTTGATTCCTGTAACCTGACACATACCTGCTACTTCTCCATTTAATTTAATCCTCTTTATATACAACATCAAGTCAAAAGCCATTCTTATTTTGTTTGTATACAGATGTGCTATCTAAGCTGACCTAGTTTTGACTGTTGAGGTTAAAGTTCATGTCAGATCACCTGACTGTGATAGCTATTCATTGACTGGATCATTAACTTCTCAGTAAGTTACTTAATCATGTTAATATGTATGTAAATATAAACTTTATTTTTTTGTGTTTTAATTTTTGATCTTTTTAAACATATTATTATAAATGATGACCAATAGTCAGCGCACATACATCATCAGGTACCCACGGGTGAACCTGTCTTTCAGTAAACACAAGATCATGCGCTCATGGGTATTCAACGATGGTGTACATACCCTTTTTTTAAAAACATAAATTGTATACTACTGGGAGACTCTTTGCCATCTTCTACATGTGCAAAGATTCAACATAGAAAAAAAATTTCTCTCAATGATGAAATCAACAAATTACGAATATATCAAGTAGGAGAGTTAATCAGTTCCTTTCATGAAACTCTGTATTTCATATGCATGTTCATTTTCCATAGCCTTTGTTTTATGTTATAATAAAGGAATAAATAAAAACATACCATTTATACCTGTATCTTGATAAACAAAGACTTAAATAATAATTCTTCAATGCAGTTAAATTTACTTAAAAAAATCTTTTTTTTGTTCAGAGTTGTTTTACCTACAAAAAAATCTCCTAGAATATACCCTGCCTTTTAGTTGCTTTTTTCACCTCTGGTCTATTTCCCTGTACCTCCCAAACTTAATATATTTCAGTTATACGCCCCTAAATGTATGCAGATGCACAACAGGCATCTTTACAATTTTTTCATAAACCACCACCTTTTTTCTAAATAAATTTAGCAATCAAGCTTAATATTAGCATGATTATTACTCAATTTAATCACAAATGTCTACATGTAAAAGCTGAAGAAAACGCAACTGAACTGGATATTTTACGTACATGCATGAACTATTTATTCTTGGAAATATTGAGTAAATTAACTACTTATATGAAATATACTCCTTTTAATTTAAATATTTTACTCGGTCTATTGACCAATACACTGAATAATTTTGTTTAACAAAAAAGAAAAATAAGAAATCAATGTTTTATTAGTAACTATGAACTAAACCTTTGACTAGTGTTTATTTCACAGACAAAGAGGAATATTTATTATTGCCACTTGATTAACTTACTCTTTTAAGCAGAAACCTGTATAAAATGTGCACTAAGCAATAACACTCAAGTTTTAGTTTAAACATTTGCCATGTTTGCTAAATCAAAACAAAGTCCTAAAACATTGGTTATTCATTGTTTGACCTAGTTTTGAAATATTTGTTTACAAGCAGATCTACAATGGTCATTTACCAACCTCGATACTCTTAATGAATATAAAAAATATATATACGAAGAATCAGAAAGAAATTAAGTGAAAATGCACACCATGGTTTTCTGAAGAATGCATCGGTCCATTTGAAAAAGGTTTTTGAAACCCTACGCCTGGGTTCTGGTGGAGAAATTGGCATTCATCGCCATAAACACAATTCCCATTATTTACAAAGAAACGGCAGAGCGCCGGCTTTCTCCCCGATGGATTTGAAGTTGTCATGTCAATTTTAAACCAACTATATGCTGATCGCGGCTATCATGGCTTGATCTTCTGTATTTAACAAATGAACAATTTTCACCAAATGTTTCGGGTTCTTTAATTTTATTGCAGTGCGCATGTTCACAGTGGAACTCTGGGCGATCATTGTCAGTCAGACGCTTAGTGTAAACTAATCACAGAGAAAGACAAATTTGTTCTGACATACCTAATTTTGAAGAAAAATACAGCTTCCATCAGCAAAAGGCCAAAAAACAAGAATTTTATCGAGATTAAAAAATTCTATCATCAAGTATTTCCCATTGAGGTGATAGTTATTTTTTCTTATTCATGAAATTTGACAAAAACCACATGCAGAATTTGTATTTTCATTCAAATAGTGATTTAGGCTTCTGAACAATATGCACGTTATAAAAGAAATAATTTCACATATATAATAAACTCCGGCCTCTCTGGCATATAAAACCAGCTAGGATTTAAATCGAGATAATTGAAAACAATTATTTTGCATTATTTAGAACTATATATTGATCTATTAGATTTATTTCAAATTATACATGTTATATCAAGTCCAACAACAACAACTGACAACATTATACCAGGCTTAAGGTCAAGATCTAGTAAATGATTTTAGAATAAATTTTCAGTGCTAAATCCATTATGGCGTCATAATCATTCTCAACTTTCTTTTTCCCGTACTTTACGGCTCTAATACAATTATGTAGAAAATAAAGTATTTTCGTGGAATTCAATTTGAAATCACATGAAAAGTAGTCCCGATACCTATCTTAAATTTAACATTATTTTAAAGTAGAGACTAAGAACATACAAATAACCGTTTTCTGAAAAAGTGAAGGCAAACTGGATACATTTTCTTTGTCTGATATGGAAAAAACTCCCATTTTCAATACTAGTTTTCTTATTTTTCATTGAAAATGACAGTTTAAAATATGGTTTTCCATCTTGTTTTTTCACAAATTATGCCCCGAAACACCTATTTTAACTAAGGTAATGTTATAAAGCACCATTAAAGGAATTAATTTCTTAAATTTGAGAATTCTGTAGGCACCTTCCATTTACTAGATCTTGACCCTAAATGATTATTTTGTGTAAATTTTGAATTTACTATTGTGAGGTAAATGCGAAAATGTACGACGTGACGATAAATTTTGCATTAATCTTTCCTTAGTAAATTCAAAATTTACAACATGATAGATAATTATTGCTAACATAAGGCTCTGCCATTCATCATAGTAAAATAAAATAAAATAAGCCTTCATGTGTTATTCAGATAAGCTTTAAAGAAATGTTGGTTTCATCCAAATGTAAATCGTCAGTCCGTTTCGTCACCAGAAATTTGGCGCCGGCGGGATAAACTCTCTCCCTCTCCATGTACCGAGCGTACTTTTCAATGTTCCTTGGTTGCCAATGACTTGAAGACGAATTGTCAATGGTAAATACAATCACTTTGTTTCCTGAAGGACCACAGGTCGGAAACATGACGGCTTTCTCCAACTCCACCGAGGAAGATACGAACGACATCCAGGCAAACTTCGTCCCAACTTGATATTTGTTGAGGTCGTCTTCAGAAACTTGCATTCTACGGTAGGTGATTCTTCGTTCTTTGTGGAGTTTGTTCCAAAACAAGAGAAGAAGTTGATAAACGAGAACGTACGGTCCGAGCGCTAAATCATCCGCCGTCGGTTTGTAATCTGTCTGACGTTGGCGTCTCAGTGCCGTGTTGAGGTGATCGTACAAATAAGTCTCTTCTTCAGTGTAAGTATTTATAATGGCTTCATAAAACTCTTCTTTACTTTTACAATTGCTAATCTTTCTACAAGTCTGATCACAAATAACGTACACGGACTCGTGGACTTTATCACGTATCAATTTCCAGTGGTCACCCGAGGAATCAAGTTTGGCGAAAACGTTTTTCAGAAGACCGCTGAATGAATGACTCTCCTGAACTTCAGGATGAAAAGCACTTTTATACGAAGACAACGTGAGGCGAAGAAGTCCGAGTCCAAAATCTTCTGCATCATTTGTCAGGGGTAGGAAAGTGAAGGGAAGTTGATCATGAAGTTGGTACGGATACATATCAAGGATGGGTTTGAGTTCATTATGTCCAAATGCTTCGGCTACCTCCTGAGGCGACATTTTCCCGTCATCACCAATCTCCGAAGTTCCTTCTTTCGCCTTTATGTTCTTATCACACGTTTTGAACTGCAGCAGATTGGCCACGACGCCAATGTTGTTCCAGAAGATTGCCTGATGTAGAACTCCCCAGCGCCTGTTCTCAGGAATGCAGTTGATGAGGTACGACTTTTTGGGATTGGAGGGGGTCCCCATGATCCGCCACACCGGCCCCCAGTCGTTTATTTTGGCGGAGGCCAGTAGCCTGCCTAGGTCCTCTGCGTCCTCATGTATTCTACTCACAACATCCGCCATTGTGTCAGGTTTGCATGTTCACGACATAATTTAATTATACTGAGATCACGCTGCATTACTTTCTTTTTTGAAACTAAACAAGTTCCCAGTAAAGAAATCAAAGCGAAACTACCTTCTGTGTTTAGAAATTATGAATGGGATACATGTATATATATCACCACCTAAGATAATCAATAGATATTTATATACACTGTATAGCTATAATAGATGTGTAGTAATTTAAATAAGAAGGTCTTTAAATTGTTTAATTAAAACACAAGTCTCAGTTCAGCGTTTATTGATATCAAAACTCTCTACACATGAAATGTAAAAAATAAAAAACAGTAAAAAGTCATAATTACAATTAATAAATAAAAGAAAGCAGAGCAAACGGGGATTCTTGAAAACATGAGCGGTGGGATCAGGTGCAACAAAAGATCTATAGAAATACAAGTATACAGATATATTATTTTGTTGATTTTAGAGAACATGTACTTAACAGGTAAGATTGACTAAAATACTATTTAGGACACTTGAAAAATGCAGAAATACACTATATTAAAGTTTTAATGTTCCGATTATTAAAGTTCATTCATCAGTTTTAACGAAATGTTTGTCTGCTGTTGATTTTGGGTTCTTTTAGTGACGAGAAATTTGGCACCGGCGGGAAAAACTCTTTCCTTTTCCATATACTGCGCGTACTTCTCAATGTTCCTTGGTTGCCAGTTACTTAGGGACGAATTGTCAATGGTAAACACAATCACTCTGTCACCAGTGGGACCGCATGTCGGAAACATGACGGCTTTCTCCAAGTCAACGGAGGAAGATACGAACGACATCCAGGCAAACTTAGTACCGACTTGATATTTGTTGAGATCAGCCGTCGTAACGCGCATCCTACGGTAGGTGATGCAGCTCTCCCGGTGGAGTTTGTTCCAGAAGAGAAGGAGCAGCTGGTACATCAGGACATAGGGTCCCAGGGCCAGGTCGTATGCGCTTGGTCTGTAGTCAGACTGGCGCTGACGCCTGAGTGCCGTGTTGAGATGATCGTACAAGTAATTCTCTTCGATGGTGTACGCGTTAATGATGGCCTCGTAGAAGTCCTGCTTTTTGGTGCATGCTTTTATGTTATTGCAAGTCTTTTCGCAGACGACAAACACAGCCTCTGCAACTTTGTCTCGCGCCACTTTCCAGCGTCCAGGTACTGAATTGACGGTCTGCCATACATCTCTCAAAAGTTCATCAAAAGTTTTGCTTTCAGTATTTTGGGGTTGAAAAGACGTCTTGTATGCTGCTAGCGTTACCTTGAGCAGACTTAGGGCGTAGTCCTCCCTTCCCGAGGGCAGTAAATGATACGTCTCCGGACTTTGAGCACCAAGACGACTTGAATTATTCTGAAGTAATTTAACAATCTCAGTCCGTTTAAATCCCTCAGCAATTTCCTCGGCTGTTTTCCCGCCAGTAGGACCAATTTCAGAGACACCCTCTTTGGCCTTGATACCGATATCGCACGTGTTGAACTGTAACAACTTATTAACAGCTGAATAATTGTTCCACCAAATGGCTTGATGCAGGACACCCCATCGCCTATTTTCTGGAATGCAATTCAACAAGAAAGGCTTGCGGGGTTTGGAAGGATGTCCTAAAATCTTCCACACGACATTCCAGTGCCCGTTTTTAGCGGCGTACAGAAGAGAATTGACCTCATCTGCATCAGTTTGTATTTCACTCACGGATGTCATCTCTATACAGATGGACTTGGATATAATTTTTAAAATGAAAATAAGCTTCTAATTTAAGACTCGGGAGCTTATATACGATCTCGAAAACGAAAGCATTTTTTACGAGGTATCGGTATATTTTTAGGAAAATGATAATTTCTTTTTCTGAAAAAGGATTCTACAGAGGGTTTTCCCACAGCTGCCTTGTAATTTCAGATCTTGAAATAGATTTAAAGAAAGATCAATACCTGTTTAAAGGTATTATATGACCTGTCATCTATAACGGCTCTTTTCTGTTTGCAACATACGCCTGCAATTCATTTCCAGAAATTAACCACATGCGTTTTCCTGAAGTATGACATATATGATTATTTACATAGATCATGTAGATATCACATAGAGTTTCATTACTAGAGAAATGTTGAACGAATCGAAGTTGCATGTATTCCATACTATCTCTGCTTTAAGTACAACCTATTTTAAATGATATTCAAATATATGTTTTATGTTGGAAAAATCAATTAATATACCAGTTTTCAAACTTAATCTTATGGAGATCATAACAACAACATTTTCGTCCCATTCTAGTTAGACTGTACCAGAAATAAAACAACAACGAAACTTCAAATATCCAGTTTTTGCTATGGGATCTACACTGATTATATGTTTATTATTTTGTGAATTCAACCTTGACACATCTCAGTTCGTCGTGATTACACAGATGAAATAGCTGATATACTGAGTAACAAGTATGCTAGCTTACACTACATGTACAGATTTATTAATCCTTTCTACTCTAATAGAATATTTAAAACATTCACATGAATGTTAATAAAGTAACATAGATATGCAGATATTATTTTTATAATATACTGTATATTTTGTTTACTAGTCTGTACAAGTATAATAATATTGAAAAAAATATATACGTGAAAACAAAGTTTCGTGAATAGCAGGTTAGCTGCATATCTGTAGCTCTCCGAAAAAAATATTGATAGACCGGAGAGCTACAGTGCCACCCATTGAAAAAAAACTGTATATTTATTGCGCACAAAAATGTGCGCTCGGTCCTTGATTAATTTTTCCAAATTCTTACCTCAATTGCAAAAAGTGGAAGATATCAAAAAATTACTTTCTCTTCTATCAAGTTCTCTCGTAGTTGACATCTGAACGAAGCATATTGGACCGAATTATCTTTGAAACCAAAATGGCAGTGTAAATAAGCGAAATGTCCGATGATTGCAATATCAGGGCCAGGAGGACTATTAACAACAATTATGAGGAATGTTTTGTTGTGGAAAGAGTCAAAGAATATGTTAGGAACACACGGTTTGTAATATTTTGAGATTACAGCTTTAAAAACAATGTGAAATAAATCGAGAACCGAGCGCATTTTTTTGTGCGCAATAAATATACAGTTTTTTCAATGGGTGGCTCTGTAGCTCTCCGGTCCATCAATATATATTTTTTCGGAGAGCTACAGATCTGCAGCTAATAGCAGGTTAACTCTCGCTTGAATCACTTTTACTCCCACAGAATATAAAGCTCTTGTTTTATAAGAACTTAGATAATTTGAAGCAGTGAAGACTGCATAGCAAATAGTTTTTCGGAATATTATATCAGAATGGATTCAATTTATCAGATTCATTTTACAATCTCGTATTAAAAGATTGAGGTTCGATATGAAAACAATCTACCCTTCTGTATTCATTCATCAAGATGTGAAAAAAATAATTTTGAAATAGATTGCATGAACAATACGCACTAGTCCTTGCAGCGCTGACAAAGCAGGTAACAACATTGTGTTTCTTTGCCAGGCTCATTAAAAATTGTATTTTAGAAGAACTTGGATTAATTCTACAAGTGGTGATCAAACGTTTACTAATACTTCCCCTTCGAAGGAAGACATTCTTAAAAATGCGTCAATTTTGAATATTTTGATGTCGCAAACAACCAAGATGAATTTGAATTACCAATCTTTATTGAATTCCGAAACATAATTCTTTAAAATCCATACAAACAAAGATGCATTGCGGGTTTCAGTAAATATTCAACCAAGTCTCTTTCTTTACTCCTCACAAGATATTAACAGAAGTGATGGAAAAACTTCAAGAGTACTGTACAACAATATATTCAAGAAGTGATGTGAATCAGATGTTGATACTCAAACATTCCAAGGAACTTTTGGATGATTTGATTTGCCAACATCAATAACTTACGATTTTACAACTTTTAACTCAACCACCATCCCCTCGATAAATATCATTGACAGCTGCTTTTTCAATAAAAATGGATCTCGTAAATTTAAATACCTTGCCATTTGGTCATTTGCAAAGTTGTGTTATTAATAAAAACATTCTGATTGGACGTACACATTAGTACTCTAAAGTTGGCATAAAATAGATGCTTGAGTTTCTGTTTCACAATATATCTATGGTTTTTGTAGACCAGGTTTTCCAATAGTCTATTGAAATTCCCGTGGGTACCAATTGCGCCAAATGTTAGCAGATTTATTTTCTTATTCATATGAAGCAGAATTTATGCTAAAAGCTGCGTGAAAAGCTGTGGCTGTGTGTGGCCTTCAACTCGACATTTCGATATATCGACGATGTATTAATTGTCAGTTACATGGTTAATTCAATACTTATGTCGATTCGATATAGCAAAGCGATCTTGAGATAAAAGATACCATAGATCAAGTCTTACACATCTGTGTTATATCATAACCTATCATTGGGTCTTTTGATTGCAATTGTTAAAATTGTAGGCACAATATACCATTTAAAATACATTGTATAAAACTTGATTTTGAGCATACTCTAATTATAAAACCTCATTAACTGATTTTACGGATCTTTACGTCTCATTCATCTGATTGATTTACAACTCATTCTAGAATTTTTCAATCATTTTGGGAAATCACAATATACCAGTGAACTGCTTCAAATTCAAACCTAAACTTGACACTCAGGGCCACGGCCAATGCCCACTGCGAATCAAAATCTCAGTTCTTATAAGTCTCATTCGAAAGACCCATGACTTCCACTTCTGGTGCCAGGCGCGTGGCGAAAGAATATCCACTACCAATGTTTTAAGCTCATCTGAGCCGAAGCCTCAAGTGAGCTTTTCTGATCAAAATTTGTCCGTTGTCGGTCGTTGTCCTTGTCGTCGTCGTTGAAAACTTTTCAAATTTTCATCATCTTCTCAAGAACCACTGGGACAATTTCAACTAAACTTGCCACAAAGTATTCTTAGGTAAAGGGGATTCAAGTTTGTTGAAATGAAGGGCCACGCCCTCTTTCAAGGGGAGATAATTATGAATTAGTGAAAAATTGATGGTATTTAAAAAAAAATTCTTCTTAAGAACCACTGGGCCCAGAGAAATGAAACTCATATTGAAGCATCCTCAGGTAGTGTAAATTCAAGTTTGTTGAAATGAAGGGCCACGCCCTCTTCCAAGGGGAGATAATTATGAATTAGTGAAAAATTGATGGTATTTAAAAAAAATTCTTCTTAAGAACCACTGGGCCCAGAGAAATGAAACTCATATTGAAGCATCCTCAGGTAGTGTAAATTCAAGTTTGTTCAAATCATGACCCCCGGGGGTAGGGCAGGGCCACAATGGCCGATCAAAGTTTTACATAATAGTATATAGGGAAAATCTTTAAAAATCTTCGTCTTAAGAACCACTGGGCCCAGAAAGATGAAACTCATGTGGAAGCATCCTCAGGTAGTGTAGATTCAAGTTTGTTCAAATCATGACCCCCGAGGGTAGGATGTGGCCACAATGGCCGATCAAAGTTTTACATAGGAGTATAAAGGGAAAATCTTTTAAAATCTTCTTCTCAAGAACCACTGGGCCCAGAAAGATGAAATTCTAGAAATCATCCTTAGGTAGTGTAGATTCAAGTTTGTTCAAATCATGACCCCCGGGGGTAGGGTTTGGCCAAAATGGCCGATCAAAGTTTTACATAGGAATATATAGGAAAAATCTTTAAAAATCTTCTTCTCAAGTACCACTGGGCCAGGAAAGATGAAATTCTAGAAATCATCCTTAGGTAGTGTAGATTCAAGTTTGTTCAAATCATGACCCCCGGGGGTAGGGTTGGGCCAAAATTGCTGATAAAAGTTTTATATAGGACTAGATAATGAAATCTTTTAAAATCGCCCTCTCAAGTACTTCAAAGCCATGATAAGTGATATTTATTTGGAATCATCCTCAGGTAGTGTAGACTCTAGTTTGTTTAAATCATAACCCCCAGGGATAGGGTGGGGCCACAATTGGGGATTCAAGTTTAAATTTAAATTGAAATATATTTTCAAAAAATCTTCTTCCCAAGAATAGCAAAGTCATGATTAGTGATACTAGTATTTATATGGAAGCATTTTCGGGTAGTGTAGAATTAAAGTTGTACAAATCATAGCCCCAAAGGGTAGGGTGGGGCCACAATGATGGATCAAAGTTTTACATAGAAAAATAAAGGGAAAATCCCAAGAACAGAAAAGCTATGTTTAGTCATATTGACATGTATGCATCCTCATGTATTGAAGATAAAGATTTATTCAAATCATGGCCCTTTTGGGGTAGAGAGGGAAACAATGGGGAATTAAATTCAAATTATTATGAAGTTATATATAGAACGAAAATGTTTTTAAAAATCTTTTTATCAAGAACAGCAATATGTCATATGCTGTATTAATATGAAGGCATTCTCAAGTAGTATTAAAATTCAACACCCCCCCGCCCCTCCTATTTACAGTACACTTTTCAGTTCTAATCTGAGTTGTGCTTTTTCCTAGCCAATTAGCTCAGGTGAGCGATGTGGCCCCTGAGCCTCTTGTTTTCTTAGTTTTGAAACCCGTACTTAGAATACCAGAGGGGGAGTAGGATTGTGAGGTAGATTTTCGGATCAAACCTTTCAATTTAGTTACTAGTATTTTTAATTCTTGCACTAGAAAATAGTTTTCATAAGATCAAGAAAGGATTACACTCTTAAGTTTAACGAATTATATATATTTTATATAATTATGTTGATATGTGTCCTAATGTCACAAAACCCCAGAACAATACAAAACGAAACAAAACAAACCCACTTAGCAGGCATATTTGTATTTATTTTAGACCTAAAATTCATCATGTATATATTATACATGTATATATGTACACCAATAAGGGATATAGGTGTATAAGATAAGATAAGATAAGATAATTTTATTTCCAATTTTGGGCCCAGAAGGCATAAAGGTTTCTTACAATGACAAGATAGAAAGTTCTAAAAGAAAGGTTATAGTAAACATATACAAACATAAACACACATACACACACATGTATATATCTGATATAATATTACAAGTAACTGGACATGTAGATGCAGCAGTTGGGGTTATCAAATTGTAAATTAACATGCAATCAAAATCAATATTATCAATATACATATATACCAGTTTACAAATAAATATGTGTCTATAACATTATTTATGAAAACTCATGGCATTATGCCTTATTTTGAAGGCTTTGACAAGATATTCACTTAGCTTTGTAATAATTAGATTATCTTCATTAGACATTAACCAGAGAAATTTGTCTCCTTTTGATAATAATATGAAATTTTTGTTTAGTAATGAGATATCACGGAAAAATTTATCTCTCTCCTCAGTATATAATGGGCATTCAGTAAGAAAATGATATTCATCTTCTATATTGTTTTGGTTACACATTAAACATATTCTTTTGTTTCTATCTAAGGGGATTCTTTGACCAGCATTATTTTTTACAGATTCATATCTGCCTTTTTCAATTCTTAGGTCATGAGCACTTATTCTAAATCTGCAAATGGATTTTCTTATTTCATGAGATTTAATGTACATATATTTTTCCATTATAAAATTTTCTTTAAACCTAAAATAAGTAGTAAGTTTTCCAGATTCCAGTCCCTCTTCACGTTTCATTTTCCAATATTGTTGGAAGTGTTTTTTCAAATGTTTCTTAACTTGTTTTTTTAAAAATGTGTATTTGTATGTTTTACATTCTGGTAATGAGAGATTAATTTTCTTACTATAATAAATTACATTTTTGTACCAGCAGTTAATATTGCCTTGACTAAGGTTAATATTTTCTGTATATGCTTTATGTAACAGGGAAGATTCTGGACTTGATTGCAACCTATGCCAGTATAATAAGATGTTTTGAATAATTGAAAAATACATAGGGTATCTTCCCAGTTCAGAAATTATTGCAATATTAGTACTTTTCTTCCCAGCTTCCAATAGATATTTACAAAATTTGATATTTAAGCTTTCTGCCTCCCACTCTTTAAAAATATCGTATAAATGTTTGTTTTTATCTTGTATGCGTGCTGTAAGGGTTCCCCAAATTTCACAGCCATATAATGCAACAGGCTTTATCATGTGATCAAAAAGATGTAGGAGTGTTTTGATGGGAGGGTGAACAGCTTTTAGGTCTTTGTATAATTTGAAAGAAGCTTTAAGTGCTTTATAATATAGATGAGATCTTGCTTCTTTAAAGGATCCACATGAGGTTAAAATAATACCTAAGTATTGATATTTGTTAACACATTCAATAAGGGAATTTTCAAGTGTGAACTTTTCATTAATAAAATGACCACTTTTATTAAAGATCACTACTTTGGTTTTACTTGTATTAATTTCTAAGCACCAGTCTGTACAGTATTTGTAAAGTAGGTCTAATTTGTTTTGCAGTCCTTTTTGGCTATCCGATAATAAAACAAGATCATCAGCATATAAGAGTGAGGAAATTTTCTTTCCAGAAAGAGAAACATGTCCAGTTTTCTCTTCATCAAGTAATTTGGAAAAATCATTGAGAAATATTTTAAAAATATTTGGGCTTAATACGTCTCCCTGTCGAACTCCTATTTCTGGTCTATATGGGGGAGTTAATTTGTTACCTATTTTTATATGATTATGGCTATGTCTGTACATGTTGCACAAAATGTTAAAAAACAGCCCGTTTATATTTAATTGTAATAGTTTTAATTTTATGCCTTCATGAATAACTGTGTCGAAAGCTTTGCGAAAATCTACAAAACAAGCATATAGCCTTTTATTGCCAGTGTTGATATATTTGTCAATTAGACATTTTACTACGAATAAGTGGTCTGATGTTCTGGATTCCTTTGAGAAACCTATTTGAGTTTCATGTATTATTTTATGTTCAATTAAATATGTATTAAGCCTGTTATTTAAAATGATATTAAAAAGTTTTGCTATGCTATTGTTTATTGTTATTCCTCTATAGTTTTGGGGTAATTTAGGATTATCTGATTTAAAGATTGGTGTTGTATAACCCTCTAGCCATTTCTCTGGATATATTCCAGATGTTAATACAAGATTAAATAATTTCAGAATACAGGAGTTTATGTAAATTTGGGATGCTTTTATCATTTCATTTGAGATGTTGTCTAGGCCAGGGCTTTTCCCAGACTTTAAGGAGTTGATGGCTTTTTGGATTTCAGGTACAGATATTCTGAAATCCAGTTTATTAAAAGAGGTAGCCACCTTATTATTTAATAATTCATTAATTTTAGTTTCAATTGTGTTGATTCTTCCTTTGTACTTTTCTGGTAGTTTGGATAAAGTAGTAAAGTAGTTAAACCATGTATTTTCATCAACTGACTTTTCTAAATTTTCTTTTGTGTTTTCAGTTTCTCTCAGGTATTTAACCAGTTTCCAATATTCTTTCGGATTGGTTTCATTAAGTTGATCTAATTTATTTAGAATACTTTGTCTAAATTCACGTTTTTATAGGTGTATATATATTATTTATTTCCCTATTTCTTTGGGCAGGTAAGTATAAAGAGTTATGTCTCTTTGTATAGGAACATGTTTATAGGATTGATATTGATTGATTCTACTTTCTGTTATTTCTCAGCCATATGTTTATGTACATTGTACAGTGTTGTAAATCAAACCCTATTAATATAAGTAACATCTACTATATAGAAGGTATCAATTATACTATTTCCGTCTCAAAGAGAACATTGATTATATAAATTTCATTTGACTAGATATCAGAAAGCAATGTAAGCATACACGAGAGATATTTATGAATTCGAGGTGTTATCAAAAGGTTCATGGACTAAGATGTTACTATGTAGCTCGAACATACAACGACAAAAGCTCATGAAATGTGGATAAATTTAGCTTTTTTACGTTGATAATTTGCCAATTTATTTGACAACCACCTTGATGAAATAAGAATATCATTCTCGTTTAACATCATCATTTTGCGAGTTCTATGTTCCATACAATGACCTTGTCAGCAAATACAATTGTCAGAGAGGGGGGATTCTTATTTTCTTGTTTTTAAGGATTTTCTTTATAGGAAAAAAAATCTCAACCCATAAATGTCCGTCAAGTACATTATACTCTGGTATTTTAAATCATTTTATAGAAGAAAAGGATTGCTCGCGAGAAATTTTCCAAAATTACATTAACTAAGCAGTAGTTAATCACCAAAGATTGCGTTGAGGTCTATGGGAAAAATGTGTTTGTTTGTTTGTTTTTTTTTAATATAAAAATGCAAATAATATAAATTATGGGTTCCAGTAAATTTTCAACCAAGACTCTTTCGTTATTCCTCACGAAGATAAAAACAGAAGTAAAGGAGAAACGTTTGTGCAAAATCTTATGCGTGAAAAGTAGAAAACACTTACTATGGCCTCAAACTCGACATTTAGATATATCGATGATGTATTGTTAATTTAACAATGGTAATTTCCATGCTTATGTAGATACGATATATCCTGATGAGCATGAGATAAAAGATACCACTGAGTCTTACACATCTGTTTCATATTTGGATATTTTACTTGAGAAAGACGTTAATCATAATGGTAATCTAAAGACGTTAATGGTAATGATTATGGTTAAGCTGTTGATTTTGGTAAAATCTTGTGATTTCAAATTGTCCAAATTTTTAAAAGTTCTTTGGAATTTTTAAGTATCCACATCTGATTTACAACATTTCATTAATATATTGTTGCACAATACATTAACGTTTCTCCTTCTTTTTACTGTTAATATCCCAGGGAGGAGGAAAGAAAGCTTTGATTATGATCTATGTTTAAGTCGCGCATTAAAATATTGAGTTGCAATATAAACCATCGGTCCTTCTGCTTTCAATAACTCAGAGGTGAAAAAAAGAATTAGATAACATGGTCAGTACGTACTGGTCCCTGCTGATAAAGCAGGTAACAACATTGTCTTTGTTTGTAAAGCTCATTATATTAATTGTATTTTAGAAATACAAATGTACTTGGGTTTTATTCTACAAGTGCAGGTTATGACACTTATACTCATCGATCCCTTTCTAAGGAAGAAATTCTTCATAATCATATGTCAGTTTTGAATATTTCTAATATCTCGAAGAACAAAAATGAATTTGAACAATCATATAATTATATCTTGGATTCCGAAACTTCATATCAAGAATCCTTACAAACAAAGTTATATTGCGGGTTGCAGTAAATGCTCAACTAAACCTCTTTCGTTACTCCTCACTAAGATATTGATAGTAGTGAAGGAAAAACTTCAGGAGTACTGTTCAACAATATATTCAAGAAGTGATGTGTATCTGATGTGCATACTCAAAAATTCCAAAGAACTTTTGGACAATTTGAAATCACAAGATTTTACTAAAATCAACAACTTAAAAACTTACGACTTTTCAACTATATACACAATCATTCCATACGATAAATTAGTGTCCAGGCTTTTGATATCATTGACAGCTGCTTTTTCAATAAAAATGGAAAATGTAAATAACTTACCTGACCTCTGGTCATTTGCAAAATTATTTTGTTTAAACATATTCTGATTGCACAAAAAAGTACTCTTAAGATGACATAAAAAGATGCTTGGGTTTCTGATTGATAATTATCTATGTGGTTTTTGGAAATCAGGTCTTCCAATAATTTATTAGGATTGCCATCGGTACCAATTGCGCTCCGTTAAAAGCAGACCCATTTTTGTATTCGTATGAAACAGAATTTATGCAAAATCTTATGCGTGAAATTAAAAAAGTAAACACGCTGTGTCCTTCACTGCGCCATTGCACCTGATCCCACCTCTGATGTTTCGGAGGCCCGAGTTTGCTCTGCTCCTATTTTGTATTGTTTCTTGGACTTTGATATTGAATTTTATTTGTTATCTTCATATCCTTCATTACATATAAACAAATAAGGCATGTAAGCAAAACATTTTTCTAGTCAAAAACAGGCAAGAAATCTCATTAAGTGAAATGCAGACTGACATTTTTCAGACTATATGTATTTGTCAGACCATCATCTACACACGTATTTGTAAACTGATTGTTTCCCTTATTTTCCGATCATGACAAGGAGAACACAGCGCGTGTGACCGATAGGCGGGTGATCCTCAATCCCCCATGGCACCTGATCATAGCTCTGAATTTTTAGAGTTCTGTATTTTCTGTGCTCCTGATTTGTATCGTTTGAATGGACTTTTGAGCTTAAATACTGTTGGTTATCTCTAAATATTTCATCGTTAAACACAAAAGACCTTACTTTACATGTTCACACAGCGATGCTGGTGTTTTTTCTAACAACTGAAATTGTCACTGCTTTAAACGTTATTTAGTCTAAATCCATTAAATTTTTATTTCTTCAAAAGAGATACTAATAATTTTTTTTTCATAAAAAAACTCCTTTTCCGGTCCACGGAATTTTTGATATTCCCTTGTAGCATAATGATAACAACCACTATCTCCGGGAGAATTACGCCGACCTACAGGGTACCGATTTCACTCTTATCTAGAGTCTTGAGCTTGACAGAGTACCACTTCTTACACAATGAAGTACGTTGATAATAGAATCTCGTTAAAAATAAAAAAAAAATTCTCAAGAAAACAATGATTTGCTTCATTATTCATCTTTTTATAAAAAGAATTGCCCCAGGATCATGAAACATCTTAAGCTGAAGCCAAAATCTTAATGTTGTATTTAAATGTTGTAGATGTCATGCAACCCTAAATCAAAATATTTCTTTACATTGTTTTCCAAAAGTGTTGTTATCTGCAAATTTAGAGATTAATTCAATAATTAATACACATTTTAGAGGCGATTGAAAATTTGACTTAAGTCTAAGTCATGATCCCAGGGCCCAGAGCTGTTCAGAACATTTCTTTCATCATTTAGAAAATAAACATAAGAAAGAAAAAATGCCAGGTCTTGCTTTGAAATGAAAAAAAATATTGAAAAATGCAGCTTAAAAATAGTAAAGTTCATATCGCATTGATTATAAACGTATACTAGTATCTTGTTATAAGATTTTGGACTTTTTAATTTGACTTCTTCAAAGTATTGAGACTCTCCATCTTCATTTATAGGATTTCTGGGTAGTCATTCGTTCTCGAGCTCTATTTTAAAATTTCTTTAAATTAGTATATATGGTTTGTAGACTTTCATTCATTGACATATAGCGTGCGAAAGATTTTCATCAAAATCATAAAGTTTGATGTTAAATTTCAAGGAAATTGAAAATAAAAGAACAATTGTCTGCAATGTCTCTCTTAATAGACTGAAGTCATCAGCTGTTCTGAGGAAAATTTTACCCCAACATATAAAACCTTTCTATATAGAAAACTCAGAAACCAATTAATATAGCATCCATGGCATTTAGAAGGGATTTATTAAACTCTGATGGCCCGATAACGCGTCAAATGTTATCAGTAAAGGCCTTTTGTCTTCAGCTTGGCTTGTGTTTAGCTGTGGCGAAATATGATAGAAGCAATTGAGGGATTAACAAGCACTTGTTACAAAGAAACAGATAATATTCAGGGAGAAGAGAAAACAAACGGGGGTTTCGTAAAAAGGAATTCTTTTAACGACCTTGAAGTTATTTTGGGAAGATTATGGTTTATTTTGGAGATCCTCGATAACCGATAAAATGATTCCAGTACTTTTAAAAAGTAAAATGTCATGATTGTGTAACCAAAAAAATCATAAAAAATGAACATTTAAAGAGTATTCAAAATCTTTTTTATAGATATTTATAAAAATCGATTCTAAGCAGATAAGGTTTGTAACTTCAGTGTTCTTTTAAGGCTCATCATTATAACTGTATTTTTAATTACATGCCTTTAATTCTACGTATGGAATTCCAACATATATACTCACACATCTGTTTTCAAGGATCATGACATTCTTCATAATCACATTCAAATGCCTTTACTTTTGATATAGCAGTCATCCAAAATTAGTTCGATTCGCCCTATCTGTACTGAATTCTTAAACTTCGTAACAAACAAAGTTTAAGATATGTTGCTTGGTCCAGAAAACCCTGTAACAGTCCTCTATCTTCAAACTTTAAATAATTAAATTGAAATTTAGACTTTTCGATGTCAAAGACAACTGCTTTTCAAAAATAACATAAATAAAAAAACTAAACTCGGTATTGTTCTTGTGAATGTTTCACAAATATTTGATCTATGAGACGGGACTTTCCGACAACAATATAAATTCCAACAACTACACATAAATGCTCCAGCAGCATATCAACCTCACAGTACTGTACAAGTAATTTTGTTATGACCAGTCACAAGAGCAGTTTGTGTACCTCTGATCACATCTGAGGTAGCCCTATGGGATGATCAATGAAATATGCGGAGATTACGAGCAAATCATATGAATGTGCCTATTACGAAGGTCCGACTTTATACTTCTTTTCCACGTATTAAAACGAACCAAGCCTTTGACAAATAAGTTAATGAATCAAGGATATCAACAATCTTAACATTTTGAAGATTTTTTAGCTCACCTCAACGAAGTTGGGGGAGCTTATGTAATACCCTCGGCGTCGGCGTCGGCGTCGGTGTCGGTGTCGGCGTTGGCGTCCCAGGTTAAGTTTTTTGGAGCAGTTTTCTTTTTAACTACTTCTATGTCCTATATGGATTAGACATGCATGGAGGATGGTTCTAGTGTGTTTCATTGCACCATTCAAAGTTTCAGATGCTGCAATTTCAGCAAAGGAATGACCAGGTTAATGTTTTTGGAGCAGGTTAACATTTTTGGTGCAGTTTTTGGTGTAGGTTTCATTTCCAAGTAACTATAAGCCCTATGTTGACCAAACTTGCATGGATGATACATCTAAGGATGCATACTA
>PRKT01000070.1:359804-373793 GCA_003671525.1 Saccostrea glomerata
GGATGCTGAATCTGACCTACATTTTCCGGTTGAGTGAATAGGTTAAAGTTAATGCATGATTCATTTCCAAGTATCTATGATTCTTTAATGACCAAACTTGCATGGATAATACATATAAGGATGCATACTACCAGGCTTGCTTCAGATGCTGAATCTGACCTACTTTTTGTGGATGAGAAAAAATGTTAGTTTTTGATGAATGTTTCATTTCCAATTAACTATGAGCCTTATAATGAGCAAACTTGCATGGACTATAAATCTTAGGATGAAAACTAATGGACTTGCTTCGGATGCTGAATTCGACATGCATTTTTCAGATAATAGACCAGGTAAAAGTTATGGGTGGAAGTCTAATACCAAAAAACTATAAGGCTTACATAACATTGTATAAACCAAACTTGCACAAACGTTGCATCAAGAGATGAAAACTCTCAAATTTGCTTCAGATTCTGGATTTTGATTACATTTTCATGAAGAAGAACTAGTTTAAATTTTTTATGTAGGTCTATTCAAAGTATCAGATCAAAATTGCTTAAATATTTTCATTTTTGGAATGTACACTTTTTGTTGGTTAATTGTGTGACTTTGCCTTACTTAAAGACAACATTCGTTGAGGTGAGCTCTGTAATCTCTGATTACCTATGTTTTTGAGATACAGTGGTCTTTAAGGCAAATACAGTTTATCATTGAATTGAAAGTTGACTGAAGTTTTCCATGGACATTGTTTGGCCTTACTAGGATTTTTCCTCTCGGCCGTTCATGACAATGAGCATATGGCGCGTGAGACCTTTTTATAATGGATTTTACCTCTCCATAGCATGGGATCCCACCTCTAATGTAATTTAAAGGTCCATGTCACACCTGTCGTGTGCTCTTTGTCATGATTGGGAAACAACGGAAAAATCCGCCGTCAATTAAGTATATAATTAATGGACTACTAGTAACACTTAGCATGAAAAACATCAGTCAACATTTGACTCAAAGATAAACTGTACTTAAGTATAGTGACCACATATTCTAGATTCTTCATTTCCTGTTTGACCATTCAGCTTGCATTGTACACTTTTAAAGATTATTTTGAATTCTTTTCTGACTGTTAAGACTGAGAAGATTCACGTTGCAATTAATGGCATTTCATACTTATGTAATTTTTAGACTGTGGTATTAAATAAATGTACATGTATGCCTGCTTTACTTTAAAATTTCACGTTTTCCTACTCATTCGTGTCAATTCAAATTTTCCCGAACGTTTTTGTTGTACTTTGGGCACATGTTTTTCTATTATTTCCAATTTCAAAACAAAGTTCTTGACATTTCATGTTAAATTTACGCGTCTCGAATAAAAAATTACATTATAAGTCAACATTCGCATAACAAAAATTAATTTGTTTGATGAAATGAATTTAGTACATTCATCAACACAAATGTCTTTTTTACTATGAATTTTTTTAATACCAGATTCGTTTTATTGTCATCCATTAATATTGATGTTTTTTTTCTATTTGAAATATTTCTCAGTGTATCGGCCACTTTCAAGTATAAAAACTATACAGCAACAGATGCCCTTGAAGTATAATAATTCAGTCTTATAAAGCAAAATATATTATAAAGTAAACTTGAAAAACTTTCCTGATGTTTTGGAGGTCTGTATTTTCTCTGCTCCTATTTTTGTATTGTTTTATGGACTTTGGACCTTAAATATTGATTGTTATCTCCATATATTTCATTATATTTACTGCAACAACTGGCGCATTGATTTTGCAGCTCGTATTGCTCCAATAAACAATATTATATAAAGTATGACAGAAGAAGGCTACAGCAAGTTGTAAGAAAATTTATTTTAAACGACCTTTAATGCTCCGTATACAATTATGAATTATACGTTATGCATAATATAGTAAAGCAAAGATGCAATAAAATATATAAATTGAGCATTAACATGTTAAAATGTCCTCTTTAAAGCATTACTTTGAATCCAATCCATGTTTTTGAAGCAATGTTCATGTAAAAAAATGTTTTTAAACTACCTTGTATATCTCCGTCTTGAAAATGACTTTCGAATGTCATCGAAATATTACCATAAAAGCTTATGGCCACGAGAAAATATTGGCCAAGGGATTAGTTTATAATGTTTGACAAAAGGTTGCTTAATTTCATATATTCCTGCATTATATAAAGCTAATAGAGTCCCTCACTAGGGAAAGCGATGCCCTTCTATCAGAGAAGCTCTTTATCACCCCATCTCAATGGATTCGCCTTGATATCATCTTTAGGAAAAATCGAATCTCACTGCGTTATCTGGGAGTAATTAGTCACCTTTGATCTCGTTCTGGATAGAGAGGTAACTATTAACTGGATACCCACGACAGGAAGCTTCGGTGGCAGCTAAATACAGGGACAGAGCGAACGGACACATCCCCAAACCAAACCCTGGTCAAATAATCAAAAGTCATTAGGTCGTTTAGCATGAAAATTGATTGATATTTATCTAGATGCTAAAGATTTTGCTCTTCTTTTTTCTTTTGCCGATGAAAATTAAATTCTTTTCAGCCTAAATTATCATCTATTTAACGGTAAATTACTTTTTATATTACCTGAACTTTATATGAGAATACAATTGCTGTGTCTTTCATCTCGACAGATTTCTCAATTAACAATTATAGTTACTTTTATTCATATGTCGAAGTGTTAAATCCTCGAGAACTTAAATTAAGAGATACCACAAAATCTGCAAAAAGTATTTCATATTTGGATACTTTGAAAGTAATATATGAATGGTATCCTAACAACAAAACATTATGATAGATGTGATACCATGTCTTCAATTATCCTATCGTCAACCTTCTTTCTTTACATGGTAATGCACTAATTTCATTTGCATATGGATTTTTTGTACACCGGTTCATTTGAAACACAAGAGCATGCTCTCCAGAAAACAATTTCTTAAACGTGACAAGCTATCAACGAATAAGTTGATGAAATAAGAACATCAACATTAAAAACAAAAGCTAGCACTTCGCAAGATAACAAGTGTAATGGGATATATCGAATTTTTGCAAGATGAACATTCTAATATATTAAACGTCATTAATAAATCTCAGTGTCGTATTCAAGGCCAAAACAAGAAATATCATAAGTAATTCTTTCCATGTGCTTGATCAAGTTAACGTAAAAACCTTCAATTTATGTAAAAAAAAAAAAAAGATTCATTTGATAAAAAATTCCAGTTTTTTTTAGCTAATCCTCAACTTGACATTGTCTACGATGTCTTAAATAAAACATATTGAGATAACAAAAGTCCATAAAATAATAAAAAATAGGAGCATAGCAAACACGGAACTCCAAAACATCAGAGGTGGGAGCAGGTGCCATGGAGGAGTGAGCAACCCCCAGCCAAACAGTTACACCCTCCATGTGCTCCTTGTCATGATCGGAAAATAACGGAAAAATCCGTCGTTAATTCAGTGTATTAATAATAGACTAACAATAAGTATGAAAATCGTCAGTCAGTATTTGACTCAGTGATTAATTATACCGGTATTTGCTGACTAAGTCATTGTGTCAACAGTAGGACTTACGAAATAATGACTTTTAACGAGACTGCTGATATTTCTTGTTTCACCAACTTGTTTGTCAATAATTTACACCAATTTAGAAATTGTTCATACTTAGAACATGCTCTTGCGTATCAAATCATCAGAGATACAAAACTCCGTATACTGATGATGGAGATATTTTAAATTGCTGCGTAAGTAAGAAAGTAGACGATAGAAAAGTTTGTCATCACTTTTATCATAGAGCTTGACTGTTTGATTACCATTAACGTCTTTTTCAAGTACAATATCCAAATATGAAACACATGTGTCAGACTTTGTGGTATTCTTTATCTCAAGCTCATCGGGATATTTCATATCGGCAAAAGAATGGAAATTACCATCGCTAAATGACAATACGTCGTCGATATATTTGAATGTCGAGTTGAAGGCCACAGCAAGTGATTTTTCTTTACTTTTCGCACATAAGAATTTGCACAAATTCTGCTTTATATCAATATAAAATAAGTCTGCTAACAACTGGGCGCAATTGGCACCCACGGGGATTCCAATATATTATTGGAAGACATGGTCTCCATAGATATTGTCAATCAGACACTAAAGCATCTTTTTGATGTCAACCTCAGATTGCATGTTTGTACAATCAGAACGTTTTTAATAAAATACTTTTGCAAATGATCAATGACAAGGTAAGTTAATCTAGGAGTTTCATTTTTATTGAAAAAGCAGCTGTCAATGATATAAAAAAAAGCCTGGAATTTATCGTGGAGAATGTTTGTGTATAAAGTTGAAAAGTCGTAAGTTTTAAAGTTGACCAAATTAAGTTAAGCTGATAAAATTTTCCAGCTGATCAATATATTTATTCCTGAATTTTAACATTGTCTACGGTGTCTTCCATAAAAAAAATAATGTATTTCGTGTTTTGACCTTGAGTACTGTTCATTATCTTACTAGTATTTCATTATATATGACTGAACGTTTAAGACATTGCAGAATCTATAACCAGCTATATTTATGGGCCTTTAGTTTTATTATAGCATGCGGAGCAAATATATTGTTTTTCCGTACGTAACAATTAAAGATCCTTTTTATTTTTTATCCTTTAATACGTCTAATTGTGTTTTAAAATCATTGATCTTATACCAGTTAAAAAATAGGTTTTGTTTGCACACTTTTGGAGTGATTTTGGATGCTTCATCCTCCATTACTCATTATTTCTGATTATTCTTGAGACCCTTTTTTGTTTTCTCCTGAGTTATATTATTAAGGTGGACGTTTGAACAGAATAACTGTTTTGGATTTAAATATGTCATTGAAATAAGCTAATGTAAAATTATTTTTATCAATGATGTTAATTCCTGAGTCATTATATCAAGTTCTAAATTTTATCTCCTTGTACTTTTCTTTGATATCAAATTACTTTTACGTCATTCCAATGCTCAACAGAAGATTTAAACAAAACTAGAATTGGCGCTGGATAAGAGACCTAAAAACATTCACATTTCAAAATAATTAGCAATGTCAAAATCAACCTTGAAGGAGTGCTCTACATAAGAAAATTGAGCACGATCTTGTTCTTATTCCAAAAAGGATTTTACCTATCTCAAATAAAAAAAAAATGTTTAATTCCAATACAGTTATTCTCAGTGATTGAATAACATGTCAAACACTTTACCAGTTATTATTATTAAGGTGATAAATAGAACGTTCTTTTTTGAAATTAAGTAAGATATATTTTAGATTTTGTCAGATTAAGCATCCCTTATAAAATACACGGAGATAACAAACAGTATTCAAGCTCAAAATCCTTTAAGCAATAAAAAATTGGAGCTGAGCAATTCTGGACCTCCAAAACATCAGAGGTGTGATCAGATGCCATGGAGGAGTAAACGACCCCTGCCGATCCCTGTAACTTAGAACATCAGATAAAAAATCAAGTCAAGTCCAAGGAATTATATTCTATGTGAACTGAATTTATAAAGTATCAAATCTTTTTTTTAAATAAATTTTTAAGCATATGGTACAAACTTTTTTCGACAAGTTAGGAAAATCTAATTAAATCTATTTAGTGTTGATAAGTAAAATGAATATATCAAATGTAAATTTAGCCCCATAAACCTTAACTCTTTCTACCGTTATATTATTCATATGCTTTATTGAACATTATTATTAGATATTTATTAGAGAATTTCGCATTCAAACAATAATATGTATATAGATGCTCAAAAGTACTTGTTCTATCAATGTAAAAGTACAGTTTTATTGTATAAGATTTTTTGACTGTTGTTGATAGAAAATTGTACTCTTCTGCTAAGGAATGATATTCCTGGAACATTCTGGGTTTTTTTTTTCATATAACTGGAATATTGTAATATTTATGATATTTAACACAGGAGTGTAAGTAAATCGCTCTTATCCGCCTATTGAACAATTAGTTGGATACATCTAAAATACGATAACAGTATTTCCTTGCCCCAGGTGAGTTTCAAATATAACAAACACAAATGATTGCATTTTTATCCTGTTTTGTAACTGGATTTTTTAGATTAAAGGTTATCTTGTTGAGGGATTTGATCAGGAGCTCCATAGATTAGACTGAGTTTCCCGAGGGCCAAAACTTAAACCATCTCTGGAGTTTCGTGTTCCGATGGATTGTGTCGTTTATCCACTACTGAAATCATCAATCTCCAACGTCCATGTGTAAACTGCACTCTCCTCTTCAATGAATTATTTTGTCGATAATGCAATGGAATTTCTCTCATTTATAGTATGTCAAACGATGCTTTGATATGAAATACCATTCGTTTACAGTGTCAATAATTTTTGTGGGGCATTGTTCCCATTCAAGATCATCAATAACGAGAGAGAGAGAGAGAGAAATCCATTAAAAATTAAAAGAGTATAAGGAACGGCAATTGATTCCGAAATTCAATAAATGAATGCAAATTCAGAGCAAGGTAATCACGGACTCCCTGAAAAGAAAAGCGGCGATTAGAAGTGCTCTTTTAAGGTCAAAACAAGTCTTTCGATTCATTGTTTGCTCTGCTCCTACTGGGTATTTTGTTTTGTTTATTGGACTTTTGATCTTGCATACTGTTCATTATCTCGATATGTTTCCTTGAAAAAATAATCTAAACGCAGATTGAAAAAAAAAACTTTCAAGGATTTCGACAAATGCCCGTTGGTAGGCGTTACTTTTTAAATCAGAGTCACTGCTGAGACATTATATTAACTACAACACTTTTTCCAGTACTAAATGATTTTGTACGCTGACACTTTCTCTGGGACATGGCGTCACTATGCATGTATAAGAATCATCTAACATAGATAGTCAAATCCCCTATCAACATCAAAACTTTCATCTTAGTTTATTTTAGAAACAAACGCGGAGAAAGGATGTAAAGTATCAAGGTGGTGCAGCTATAATAGTGAACTCTTTGATGCGTGATTAAATGCAATTAGTAGAACAACATTTTTACACTTTTTGGTGGCACCTTTTCAAAGAAGAGCATCTGCGGTTGCACCGAATCACCCCCATCATCTGTATGGGGTTAATTCGGAGAGATCGTAAATTGACAAGGTTAAGGATAGTATAGTGATATTCCGAAATTATTTCAAATAAGAGAAAAGGAAGCGTTTGGATGTTATTTCTTGGTCTCCTTTTCAGTTATAAGTAAATTTATGATAAAATGTAAGGAAAAAAGATGAAAAAATAATGCACTGCAATATTCGTAATCTTAAGCATCCTTAGAGTCTGAATCAGCAAATGCACATGTCTTTTTTCAAATCAAAATAACATCAGAAACAACGTTTGTTTGAAAGTGACGTCACAAAACGTCAATCAGTGGAACTATAACGTCAGTGGCCAATTGAATGAAACACGACACGTGCCTTTGAGCTTTTGATTTCCTGTGTTATTAAGTTCAAATCATTTCGTGATTGGTTATGGCCTAATAACAATTATATTTTCTGTTATTGCAAAAGGGAATAGTGAAGTGTTTACATTTCACGGAAAATTAATGTTGCACCAAACCTTCCACATTGTAGATCTAGCAAAGATACTGATGGTTGCATGTGCGTGAATACAAAACAGTTTCTGAAAGCTGAAAGAAATGATACAAAAACAATCGTTGTATAAATTTATCTGAAAAATGCACGTATTCTGCCTTAGGGTTCAATGAAAAGGGGATAAGTTAAAGTATATGTATCAATCTTGCAAACACCAAAAAAAAATACGAATTGATTAAAAGGGAAAAAAAACGAGCACTACTGAAAATTCCAGAGGTGGAATATGTTGCCTTTGAGAAGTAAGCACATCCTGCTGACCAGTTACACATTGATAAAATAGACGAAACAACCTGTAGGCAAATATAGTTTAAAAAAAGGCCCAACAATTCAATAATTTTAAAGTAAATATAATGTTAATAATTTCATGTTTATTAACATTATATTTACTTTAAATAGACTGCATTTACCTTGTCTTCCTAAAAGTAACATTTTCAATATGAAATATGAATAGACGGCGTCATAGCGCCTTAAATAAACTATTTTTGTGACTGAAACAAAATTCTAGACCACTAAGCTTGAAGTTATGTACAGCTTTGTTAGCTTTAAGAATGGGTTAAATAATATGCAACTCAAACCAAAAAAAAATTTAGAGGAAAATTTTAAGTACATTCAATTTGGATATATCAACCAATATTCAAAACAAATTGAAAATAAATTTCAGATTTGAAAATTAAAAAAAAAGAAATTTAATCATTGCCTTTCAAAATGTAAATTGTAATTTTGAAGGAAGCATCATGGTATATCTTTGTTTAATGCTGATTTAATCTTCCCAATTAGATTGAAAACTCCTTAAAAGATTTCCAAATGCATGAACATTGCTTTGATAAAGGCTTTCTTCGTTATAGGGAAAAGCAGATTTCTTTATCAGGTTACAATAACTTGAGAACTTTAAAATAAAAGGCATGTAAGATAAAATGAATGTGCTGAAAAAAAAAGCAAACAGTTTCAATATATCTGTCTATTTAGAAGAATAATTCTTTTTTCATCAATATTTAGCTCAATTTAAATATTCTATATTACTCACGGCTAAATTCGTGCCTGTGATTTATGCAGTGAAATAAGACGAAAATTGAATGAGAAAGCGACATGAATATTTTAGGAGCAGAAGAACAAAACAGGGTTTATGGTGGGTGTGACCGGTTGACAGGGAGATCCTTATTCCTACTAGACCTTTCTAGTCCTTTCTCTGAAGTTTCACTGGCTTCTTGCATACGCAATATGATTCCAAAATTTTCGTCCCTCGAAAACCTCCGCTGCGCCTCGGTTGACAATGGTTTTATTGAGGTAATATTAATATTAATTGCAAGATTAATATAAAATCAATGCACTTCGTGAAGGTCTGAAATCAAGGAACAATTACTTAATTTATGTAGAAAGATGCAGATAAGTACAAGGAAATTATATATAATTGAAATTAAACCCATTTTTCGCTTTCCATTCTCTAAAGCGTGTGTATGTGTTTATAAAATTCGCCAAGTCAATGTGGTATTTTCTTTGAAAATTAATATCTATGTAAACCTCTATCTTGGGCACCAGTTCAACCAATAGATTGTTGGAAGACCTGGTCTCCAAAAACCACATAGATTTTGTCAATCAGAAGCTCAAGCATCTTTTTGATGTCATGTTCAATGACTTGACTTTAGAAGATTGAACAGAAATTGGTAAATGTCCTTCAGCAGGGATCACATTATCTTGTTTTCATCTCATAAAAGTCTAAAAAAAAAAATCCTCTGACCTTGACCTCATTGTGTAACATGTTGAAATATTGACAGATAATTTAAATGTCTAGCTTTCCGTATTGTTTACCAACTATTTATCGCCTAAATGATACAGGAAACGGTCCCAATAAAAAATCCTTGAAAAGAATTCAAGTATGCGTAAAATCCCAAACAATCGAATTGATGTTTGTAACAAATTCTCCATGATTCACTTAGACTCAAGCTCCAATGTGAAATTACTTTCAAATTGAAGCGAAAAGTTTATTACGTGCAAGTATAATTCTTACAAGAATAAAAGATAAATAAAAGATGTAGAACTGACTGAGTTTGTTAAGAGTGTTCAGTTATTCAAATATGAAAACTGCAGTGACGGAACACAAAGTATATTATGTTATACTTGTAAAAAAAAAACGATTAAAGATTAAATAGAATGATTTATCATCAAATGATGATTAACATGTTATAAAAATTCTAAGTCATTAATTTCATGTAAAATTATTCAATATTACTTTCATAATAAATTGTTCAAAATATTGCATACCCTGTAATATCAACTAATTAATCAGCATCTTTGCACAGTTATATAACTTTTTAATTTAACAACGTTTTCTTCTGTATTATTTTCCTAAAATATAAAACGTTTTGTCAATGTCTTTTTTCTTTTATATTGTAATTTTGTAATTAAACCTTTTGATTTGAATTATGTTTATATTTTTTTTTAAATAAAAACATGGTGTTTTCTCTGTAAGGACATTTTTGAAAATTCTTTTTTGAGGAATCCTGGAAAAGCATTCTTATATTCTTATTATTCTTATTTTTAAGTACCAATTAAAATGCACAAAGGGAGTGTAATATAAAAATTATTAAAATAATTGCATACCAGAAACAAACAGTTCTAATTTTAAAACTCGTAAAGTTTATAGTTAATAAGTTCTTACATTGTAGAAAGGACAATGCAAAGCAGGTTCTATCAATTGTATTTAACAATAGATATATCAAAATATGTATCATTTTTCATGCGCTAAGTTCCAGACACAATAACAGCAAAATTCAATTTGCGGTTTGTGATTCCTGGAAATGCATGATACTGTTTGTTATAGAAATTGAACACAATACACGAACTTCCCTGTCCCAATGACAAACAATATCGTGATTCCGTCTCAATGAGAGAGTGACACAGTGATTTATCCTCATTAATATCTGTAAAATATCAAATCCAATTGACCAATTTTGACAAAATCGAAAGTCGGTTGAGTGATATTTACGCCATGTTAACATTTCACATTGATAGGTGAGCTCAAATATTTGATAAAAATCAACATCCTGTCGCGTGTGTGAGTTACAGATAAAACAGGGTTTTTCAGCTTGTAAAACTTCCGTGATTTATAGACAATTGTATATACTTTTGGTTAAAAAAAAGTTGTTTTTTCTTAATTAAATGCGCTTTAATCCCACGTTGAAGGATAACCCAACCTATTTAATTACAAACATTTATTTATTTTTTATTTTGTCATTATCTTTTTGGAAACCTTTAGTTAAAACAATAATGACATGTAAATTACAAAGTCTGACATTTCTTGTAATCAATTGAATGTTTTCCGAGGAAAAGACATCGAGGAGAAGCTAGCTACTGCATTTTAAGATTAATGGTACATATACACATATTTGGAGTTAATATTTTCTGCATAATATCAAGACTTATATATTGTAAGAGCATTTCATACAAAAATATATTAAAAATTTTAAATCATCTAAAAGTTATTGAAATTTCAAATTGATGGGTTTAATTGACACATCTTTGCACTTTCAAAAAATTTATTTTTATTCTTAATTCTTATGAAAAGTGGCAATGTTGTTGTGCATTAATGAAAAATAGTGAAAATATAATCCAGAAAATTCAGAGTAGAAATGTTCGAAAGCAAAACATACACAGAGTATATTGTCAGTCCGTGTAGTTGTGGCGAGCAGACTTTAACAATTGAACACACCCGGTGAATCGTAAACATCAACATTAACTGAGCTCGTGCCCTGTCTACAAAAACTGTACGTTTCACGGGTGTGTTCAATTTGCTAAACTCTGTACATAACACTTAGCGTGGAATGTCAATAATTGTGAAGGGGTTTCGCCTTCTCACATTTCTACTCTTAATAGAATTATTTTTCTGGATAAAAGTTTTAATATTTTTCATTAATATACAACAACATTGCCACATTTTCCCGTTGATTTATTGTGACAAAAAGCATGCAAACGGGTATTACCAGTCAATGGGGTTTACTATTCCCCTGCGTTAACTGATCCCATGTCTGTTTTAGGGATCCTTGTTGTATCTGCTCATTATTTGTATTGTTTATATGGACTTTAAAGCATGATAGCCTTTCGTTATTTTCACATTTCATTGTATATGAAATATCGTTTCCTGTCACGAATATGCTAAGAATAAACCTGGACTTGATTCGGCAATATAGTTCCAGTGCAATTAAATCAAACGTCACCCTTTTTTCAATTATATTAATTAAATGGTATTTATTGAAGTTCTGACTTCTGCGCCTCAGCTCTTTAACGAACTTCGATAAAAGCCATTTTTTGTTTCTTTTTTCTATTCCAAGCCTTTTTAAAGTTCACAAAAAGCACAATTTAAAGCAAATTTGATTCATTTGTTGTTACTTCAGTTGGACCACTATCATCTGACTTATCTTGTAAGACAGGGAACAAGTAAAAGGAACCTACTTAAACGAGATTTGTCGACCTTGTGCCAGAGTTAAAATTGACCTTAACCCATATTCCGGGGAGAACATTAAATTCTGAGTAAAGGGGTTTATGTTTGTTTATATTTCGCGTGGACGAGTTTTATCACTTTGGTTCCAATTCACTCTTGAAATTTTCATCACATTTCATTTAGCATCTGCTTTATATTAAGTTCTCTGTACTTGCTCTACCCAATCTTTGTTTACATTCCGGAGATATGCGCAGTTCATTGTTGTTACGCACTTTGATATCCATTTCAATTTGTTCTTTCTTCAAATTAATTGATAGGATAATATAAAATCGTAGATTCGCTTCATCATATGAAGTAAAATGAACATATACACGTTGTTGCTTTAATTTGGCATCTCTTTTCTTACATTTGACGTAAATTTACTACGCATCATTATTTTTCTGTCACATGTTTTGTATTGTTTTACTTTTTATTTAAGCCGCATATGATCAATGACTGTTACTTTTTTCGCGTGAGATTATTCACATTGGATGGCACACAGAGTTGTTCCATGAATAATTAAACGTGCATGAATTGAAATGTCGCTTTATATCACGGATATCGGCAAACTAAGGTGTCGTAGATAGTAATGAGTCTTTCGCCGAACAAAACCATAAATGTTTCTATACTGTTTGTGAAAAAGCATTTAGATGTAATTCAATAAAAGAATCATCAGCGTTTCAAAAAACAGATTGAGCAATAATCAGTCCTTTAATAATTGTTCCAATTGCAGCTAAAATGAGATTTATGAATATTTTTATATAACTTAATTTTATTGGCATTACGGTACTAGAAAATTGGTTTATGTCTTTCAATACAATTTATCATTGAGTCAAATGCTGACTGACGTGTTTTATATAAACTGATTGTTAATCCATTATATAAACACTAAATTGACGACGGATTTTTTCCGTTATTTTCCGATCATGACAAGGAGCACACAACGGGTGTGACCGATCAGCAGGGGATGCTCACTCCTCCATGGCACCTGATCCAACCTCTGATGTTTTGGAGGTCCGTGTTTGCTCTGCTCCTATTTTGTATTGTTTTATGGACGATCATACCTTTGTCGGTGAAGGGTTTCAAATTTAGACCTTTGCTCGGTTCTCAGGGCCATTGATCAGTGGGTTTTTTATCGTCCCAACGCCTACCGTGACACGGGGCTTACGTTTTTAAAGTCATATCAGAAAGACCCGTGACTTTCACCTCTAGTGCCGAGCGCTTGGCGAAGAAACAGACCTAAGGTTTGATGCGGTGCCGCGAACGAGGATCGAACCCGGGCCTCTCGATCACGAAGCGAACGCTCTACCAATGGGCTACCGTGACCGGTTAAGATGGGTGTAAAACATGTAAGATTACATATGGCCTACTTATAGGTTATATGATTATTATTATCACGAATACAGACTTAAAACAAGTTTGTGGAAATCGTTTCACATAAATGATATGTAAATAGGCCTGTTTGAGTTAAGAAATGGGTCCTTTTTAGAATTTGCTCTTTCGTAACAAATAATATGGGAGGCATAAACACAATACGCAAGTGATATCGGACTATCACAACTTATATAAGGAAAGTTGACGATAGAAGAGCTGAAGTCATATTGTTTGTCAAACATATGAATTAATAAAACCTCTTCGATATCCGTAAATATCAATTTAAAGGCCACGTTTATCAACTGTCAAAAACCTTTGTCTGCAAAATTGTCCCTCTCGCTGATCCAACTAGCTTTCATATTTTGTTATAATCTCTGAAGGACATGATTAATTGCTTTAAAAACTGAATTCAAGACTTTAGAACATATAGAAAAACTATGAATATACTCCGAGTCCGAGACTTTATCCAAATGACCAAGGCAATCACAGGCACGTAGCAACCGGGGGGGGGGGGGGGGG
>PRKT01000070.1:373816-415652 GCA_003671525.1 Saccostrea glomerata
CCCCCCCCCCCACTTTTTTCGCTAACATGACGTTTACTATAGAATATGTCCACTGAAAAGATGGTTGGCCCCCCCACTTTTTACTACAGTTTATTCATAGCAAGGAAATATAGGAAAAAATTGGAAGTTAAAAGAAGTTGGTCCTGAAAAAGGTTAGCCAGTACCCCCCACCCCCCACGAAATAGGATTTTGGAGACTGGGCGATTTTTAATTTTTTCTTTTTTTTTTTATTGCTTGTCAACTTTTTTTAGGTAAGTAAAGAAATGGCTTTTATCGAAGTTCGTTAAAGAGCTGAGGCGCAGAAGTCAGAACTTCTGTAGAAAGTGTACTTTGTGTTTAACCATGAGACAACTGCTGCAAGTTTGAGAAATTTATCAACTGTAATTAGATTCAAGTACACCACCAATGCTTACGTCACTCGGAGACATTGCCAACCTTTCCTTTGTCGAGATTTCATCATTGTATAATAAAACACGATTTCTCACAATTCTTTCTTTTAAATTGTCTTGAAAAATATATAAACGAATTTTTATAATGTTTAGGGTGGGGATGATAATTGTGTATAAAATCAGAATTCAAGAATAAAGATTGAATGCAATTTAAATAATCAAACCTACTAATATAAATCACGCCAAACAAGTTTGAAAGAAGTTCGCAGTAATAAAAATATAAAAAAAGAACTTACTTTTTAAAAGTGCATTTATATTTTATTATATAACAGCAAAAGAAGGTATATATTTAGATTGCATTAGATCTAGAATCGCATTGTTTGGATTTTACTATAACATTTTTCTCTATTTCCCACTCCATTGACTGGGGTAATTTTACTTGAATTATTGAACTGGGGAAATTGTGGGAACAATGCACTCGACAAAAGTCGTAAATCAACCAAAATGGTTTGTTTGTTCATTTTTATTTCACAATACTGATAAAATTCATATTGTTTTCGAAACATAAATATCTGATTCCTGGTTATTGGTGGAAAATCAAATGACAGGATAAATTGAGTCCTTGGTTTGTTAATGCCTGGCCAGCAACGAGATTAGATTAATATGTAAACAATAATTTTAGTTTCGTTTCACGACTCCGATTATGTGTCATAAAGCAAAAATTAATTGGTTATCTTTGCAATTTATCTTTTAAAGGCTTTGAGGCCATTCATCTAAAACTTCTGTTTTTAATGGTTGGCATTTTCCAAGATCCTGTTTCAGGGGATTGTATTAACCTGTTGCAACAAAACAATTATACACACTTGCATTAAAACAGTATTGTCATATTTGAAAATAAGCAAAGATATTTAGCATAATTATCAAAATTATCAATATTCAATGTAATTTATATGATTTAGGACAGACGATACGTTCCAGATGCCCCTTATTCTTATAGTCAGACTAGCTCAGTTGGTATAAGCGCTGACTTTTACACCTTGGATACTTTCTTTTTAAAGTCGGGGGTTCGAATTCACCTGGTACAACACTTTTAAACTTTTAAATTTCGACTTTTCAAGGACTATTTCGATTTTTCATATCGATTTGTGTATTTTTCCTTCTATTATTTATCCTTTATGCATGCCCATTCTTGATATATAAGAAACACTAAAAGAGATATCAAATCGTAACAATTCTATGTACAGTTCTCAGTCAGGCGGAACGAACCTCAGCATATGCACACTTTCTTTGAGGACAAGAATAACTCACTCTGTGTTCCTCAATACAGGTATTCTTGGCAGCATTGAGCTGCGATGAATTTCAATTGTATATACTAGTATTCCTTATAACTAAATCACATTGATTTTGGCTACATATTTCAGTAAATGCACTCCCTTGGATTTCATTTAGGCCTATATAATTTGCACATTTTAATGGCATGTTTTATTATATCCACGGATAACTGGCCTAGACATGAAAACAGAAATTCAGAGACAGTAGACACTACCTTTATGAACCATGAGAAGTAAAGACAAATATCAGTTATTACATTTGGAGATAACAAACTCAGAAAATCAATAAAAGGGTTCCTCCTACCTCTACTAACTGAAATGAAAATTCAGAAAAAACAAATTTTTATATGTATTTAGCCTAATGTCATTAATCGGAACGGAAATCGACAAGCTTTTTGTAGAGAAAAAAAACCAAGCCCGGTCCTATAGGTCAGATCCCTATTTATAATGAAGTGATCCTTTTACCTATGAGCAATTTCTGATGAAAGTTACGAAACAAGGATGTCAACTGTCTGGTTTGAAGTAATCATGCACAAGTTTTTGGGTCGATACTATGACCTTGTTAGCAAATAAAACCTATCTTTGAGGCGAATTCTGACTTACATTTTAAATACTAATTGTTGGTCTAATAATTACAAAATGAATTTCCGACGGATTTCCTTTAATTCCGATCATGAAGAGGAACACGTACACGGCGGGAGTGACCAGTCGACAGGAGATGCTCACTCCTCCATGGCACCTGATCCCACCTCCGATGTTGTAGAGTCCATCTTTGATCTGCTCCTTGATTGTATCGCTATAGTGGAACTATATAAGATATGGAGATAACAAACAGTATTCAAGCTCATTAGTCCTTAAAACGATACAAAATAGGAGCAGAGCAAATAGAACCTCCAAACATCAGAGGTGGAATCAGGTGCCATGGAGGAGTGAGCATCTCCTGCCGAACGATCACACCCGCCATGTACTCTTTGTCTGATTGGGAAGTAACGGAAGAGTCTGTCGACAATTCAGTGTGTATATAATGGCTTAACAAAAAGTATGTAAAACGTAAGTCAGCATTTGACTTAATGATAAATTGTATTTGCTGACAAGGTCATTGTATCGACCATAGAATATTTATATTTATTATATGATTGAATATTTTTTTTGGCCATCTTTCAACTTTAGATGTACTAAATGACTATGGAATGCTTCGACTACTTGATCAGACTATGGACGTAAAGCCGCTGTTCACACAGGTCAACAGGGATTACGTATTTCGCCTGATGCTACCTCCGGAATTTCCAGGTATCTGTGTTTTTGTTCTTTTCAGATTTTTAGTGTTTATGTTTTTATATGAAAGAAACAAATTGTGATCTCCATCAGTTTTCAGTCATCATTCATTGGTACAGAGGACTGATTTTCGCTGCTTTCGTGGTATGATGAGACCCACGAAATTCATTTTCTCCGCAAAATATAATAATGACAAAGCATAGATTCGTTACATTTTTCAACCAAGAAATCAGATCACCTCAAACCTATATTTTCTGTTCAAATCAGGGAATAAGTGGATTTTCAGTATTCCTAAGTAAAAAAATGATTTTGTTTCCCTTTGATAGTTTTTCTTTATGTTCCTCTTCCATTTTTGAAAAATTATTTATACAATTTTAAATCTTTACTTCATACGTAAGATGAAAAAAGAAGAGGACATCAAAAAGTAATCAATCAAAAAAATTCTTAAAAGAGAAAAGGCAAAAAAAAAAACTGTAGCAACGAGCAATGAAAGTAATTCTATTTACAGGGTATATATTCTATTGATAATACATGAATCAGGTGCCTCGAAGGGACGAGCAGATCTGTCTACCGATAACAACAACCGTAAAGTCTATTTAATTAGTACTGATATGGAAGACGAAATATTATGTAGTGAATGAAACATATAGACACAACGAACAGGATTCAAGATCAAAAGTCCATAAAACAATTCTAAACAGGGGCAGAACAACCACGGACCTCCGAGACATAAGAGGTAGGATTAGGTGCCATGGAGCATCCCCCTGCCAACCAGTCACATCCACCGTATGCTTATCGTCATGATCTGAAAATAACGGGAAAATCCGTCGTCAATTCAGTGTATAAGTAATGGACTAAGAATTAGTATGAGAAACGTCAGTCAGCATTTGTCTCAATGGTAAATTGTATTTGCTAAAGGTCATTGCATCGACCATAGAATTTACGAAATGTTGACTTTAAACGAGACTGCTGAAATTCTTCTTTCGTCAACTTGTTTGTCAATAATATACCTCGTTTTAGAAATTGTTCATATATAGAGCATGCTCAACTGAGATATTTAAACTTCATATGAAGGTTATAAAGGAATATTGCTGCATAAGTAAAGGAAGTTGACGATAGAAAAATTAAAGTAATCACGTTTATCATAGTATTTGGATGTTAAATGACCATTAACGTCTTATACGAGAAAAATATCCATATATGAAACAAATGTGCGAGGCTCTTTAGTATATTTTATCTCAAGCTCTCCAGGATATATCGTATCGACATAAGGATGGAAATTACTTGTGTTATTTAACAATACGTTGTCGATATATAAATGTAGAGTCAAAGGAAGGCCATGTCAAGTGTTTTCTTCTCTCCACGCAGAAATTTTGCACAAATTCTGCTTCATATGAATATAAAAATAGGTCTGCTTAAAACAGAGCGCAATTTGTACCCTCGGGAATTCCAATAGGTTGTTGGAAGACCTGGTCTCCAAAAACAACATAGATATTGTCAATCAGCAACTCGAGCATCTCTTTGATGTCAATTTCAGAGTTCCGGTGTATACAGTCAGAATGTTTTTAACAAAATATTTCTGAAAATGACCAATGAAAAGGTAAGTAAATTTACGAGTTTCATTTTTATTGAAAAAGCAGTTGTCAATGATATCAAAAAGTCTGGACTTTAATTTATCGTGGGGAATGGTTGTGTATAAAGTTAAAAAAAATCGTACGTTTTTAAGCTGTTGATTTGGTAAAATCTTGTGATTTTAAATTGTCCAAAAGTTTCTTGGATTTTTTAAGTATGTACATCTGATTTACACCACTTCTTGAATATATTGTTGCACGGTTTCTCCTTTCACGGCTGTTTATATCTTAGTGATGAGAAAAAAAGAGACAGTTGAACATTTAATTGAACCCGCTATGTATCTTTGTTTGTAAGGATTCTTACGAAGTTTCGGAATCCAACATATATGGTAGTCCAAATTCATTTTGGTTCATTTGGGATATTAAAAATATTTAAAACTGACATATTATTTCAAGAATTTCATCCTCAAATTTGAATTTGAGTCGAATTTAATTTTAAAAAAATTATATAACATAACAATTATTATTACATTATTATATAGATATGATAAATAAGTTAGATATTTGGAAACCCGAATTTGTGTTATTTTCTTCAGGTCAGACGATACGTTCGTCAAATACCTGCTTGTATATCTTCGTAATATATGAAAAAAATATTTAGAATTATTATTCCACTGTGATCCTATAGTGATCTCTAATTTTCATTAAAAAATTACAACGCTAAAATTTTTGGTTTTGGCAATCTAAGTTTTTCCCAAAAGGATTTTACATGCAACACCATCCACTTGTATCTTACACAAATGATTAACATGTGAAATGAAATATATGGAAATAATAAACAGTATTCAAGATCACAAGTTCATGAAAAAATGCAAAATTGGAGCAGAGCAAACACGGACCCCCGGAACAGCAGAGGTGGGATCGGGTGCCATGGAGGAGTGAACATCCCCTGCTTACTGGTAACAACCGCCGTGTGCTCCTTGTCATGATCAGAAAATAACGGACAAATCCGTTGTCAATTCAGTGTATAAATAATGGACTTATAATCAGTATGAAAAACGTCAGTCAGCATTTGAGTAGGATTACTTCAATGACAAAATCTTTGAACAATATGTATTATGGTGGAACGTATCGTCTGTCCTAAATCATATAAATTACATTGAATATTGATAATTTTGATAATTATGCTAAATATCTTTGCTTATTTTCAAATATGACAATACTGTTTTAATGCAAGTGTGTATAATTGTTTTGTTGCAACAGGTTAATACAATCCCCTGAAACAGGATCTTGGAAAATGCCAACCATTAAAAACAGAAGTTTTAGATGAATGGCCTCAAAGCCTTTAAAAGATAAATTGCAAAGATAACCAATTAATTTTTGCTTTATGACACATAATCGGAGTCGTGAAACGAAACTAAAATTATTGTTTACATATTAATCTAATCTCGTTGCTGGCCAGGCATTAACAAACCAAGGACTCAATTTATCCTGTCATTTGATTTTCCACCAATAACCAGGAATCAGATATTTATGTTTCGAAAACAATATGAATTTTATCAGTATTGTGAAATAAAAATGAACAAACAAACCATTTTGGTTGATTTACGACTTTTGTCGAGTGCATTGTTCCCACAATTTCCCCAGTTCAATAATTCAAGTAAAATTACCCCAGTCAATGGAGTGGGAAATAGAGAAAAATGTTATAGTAAAATCCAAACAATGCGATTCTAGATCTAATGCAATCTAAATATATACCTTCTTTTGCTGTTATATAATAAAATATAAATGCACTTTTAAAAAGTAAGTTCTTTTTTTATATTTTTATTACTGCGAACTTCTTTCAAACTTGTTTGGCGTGATTTATATTAGTAGGTTTGATTATTTAAATTGCATTCAATCTTTATTCTTGAATTCTGATTTTATACACAATTATCATCCCCACCCTAAACATTATAAAAATTCGTTTATATATTTTTCAAGACAATTTAAAAGAAAGAATTGTGAGAAATCGTGTTTTATTATACAATGATGAAATCTCGACAAAGGAAAGGTTGGCAATGTCTCCGAGTGACGTAAGCATTGGTGGTGTACTTGAATCTAATTACAGTTGATAAATTTCTCAAACTTGCAGCAGTTGTCTCATGGTTAAACACAAAGTACACTTTCTACAGAAGTTCTGACTTCTGCGCCTCAGCTCTTTAACGAACTTCGATAAAAGCCATTTTTTGTTTCTTTTTTCTATTCCAAGCCTTTTTAAAGTTCACAAAAAGCACAATTTAAAGCAAATTTGATTCATTTGTTGTTACTTCAGTTGGACCACTATCATCTGACTTATCTTGTAAGACAGGGAACAAGTAAAAGGAACCTACTTAAACGAGATTTGTCGACCTTGTGCCAGAGTTAAAATTGACCTTAACCCATATTCCGGGGAGAACATTAAATTCTGAGTAAAGGGGTTTATGTTTGTTTATATTTCGCGTGGACGAGTTTTATCACTTTGGTTCCAATTCACTCTTGAAATTTTCATCACATTTCATTTAGCATCTGCTTTATATTAAGTTCTCTGTACTTGCTCTACCCAATCTTTGTTTACATTCCGGAGATATGCGCAGTTCATTGTTGTTACGCACTTTGATATCCATTTCAATTTGTTCTTTCTTCAAATTAATTGATAGGATAATATAAAATCGTAGATTCGCTTCATCATATGAAGTAAAATGAACATATACACGTTGTTGCTTTAATTTGGCATCTCTTTTCTTACATTTGACGTAAATTTACTACGCATCATTATTTTTCTGTCACATGTTTTGTATTGTTTTACTTTTTATTTAAGCCGCAAATGATCAATGACTGTTACTTTTTTCGCGTGAGATTATTCACATTGGATGGCACACAGAGTTGTTCCATGAATAATTAAACGTGCATAAATTGAAATGTCGCTTTATATCACGGATATCGGCAAACTAAGGTGTCGTAGATAGTAATGAGTCTTTCACCGAACAAAACCATAAATGTTTCTATACTGTTTGTGAAAAAGCATTTAGATGTAATTCAATAAAAGAATCATCAGCGTTTCAAAAAACAGATTGAGCAATAATCAGTCCTTTAATAATTGTTCCAATTGCAGCTAAAATGAGATTTATGAATATTTTTATATAACTTAATTTTATTGGCATTACGGTACTAGAAAATTGGTTTATGTCTTTCAATACAATTTATCATTGAGTCAAATGCTGACTGACGTGTTTTATATAAACTGATTGTTAATCCATTATATAAACACTAAATTGACGACGGATTTTTTCCGTTATTTTCCGATCATGACAAGGAGCACACAACGGGTGTGACCGATCAGCAGGGGATGCTCACTCCTCCATGGCACCTGATCCAACCTCTGATGTTTTGGAGGTCCGTGTTTGCTCTGCTCCTATTTTGTATTGTTTTATGGACTTTTGATCTTGAATACTATTCTCCATATGTTTCATTTCATTGATATACAAGTATGTGATGCACTGCCCAAATTTACATATTATTGAGAGACTTCATTACATATTTATCTTTTCTGAAAACATGACATTTACCTAAGTTTTTACAATAAAATCGTTTTGTTTACATGTTCTTTATATTTTTAAATTAGTTGTTTATTTGAAAAAAAAAATATTCGTCAAGATTCAACCCGATCCTCTTATGCTCGGTGTAAAATTGGACTTTGCTCTCTAAAACTGTTATTATGTGAAATCGAATTTATTGTCTGAATTTTTTTCATTTATTTTTACTAAAACACAGATATTGTAATTTAAAAAAAATGACCAGCATGTAAGTACTTTCAATATACCTCCGGTAAAAGTACACAATTCTGAACGGAAGTAAGCAAAGCAAAAACTAAACACTAGCTGTTTATTCACATTTTTGTTGCATAAGATGTATGGCAAAAACTAAAAAGAAGAATGAAATGTTATCAGATTTCTCGGCATGGGAGCAGTTTCTGACGAGCTGTTATTTATGATGACAGCTAATTACCTCCCCTCTTCCCGCTAACACTTCAACAGCTGTTAAATCATTAAAGACAAAATAACAAGTTTTTATAATTCTTTTTATCTTTATTACTTTTTACTGCCCCAGTTTTTGAAAAGAGAGACGATGCTCTGGGGGTAGACTGAATTGGAACATGCTTGAGAATGGTGAACGATAATCATCGTTTATTCTTTAATTAGAAACCATTCAGACCAGACGATCAAGGATTAAGGTAGTCTATGCATGCAAGCCACCTTGTTTATCTGTTTAATTTTCAAATATTGCTGATAATATCATAATTAATTAGACGATGCAAAACGGGAAATCACGAACATACAGTTTTTTATTAATATTATGTTATGACCCAGATTCTAACTATGTCTCTCCTTTTAACGGTCTTTAGCATAGTCAAAGCATATTTTTTTTTCTGCATTCTTTCAGGGAAATGTGACGAATATACTTTTGTTATTTTCTCATGCTTTCAATATTTCTTTTGGGCAATTGATCCATTGAAGAAATGCTGAAACAAGAAACATTAAAACATGAAAAATGGCAAAAAAAAATCAATTATACATGTATTTACCGAAAGCATTCACTGAAGATTAAAGCTTCCACTATAAGCTCTTGATTTTCGGGGATATGTGTTCTATGCTCTGTTCAGAATCATTTTGTCTATGAATTTTGAGATAGCACAAGTTCTGTTATCTACTTTCTGATCATGATAAAAAAAATAATTTGAACTAAATATTAATAATTTTAAAAACAACATTTCAGCAAAAAAAAAAGAAGAAGAAATTCTAGAATTTACTTGTATATGCTACAAAATGAAAATTCAAGTTGCTTGATTAAAGACCTTTCTAATTTCCTTTCTGTGTGAACTTACATTAATTTTTTTTAAAAATCATCTTATATAGTCTACTTTGTTTTGTCTGTTTTTGTTATTTATATAAGTTGTTGCTGTTCGGTTATCATTTCTTTTCCTTCTTGTTATTTTGAAAAAAAAATTCCTTTGATAATTTTGAAAAGTCCAATAATTCTATAGATACATTTTTGAATTTTTTGTTTTATTCTCTTGTTCTATTCCATCATAGTATGAGACATCGTACAGAAAATACTAAATTTACACGATATGAAAACCTAAATTATTCTAAAGAATGTCAGAGTCTCCGTTTCTTTACTTTTTGTACCTATTTCTACTGATTAAACTTACTCAGAATTGATAAAAAATATAAAGACCTTGTATTTGTCATTATGTTTTAAAATAATAACAATTACAATCGCATTGTCTTTTAGTCAATTTCAGGTGAGCAAATATCTTCAAAAAGACGTTTTCTACACTTTAATATCCCAATGATTGAAAAGGAATCGGACTTATGATACTCATACTCATAAAAGTACAATACAGTAAACATGGTAAACGATACATGTTCCCATTTTACTTATTGCAAGAATTTTAATTTCCGTGAAGGAGAAAAATAAGACGATGCTTTCATGACAGAATGATAAATAAAGAACTGTGATCAGTGTTGTTAAGCTTGTTTTAAACAAATCATATTGTGAACAGTGTCAGAATGCAGACACAATATGGAAACACAAGAAAAAGTTTCTCTTGCCCATTGGCATCTCCTATTCATCCGTCATATCCGCGCCAAAAAATCAGCAATTTATTGTCGCTCTAATGACCTTGTTTGCAAAACTCTGTGACGAGGAGGGATCGGCGGGTGTGACCAGTGACAGGGGATGCTTACTCCTTCTCTGGAGGTCCGAGTTTGCTCTGCTCCAACTATTTTTCAAATGGACTTTTGACCTTGGTCACTGATCTTATCTTTTTTTTCATTATACCAACTGATCAGCTATTGTCTTTGTTGGGATTTAAACGTCCTTTTCTGTTAACGCTATCAATACAGAGGACTGATTGCGAACGGATGTGAGCGGTTGAAAGATGATGTTCACACATCCAAGGCGTTTCTTTATCACTCGTTCGAGTATTAAAGTGTAGGAGTATTAAAGGTGTAGTGAAGGTGCTATAGTAATATGATCTTTCAAAATACACCAAGCCAGATGAATTTCCAGAGAAAAAGCAAAATGGTACTAATCAGCCTATGTGATTTGTACCATTTTGTGCTACCTCAGAGAATTCTCTTGGTTTTGGGTAGTTTTTTTTAAGTTTATATTATACCTTTTGTACTAAGCTGACATATTCTGAAATATTTTTTGCTGTAGACCTTTACTGAGGGTAATTTGTCCATATTTTTAATTTTATTGAAGTATCAACTAATATTTTTCAAGTGGCATTTCTTTATTTCAAGAAAATACGAAAGGTTTTTGAGTAAATATCACTTCAATTTGTGCTCCTTAAAAAATTTTTTGCACAAAAAGAAGGTAAATGAATGAATTTGATTATTCTTGTTGAGAACCTTTTTATGGGAGAATATGGAATGTATTTTATTCTCCCAGTACAAGGATGAGAAATTCAAAGAAATATCCTCTTTTCTAAGACTCTGACATAATATTTAGTCTCCTTAAATATATATTTGTATCACTTGTTTTTTTTAATCCAATTGTGTGGGTTTTTTTTCTTGGGGCTTAGCAAGGGGGTAGACACATATCGATTTGGAAAATATTTTCATCACGTTTTATATACCGGCATTTCGCTTTTTTCGTTTTTTATTTTTTTTTTATACATGTATTTCTACAGTACTTGACTTGATCACGTAAAACTTTGACGTCACAATCGTAAATACGAAAACGATATCAATGACGATAACCACTATGTAAATGAGTAATCATGCTTTAGAAATAACCACATAAGCACAAAGCATAGAAGAATTCAAGTTGTATAAGAATAATGTCGATGTCCATCCCACGAAGTAGCTGTTTGTCTCTGATAAAGCACAGGCGGAGTCTATCTAATTACACCAGCAACAACAGAAAAACAGATGAAAGATTTGACAATGTGTGATGGTTAGAATTTTTAGCCTCTCCCCAGTATTTTTGGCGTTTATACAATATGCACTGCCACGGAGAGGGTTGAACAAGTTTTATTGCACTATGTTTGGAATTTGAACCTCCCGGAATATAAAACTGATGAAACAGATAAAATATGCAAGGTATTAAACCTCTCCCACCCCCGGGAATTTTTACGTGCTGCAACGATGGCGTCATAATCAATAATGATGCATCCACTTAATACTATCACATTTGTCACTCCCACAAAGATAATTCAGGAGAATTAATTTTGTAAATTGGTGAAGCTGCTTTCTGGTCTTGGATGACTAAGACATGGAGAACGTTATAGTTTCTCTTCGTTCAAAAAGGTGTTTGATTTTACCTTTGATATATATTAATAGGATATTTTATATAAAATTAATCTAAAAAGAAGATCAAAGAAATCGTTATAAGTATAAGAACTCTGTGATGACAAATCACAAAATGTCTAGTGTCTTCCAACTTTACGACAAAATCTTTGGACCTGTTAAAATCTATTATGCTCTTGCCCATTTAGCAGTTATTTTATTTTTCAAGCTATTTCTAATTTTCCTATTTCTAATTATTTCGGTAGCAGACGAGCACCTTCAAAGATTGTCAATTACAATAAGTTTTTTATTTCTACATATTGTCATAAATATTTTAATTCCTCATTATTTACATAATTTTCGGAAAATGGAACGCTGTTCAGTAATGTAAAACAAGATAAATCATCGAGTTATATGTTGATTCAATTTAGTAATGTTGTTTGTCAATGAAATAAACAAAACTTGTGAACTCGTGAAAGTACGCCTTTCTTAAGTTAATTTAAATTTATCTGCTCTTTGCTTGACATGGTTAAGGATATCCGATTCTCAGCCAGGAAGGATAACTCCAAAAACTTATATCTAATTTGAAATGTATCAAAATGAGGCTTGAAAGTGAATTTTTTTCATGCAACAATTTTCATTTTATTCATCTTTATAAGATTCAAGGTCTTTGGAAGTCTTGAAAAAGGTCTTGCAAAAGTTGACATTTGTACCCTATAAAAGGAGATAAAGTTTTAGAGAAATAAGATTTTTTTTAATCCAGCCATAGATACCAATGCTTATTAGCATGATATGAAATAAGAAGAAATTTTTGGTGTCTTGCAATGATATCAAAAGCCTTTTACATTATGTATTATAAAATATATGACGGAAAAAGAAGACAAAGAATACCAAATAAGTATAAAATCCATGACATTTTTTCTGAATGCCTGGATACCTATTGTTTTTTAACCTAAATTATATATTAGTTGATCAATTTGCAATTAGAAAATGCATTGCAAATATTTCAATTCCCTTTTTTGCAAAAATATTGGAGATTTGAGAATTTTCCCTATATGATATGATTAACATTAATCTATAATTTTAAAGAAATACTGGCGATAAATTTACATAACTTTGTGAATTCAGGGATACTTTAATGAGTATTTTTGATTACTGTACTTCTAATTTTATAAACCTGAGGATCGGACTATCTTAACATATGATTAAATTTTTGTTGTTGTAAATTTCAAAGAAATAAGGTTATGGAAACATTTTAATGCGACTTTTATTTTTTTTCAAGGCCGTTACATAGAGATAGATGATTTAAAGATATTTATATATTTTTTTAAACATTAAGATTAATTATATGTAAACCTTGAAATTTTGGCAATTCATTATGATTCATAAGAAACATGCCGAAAGACTTTTGTTCTTCTATATATCAACATATTTTCATTATTAATTGTTAAATCAATGACAGGTCTCTTTAGTATATGAAATACAAAGGCATCTATGCCATCAGAGTAGATTTAGATGACGTCATTTCCTGAACATACGTTAGAACTCCTTGGGCTCTATCATAGACCACCTGAACAATGTCAGTTCAAACAGATAAATTGGACGATTAACGGGGGTGGTTACTATAAATAGGGCGATTAATGGGGGTGCTTACTTAATTCAGAGGATAATTCGGCTTAGGAGAGCAATACGTGTGACATACTAAACTTTCGGAAAAGGAATAAGTGTCTAGCACGCAATTAATCAAGTTCAAGACAAATTCCTGCGGAAAAAAGTACACATAATAGAATATCAAATGAAGTGATAATGAAATCGGTGATATTTTCCTCTTCAACAGAGAAAAGATTCACCGCTTAGTTACAATAAAAAAAAAACAATATTAGTTATTTGACACATGCGTGCATGGCTCTTTATTTTTCAGATATTGTCATAAGCTATTTGTGTTTTCATACATTTTGTAACCCAAGCATCACAACTTTTTAACGGTGAAAGATTTACATTGTTACAAAAAGTAAGAAGAAATAGATCGTAAAATTACTGTAATATGACATCATCATCATCATCATCATTATCATCATCATCATCAACATCATTATACAGAAATCATCTTGTGTGATGCACCAACATCCGATAACATAACTCTAATTACACAGCGAGTCATTCACCTCTGCAAACAGATAAATAATCCAAAGTCAATTTATACTCATAAAGAATGAGCTGTGATATTTTTAATTAACAATGATATATATGTTTTACAAGAAATCATATTTCTTCTAATTTTTCATTATGTAAAAACAAGACTTTATCAACATATGTATTTTCTTATTGCCCATATAGCAGAGTGATTAAATTGTTTGCTCTAGAGTCGCAGAATTAATCTTAAAGTCGCGATTTTTGATTCCGCTGTGGGACATGGAGACTACTTTTTCGGATGAGACCGTATTAAGCGAGGTGAGTCGTAGAAAGTACTAGCACGAAAAAGATCCGACACTGCTCAATGGTCCTAAGTGTCGTAAAATGGTCTAAAGCAGTCCACCACCGGGAAGTGTTGGCGTCTCAATATGAGTGAAAAAATATCGGAAGGGACATTAAACAAAAACAAACAACTTATAACCATTCTCTCCAAAAATAATTTAATTTCAGAGAAAACAGTTTATAATCACATGAATGTGTCATGAAAAATAGAGATAAGGAACAGTACTTAACCTTAAAAGACCAGGAAAACACTATACAAATCAGGAGCAAAACAAACATATATCTCTAAAACATCACAGGAATCAGTTCCAATGGAGGAGTAAGCGTTACCTATCGACTAGTCACATCCGCCTTATGTTGTAAGATGAAATATGTGGAGAAAACGAAAGATATGGTATAACGAACAGTATTCAATATCCAAGTCCATTAAACAATACAAAATAGAAGCAGAGCAAACATCAGAGATGGGATCGGGTGCCGTGGAAGGTTGAGCATTTCCTGCTGACCGGTCACATCTGCCGTGTGTTCCTTGTCATGATCGGGAAAAAGCTGAAAAATTCGTCGAAAATTCGTTTCCAAATAAATGTAAAAAAAAATGATGAAAAACGTCAGTCAGCATTTCACTTAATGATAAATTGTATTTCCTGAAAAGTTAGCGACTATAGAACTTATGAAATGTTGACTTTATACGAGACTGCTTATATTCGTGTTTCATAAGCTTTTTTTGTTTATGATATACCTCGATTTAGAAATTGTTCATACGAAAGCATGCTATTGCATATCAATTCAACTGAGAGATGTTAACATTGTATGCAAGTGATGAAGGTATATTGTTGCATAAATAAGGGACGTATACAATTTAAAATTTAAAGTTATATAGTTTGTAATAAAGCTGGGCTGTTAAAAATATCATTGATGTCATTTTCAAGTGAAATATCTAATTATGAGTGATGTGGGGATGCCCACACTTCTATGGCACCTGATCCCACCTCTGATGTTTTTTGTCCGTGTTTGCTCTGCTCCTGATTTGTCTTTTGGGCTTGTATATTGTTCGTTTTATTTCAAGCTGGCAACAAGTAGGCTCATTAGGGGCCGCCAGAGAAACCCGAAAAATTTCAAAAATGATCATATCTAATTTAATCGCCGAAATATGGCTGAAATACTGGCGACTCGGCGTTAAACAATAATAATCAATCAATCAACATCATCAAGCTGGCAACGTCATTACATCTACCCAAGAACTTGCGAAATGATAGCCTAAATGAGACTGTAGATGTTAACTTCATTAGCAATTTCATAATATAATACAAATCGTTCATGATCTTGTGTATCTATTCAACTTGGTGGCATAAATCCCATATGTTGAAGGTAAGGAATAAAAACATTATGCTACATAAGTAAAGGAAGTTGAAAATAGAAAAAATGAAGTCATCACGCTTACACATGTTTCATCGAGTTTCGATGTCAGATTACAATAAGGTCTTTTTTTTAAGTAAAATCTAAATATGAGACACATGTGTCACATTCTGTTTCTAAATTTCCAAATTACTTGGGTGTTTTGGGTCGATAAGTGAATGGAAATAACTGTTTGATGTCGAATTGAGCAAAGCAAACAACTGAAACTACAGAGATAGGATCAGTTACCATTATGGAGTAAGAAGTCGCCGTGTGCTCCTTGTCATGATCGGGAAACGAAAGACTGTATTTGCTGACAAGGTCACTGTATAGACCACTGAACGTGAAATATGATAATTTTGTTTTATCAACAACTGACTTTGTTTGAGAAAAAAATTAAATGCATAGAACAAGCTGTTGCGTCAACGCAACATAACGATACCAAAGCAATGGGCATATCAGCAGCTTATTCCTTGATAAAAAAAAAGTAGGTTATATTGTATAAAATGCTTGGCATATACGAGATCCAACTTCTGATGGTTTCAAAGAATTTTTATTGCTATCCTCCAAATTGTATTGTTTCAGTCGATTCTTGAACTTGGTTCTAAATTGTTATCGTCATGTTTTATTTCATTTATATAAAACTTTTATATGACATTAAGAATGATCGTCATTTTATCTTTGTGCTTTAATCAGAAAATAAACATTTAAAAAAACAATAAGAGGAATTTGTAATCACCAGACATAAATATCTCTATACCACCTCTTCCTCGATACAATATCTACTGTGATCTAAGCAGGTCCGGATTAGATCAATGACATTTTCACATTCTTTTTCAGAGTGAGTTGACTTGGATTTACCTTTCTGTACAAATTAACAAAACCTGATCTGGAAATGTTTCACGGCATCACTATTAGCTCAATATGATATCTCTATTTGCAACATCTCCTCACATGCAAGCTAGATTTGACTAGGGAACAAATTTGTGAGAGTTCATAAAATGCTGGACGACTTTGAAGCGATTTGGCATTTATTTGACGGTAGCATTACATTAATATTATAATATTTGCTGATTTTATACATTTTCTTTGTCCCATCATCATTAAAAAAAGGAGAATTTGACTTATAGTACAGAGTCACTCCAAATAGTTGAACATCAAGTAGTAAAAAAGATAACAAACTGTATTCGGGGCGATATTGGGACTTATATCAACAATACTATTCTTTGAACAGGGTCTTAATTAAAACGTAGCCTTGAAATTCCAGAGGTGGGATCAGGTGCCTGGGAGAAGTGAATATCCCCTTTTGAAAGTACGCACCCACCGTGAGGTATATGTATTGATCAAGGATACATTGCGTTCAAACCTTAATGCCTGGCCTAGAATCATCCAACATAGCTTCACATCAAGAAACTATCCCTGTGTGGGTTCAGTAAAGTGGCCTCATATATATTTTATTAACAAGGCGGCGAAACAATGATACATACTTATATAAATTTTGTTGTTTAATATATCTTTATGTTAACAATGTACATGATGTATCACAAGAAAATTCTTTTCAAATGGAATAAAACATTGATAATTATTGTTGATGTCTTTGACATGATGTTTTTGAACAACACCTGCATTTCAAGACAACACCTGCTCTCCCCTAGTATAGTTATTGTTATAACCGTACATCAGCAAGGTTTATAGGGCACAAAAAGAAAGAGTCGAGAATATATGGCATTATTCGAAAGAGGTAAAAAAAGATACTAGTCATAGGGAATGAAAACTGAAAAAAAGACAGACATCGTCAATTTTTCTTTAAGGCTACACTACAATCGGTCGTTTAGATGAAAGAACAATCAAATTAATGGAATATTAAAATCATGTCCAAAAGTAAAGTTTTTCTTTCATAATCAAGAGCAAAACGTTGTTTTAAATTATATATGGGATTTTATCATTGAAACATTAGGTGTCCAGTATATTAAATCCTTAGATTGATTTACTCCAGAAGTAATGGTTTGGAACTGTTCTACCTTTTTCTCCTTTTGCCTTCTATCTAAATAATAATCAAACAATCTTCACTCTTTATGTTATCCTTCTTTTAAAGAGCGCTCCTAGAACATTTGCCCGTTACCATTAAATTTGCACATCATCTTAAAATTATTTTAAAAATCAAATTTAGATTAACTCAAAATGAAAGTTGATGCTATTTCGAACAACGGGCTGTTTGTTGTGATTTTTCTTTTTTATGGAATATGTTCAAGGTTTTTTTGAATGTTCAAAATGTATCTAAATTGGAAGTTAATGAGATACAGTAACATCATTCATAATAAAGAATATGTTTTCCGAATTCAGAAATAACAAGAGAATATGTTTTTTATAACAAAAATAAATATTTTTATTATGTACAATATGTACAACGTCAACAATGTTAGTATATTCGCCTGAGAAACACTGCGTCCCCGTCACTGTATCGATTACACGTGTTCCTAATGGTAGGGGACCTGTAAGGACTCTTTGTAGGTTCAAAAAATTTCCAGTGATTTATCATTGTAGCTGGAAAGTAAAAAGTATACATCAGTAATTGATAAATAGTACCAAAAAATTAAATATAGACCATTTGTTTTCATACGGTAAACTGTAGAAATGAAAATAAAACCAATGTTGACTGAGAAGATAAAAAATGTAAACCAAAAGAACTATGGTCATCCATAAATAATTAGAGATATAATTTTCATTAAACCGGAAATTGATGTTCAAAATCAATAGTACATTCAGAAAACTGTGTGTCAATTACATTGTAGAACTTTTCCTTAAATATATCTAGAGTATAAAACCTTTAACGGCTTTACTTTATTAGGGCAAAAAGCTTTTAAAATTCTCTAGCAATAAGCAAGAATTGGCATCACTTATTAAGTTACTCTTTTTTGAATAATCTGATTTAATATCAGTAAAGGATATCTTGCTTTCGTTCTTATCCGAACATGTTCTTCAATCCATTTAGATAAAATATTGCTGACGAAGCACTTTAAGTTCAAGGCAAGTTTTTCTTAACTTTCATGTATGTATCTCTTAGACAAACGACGCAGAGAGGAAAATAATTGAATTATTCTTGAATTGTGTCCATTGGGAACATTTTGTCCAGTTGTAATGATTTACTTAAAATGATCTATGTCTAGTAAAATAATGAACGCAGTAAACACATTCAAGAAAACGAGATATCGTATTGATATTCCAAGGGTTTAAGAAATAATGACTTGCAAAACAAGTTTTATTGAAATATAAACGAATAATTTCATGATTTTTTCTTCATATAAATCAGATTACCTGTAAGATCTTTATGTCAAGGATAATATTATTTATGAGTAATTTGTTCATCTACATGTAGATAACCAAAAATAAAATACAAAGAAATGTTTTCCAACCTATATGAAGTCTAGTTACATTGTTATCACTGGTCAACGGCACTAAAACCTGATAGATACTAAATAATCTCGACTTTATCGTACTTCCAAAATCTGACAGAAACTAAATACTTACGACTTAATCGTACCACCAACATGGGGTTCTCGTCAACAAAAGGAAACTGTAGACACAACATTTCATTCCTGTCGGGTGTTCTAAAATGATATGAAACAAAACAGTCAACATCCGTACAAACATTAAATTATTGTACCTATTTATCTGGATTACAAGAATAACAAACATTATTTTAAAAATTAATGATAAAATTTTTATAAGTGTTTATCATTCAATTTTGAGGAAGATGATAATATTTTTAAAAGTGAAGACTAAATAATTCTTTTCTCAAGAAATGCTCTTCAAGAAAGAGAAACGCTATTATCGGTCATATTGATTTAAGAAAAAAAACAACTTTTTTATCAGTTCTAATGTTTTCTCTGCCATTGGTAACTAATTATAATTCGGCATGAAATTTTTATAAAAGATAAATTATCAATAGCCTTTTCTTTTGGTCAGATAAAATCTATCTGATTCTGCATTAATTTAAATGATTTTCCAGGATTATATAATTATCAAGAATTTCCTTGAATGAGAATTTATCCCTTGTATCAATTGCTGAGAAAATTTTATCTTAATAAATGATTTCAAGTTTTAGATAGAGGTTGCCTCCCTTGGTTATTTTATTTTGAATTTGTAACGAATTTTATGAATACAGTCTTGTGAAAGGTTATTATCCTGTGATATTTATAAATTGTATTAGTGACTTACATAAGCAGTACAGTTTCGTAATAATCCATTTCCTTACAGAAGTAATATCTCTCTGATTCGGGAGTTTGCACTAACACATAATAATAATTAATTGTAATGAGTGTGTTCATGTCATTATCATAGGCATCAGACACCGCCCACTTTCCAAACACTGAGGGTGAAAACGGACATCGTCCTGGAAAAGAAAAACAGGGTAAATATAATATCAGATACCTAGTATTTATAAAACAAAAACTTTCTTTCTTAAGACATCATATTCGTTTTTGGCAACCTTTAATAGCTTTAGATTGGCTGAACTTTATTTCATAATTTATAAAATAAAATACAAACAAGAAACACAATTTGTCTTCTAATCCACTTGTCATAAACTACTTGTATCCTTTTTCTTTATTTCAAAAATAATGTACAAAGGTCATTAGCCAATTCTTTACTTTGTTGACCATTGCAGAAACTAATATAAATAAAAGTGTAGTCATTATTGATTTTTTCCTACATTTAAAATAAGTATTTGACTTGTCTGAATATACACATGCTTTCAAATATAAGTATTGTTTTTTATAGGTTTTATTAACTAAGGACAATTTAATCGGATCAAAAGATTTTTATATATAATGGAGATTACTTCAATGTTTTATTGTCAACTTTTCTTTTCTCATTTGAATACACTTATATTACTTGTACAAGGAAAATATTACTTATATTTTATTAAAAACAATAGAGGTCAACAAGAGGTAGAGTAATATTATGTCTGAACAAATCCTAAGACACTGTAAGCTATTGAGAAATAGGATGATGATACAAAGATATCAACTGTCTTGTTCAAAATGAACAGTTCGCAAAGTCTATGGTCGATATAATCATGACTTTGTTAGCAAATCTGTTCTATTGTTTAGTCAAATGTTTAATGACGTTATACATACAAATAGTTGTACCACATTTCCATCTGAATAATCTACGGATTTTTCATTTTCCCAGTCACGAAAAGGAAGACACGTCGGATGTGTCCGATCAGAGGAGATGCATGCTCCTTCATCCCACATGATTTTTTTTAATTTAAAATAAGAATGGGTAACATTATCTCCTCTGGTCAAGGAAGAGATACCAACAATCTAATAACATCACACGGTTCTAGACACTCTTTGATATATCAACTATAGACATTGGTATATCAAATGTATGTATTATCTCTTGTCTTTTCCCTGCTAAATAACATCTTCAGAAACATCTTCAGAGTGCTTAGAAATGCGTCCTTATACTATTAACTATCTAACAGACATGAAAACACTTCACAAAGCAGTCATGTCACATTAACAACACACAATCTAAAACCAGGAAAGTTCTACAAACATTTAACTACAAAGATGTTTGTGACAGTGTATTTATGAATCATATATCTTGGATGAAATTACAAGAGAAATGAGGATCACAACGCTCCCATGAGTCAAAACCTTCGTGACAAATAGATTATCAAATTTTTCTAAACGACCACGCGAATTTTCTATGCTCCTTATATATGTGTCAATATAGCGTCATCATCTGTATATGTAAGGTTTATATCTCCAAGCTGATCATTTTATTTTAAAACAAAGTTATTGACAAACAAGTTAATGAAACAAAGGTATCAGCATTCTTGTTTGAAGTCGTTATTTTGCATGTTCTATGGTCAACACAATGAATGTATCAGCAAATACAATCTATCATTAGATTTAATGCTGACTGAAGTTCCTTTTAAACTAATTGTTAGGCCATTATTTACACACCGAATATTCTACTGGTTATTCCGTTTTCTCGGTCCTGTCTGGATCCTGTGAGATCGAGTACTGTCCATTATCTTTCTTTTGTTATTGCCGATTTGATATCTCTTGTGACTCCTCATTGAACATACATTAAATACCCTCACCTTTGCATGTATTTTGTTTAGTTGAAGTTGGTGTAATAAAAGTTAAGGAAGTAGAAAATTTGAGAAAGAATTCAAACAGAAAGGACGAAATGAAGACGTTACCGTTTGATCAGAAATTAAAAGTTCACTTGAACCTTTGGAATAAGATTATGATTGAATACAATACTAGAAGTATTGTTTTTTTGATAAACTGAAGTTGTTGATGAATACCTGTAATTGATCTAAATACGCATTCCATACGTCCTGTTGACTTACAACTGACAGGAATACATCCATGTTATCCTCCTACATTTTGTTTTATAACTATTTAATCGTAGCGATCTTTAATTTGATAACATTATCATAAGCTGCTGAATCAAACAGAATTAATATACCTTACAGGTATTCAAAAGCTTTTTTATTTAAAAATGAACCCAAATATTATATAAAATTATATAATTTACATGAATGTAGGTTTTTTCCGAGGATAACATAGACAAATATTCCAGCAAAGGGAAAAACTACCAAACAGGGTGATAGACAAAAAAACTTGTGCGTGCGCAACAACAGGATATCCGGAAAATGCGTACTTACGGGGTGTTGCCTTGTCTTTGGTTATCAACTCACCATAAATGGCTTCAGAAGTTGCTAATATAATTAAAACGGGAACTACTGATTTCATTCTGAAACGAAAAAAAATTGAATTTGATAGAATGAGTTTAAATCAATGACAGCATAAAGTGTTCTTTAAATTTGATTCAATAAATAAAAAAGGCTATTGCGAAATGACTGATTGTTTTTTGATAATTGACTGGTGAAATCGGTACCATGGTAAATGATGATTCGGAGTAAATTAAATCAAAACCCAGTGGCATTGAAGAAATGATTAATTTATTGGATGCCTCACATAATGACAACGCCTCAGAAAACGTCAACTGATCATTCAAAAAAAGTCAATAGAAATAAATTGTATTTCCTGAGAGACAGAAAAGGGAAAGTGTAAAAATAAAACAAAATATAATTGAATAACAGCTTTTATTCCAAAATAGCACAATTTCTCTTGAAAGAAAAAAATAAATTATCTTATAGTACAAATATTTAGCCCTCGTTCATCTGCTGATAATGAAACCTTTCAATCATATCTTTTTAAAACAAAAAGTAAATAGTCACCTGCTAAAGTGACTATTCATTAATGATTGATGCCAAAACTACAGGGAATAAAGGAATTGGTGTGCTTAAAGGGTAATAATGCATGTATATGTCCCCATAGACTGCAATGTATCCGGCGATTATGGCTTATTTAACCGAAAAGAGACCAATAACGTTTACTGAAAAAAGCAGAAAAAATAGGCACGCAACTATCTTAGGTTTATTTAATATTGGAGTGTTTATGAATGAAATCCTATGGGCTCCGGGACTACTGATGACGTCATAATTGAGGAAATAAAATAAATCTGTGAATGGAAAACTGCAGCCGATTGTCTAATTGACCTTGTCCTTTGTATTGGCGTATAACAAGATCATTTTTATCCCGTAATGGACTGCTGTTATCAATGAAACAAGGATGAAATAAGCTTCCATTACTGAAAAAAGGAAATTTGCTGGATTCCTAAAATATTGAGGATTATAGTTTTCGTGAGTGTGTTTCATGTAAGGATAAGTCCCCATTTCAACCGCAAAATTTATCAGAATCGTTTCTCTTTTCAGATATAATCAATTATTTTTTAAAGGTTGATTCTGTCCTATTAGTATAGCAAAATAAAACACTGACTACTCATATTTTAGTAAACCTTTGCATACTAAGGAAACTTTATTGATACGTGTATACCCCTGGAGATGTGAGATATGAAAAGCACTTCTTATTTCAGTCATGGCATGAAATTATTGTTTTAAAAACTGCTGAATGTAAAAGTGATATGTTTCATACGCCTTGATTGACTACTTGATTATAAGTTGCTTAATGTTTCATTGAAATTTATTTTTCATTCAGCGGCGTTACAATATAGCGATAATGGGCTTTGAATTTTCGTTCCAAAGTCTACCGTGACACGAGGATTTGCTCTTGTAAGTCTTATCAGAATTACCCATGATTTTCTCTAAAAAGTGCCAGCTCTTGGAGAAGGAACAGTTGCTACCAGTTTTATCGACTTTGGTCTGTCACAACTGTGGTTTGAAACCACAATCTTCCGATCACAGAGCAAGTATTCTACTTACTGAGCTTACATGACTGTCCCACTGATGTGATAGAATTATATGGTAATCAAGGATTTTTTTACTTTATTTTTCAAACAAATATATTTTATTATAAATACATTATCAGATTTATACATGTCGATACGATATATCATGGTGAGCATGACATAAAAGATACCACAGAGTCTGACAAATCTGTTTCAAGCTTGGATATATTACTTGAAAAAGACGTCAATGGTAATCTAACAACCAAGCTCTATGATAAACGTGATGACTTTAACTTTTCTAAAGTCAATTCCCTTACTTATGCAGCAATATACCTTCATCACTAGCATACTGAGTTATATATCTCAGTTGATTCGATACGCAAGAGCATGCTCTATGTATGAACAATTTCTAAAACGAGATAATTTATTGACAAACAAGTTGATGAAACAAGAATATCAGCAGTCTCGTTTAAAGTCATCATTTTCCCAAGATTTATGGTCGATACAATAACATTGTCGGCAAATGAAATTCATCATCGAGTCAAAAGTTGACTGACGTTTTTCATAATAATTGTTAATCCATAATTCATACACGGAATTTCCGACGGATTTTCCCGATCATGACAAGGAGCACACTTCTCTAGAGTCGCGAAGTAAGGAGTTGATTCTGTCTTACGTCGCGGGTTTGAATCCCACTGCGGGTTTAGGAGGCCGGTACTTTGGAATGAGATCGTACAAACAGAGGTCCCGTGTCGCAGTAGATGCTGTCATGAAAAAGATCCCTCCCTGCCCAATGGCTCAATAGGACAAAATTTGCACTCTCCAACGGCAAGTGGTGGCTTCTCCATATGAGTGAAAAATTCTTTAAATGGATGTTAAATGATAAACAATCAATCAGTTAATCAAATTATCTTTCAGAAGTCCGACTTGTATTTAAAACTGATCATACATAGACTACGTCTTTTCGTAATGAATAGTTTTGAGCTATAAGAAAACTACAATCAGGTTTCCTGGGAATAGCTTTATAGTTACATAAATAAGTTTTGATAAAAAATGCAGTTGTTTGATATGAATGACATTTTTGTCTTAAGTCAGTGAAACATCGAAATATGAAACCGTCAAGCAGTGACTGTCCAGATTTATTGTGCCGAAATGTTAACACTTGTCAAATAATTCTATTAGGTATCACCTTTATTCTGACATTTAGAAATGCATGGAAAGGAAAGAGTTACCTTGTAATTAAAAAAAGTATAAGTCGAAACTAAATTCTTCATAAAAAATATACAGGCTCAACTGTTTGTTGCTTAAATCAATTCTGAAAAGGCAGGATTTTTATTACAGTTTATGAATTTGTGTTAGGCAAATAATTTATTTGTTAAATATAATATAAAACACTAGAAATGACGAAGAGAGAGAGAGAGAGAGAGAGAGAGAGAGAGAGAGAGAACTATTAATCGATTGGAATCAAAAATTAATAGTGGTTGTGCCACGATTATTCTGCATTCAATGACACATTGATAAAATCGGAAGAAAACTTTCTGAGGTGAATGGAAAACAGAAATCATAAAATGTCATTTCATTCTGAAAGTAGTAACACCCAATTATTCTGTCAAATTATGAATGTTGACTTCTTTATTAGATTCCTAGAATAATTACCCGGATGTCAATACTGATAAAGTATCACCATTCCTACCATACGATTGTAATTCATGTGTTCAATTTGGTCAAAACAAAATCTATTAGTCGTTATCACTGTAATATTGCCTTTTGTTAGAACCAAGTGGTAATTGCATAACATGAAATGAGTCGTGTGTAGGTATGTTATATTGCAATGTTTTAGGTGGGCGGCCAATTGAAAATGAACAGAGCTTTTATATACCAAACGAATTTTGCATTATAGATTTACTATTCCTACCTTGCGAGAAATCAAGAAATGGGCTGAAATAAAAGAGGGGACACGATCTAAATGCAATCAACAAAGTAAAATGGTATCTCTGGTCACATTACTTAATAGAATTCAAAGAAGAATTCGGTGGTATACCATAAAACGATAAAAAAGGAAATTCAGTCACTTTCCTCTCGCATGACAATCTTTGATAAACTCCGACAGATACAAATGATATTTTTTCATCAATAACTGTATATTTGCCAACGAATCAAGAATTTATTAACACTTGCTAATTCAAGGGAACAAATAGTTCAGACAAACAGTGAAAGGATGAAAGCAATCAAACCGATAAAGCAAAGAACAAAATGACCTAAAGCTGCTAGGATATAAATGTTTTATTACAGCTACTTGTGTTCGTTTATATCAATAAAATATTGCCAATAACATCCCTGCAAGCAGAATTCTTAAATCAGGATGCATTTTCTACGACAATGAGACAATTTACAAACAGATTAGAACATAGAATATGCATCGCATGTACTCTAGTTTCAGTAAAGTGTGGCAGAGAAGAAATTGTGGGTCAAGGGAATGCAGTAAAAAGAGCGAGCACCTGATAAGAGTCGTTTACATCACGAAAAGAGAACAGGAGTTATTAACAGAGAGTGAGGGTGGCTTCGCTGATGTTTTACATTTTATATAAAGCACAGATCTAAGAAAATCGTTTGATTTTATGCAATAGCTACCGAAAACATTTTCTCTTCTTCTTAGAAACGCTTCTCCTTAGTTAATACACTTTTTGCTAACATTCTAACATTCTCAGTATTTCTGCTTAATATTGATGATGTAAATTAGAACCCACGCATGACAATTTTTATTGAATCTGTTAGGTTCTCTTTTATGGATGCATATTAATTTGACAGAAAGGCTGTTATCTAAAATAATATAATGCAGAAATACATTTTGTACAACATGGTTTATCGAGGAAGTGTCATAATTCAATATGTTTAACACATGAAGGCAATGATTTGACAGCTCCCCTCTCTCCCTGGCTGCTGAACAGATACTGTTTGATTTATTTTATTATCTTACACAAAAATCTATTTTATATGGAATTGATGTGTTTGAGGGAAAGAGGAATGTAATATAATGGAATACTTTTAAAATTAAAATTTATTGACTGTAAAATTTTCTTCCATATATCTACAAATGCATTTTAAATAAAAACGGAATAGATTGAAGCTATCAATTCGCAAACTTAAATTTATTTTTATGTTACTAGATTTAATTTAAAAAAAAGGCAAAACATAAACAAAAAAGTAATTATATCAATTTTTTTTTTCGAAGAAAATTTCTCAAATTTAATTGCATATATTTCATGAATGTGACTTGCAATAGATCAAAAAATAAATAACTAAATAAATGACTAGCTAAAACAACACGATCAAAACAATCAGTACATTTGAAGGTAAAAACTTACTTGTATAAGAGTTAGGTAATTGCTTTTAATAATTCCCTCAATAGATGTGGCCATTTGTATGCTGGCAATGCTTATATACACTAACACCGACCTGCGTCATATATTGGAAAACCCATCCCTGAATGCCCCCCATGTTCTAGGTTCCAAATATTATGAATATCCTAGGCCTCTAATCTATTAAAATTATATGATGCAGTCCTTCCTGGCGTTATCAGATGGGGTTTGCAGCATTGGAGAGTTTGTAAAAAAGAGTGATAAACTGATTTCCGCAATCGGTTCATCGGAGTATTTAGAATTAATCTCAATAATGGTCTGCGGAGACTTATGATTGGGTAAAGGCTAGGTGTGTATAAAAGTCATAGATACTGTTAGTTTACATTTATTAACACTGTGACAAAATTGTGTGTAACATTGTTCATCAACGATTAAATATCTTATCCTTACGATCAAGGAAAGGTGACAATTGCATAAAAGAAGACCCGCCATTTGTCGCCTAGTTTTTCGCGCCAAAACGTCAGTTAAGAGGATATAAAATAAGAGAAAGCTGTTCATAAACAGATAAAGTTAAGTGTAGAAGCTGAAGCTCTCTACTGTCAGATATTAAGACCTCGTCTGTGGTTTCTGATGATCAGAGTGATACTGTCAGATTTGACTCTAAGATCAATCAATCCTTACTCAGAACGACGAGAGAGGACACATCACTCCTGTAGGATCTTACTCCAACAAGCTGTCTCCGGGTCACTGAATTCCGTCCTTAGTTTTCACAGCCTATCAATTCAAGAAGCGCATTTTAATGTAATAATTCACAGACAGTTTTTTAAAGCTTTTAGTTTGCATAAAGATTAATAAAGATACCTTCACAACCCATCGGTATAATTCAAGCTATGGTTGCTTATAAAAGCTGTCCGTCAAAATTATATTTCGTAAATAAACTGATGTTTCTAATCTCTGTTTTTGGTGCAATTTTCAAGTCCACATACCAATTTTCGTTATTAGTTGCGACACTTTTTTGCTTGTTTTAATTTAGTCTTTATTATTCTAATTTCTCATTTTAGTTTTTTATAATGTCGACAATCAAACAACATTAGACCAACTAAGGTGAAACAAGCTCAAAATGACATCATTTTTAAACATACGTATTTTATCAAATCTAAAAATTTGGATTGATTTGTATTTTTTTTATATCAATAATAAAAATTATCATAATGTTAAGCAAAGCTATAGATCTAAAGCAAAATAAAAATGCATCTTTAAATGATCAATAAGATAAACATTTTTAGTTTATTATCAACAAGGCTTATTTTAATATGATAGAGATGATATAAAAAGGTATCTATTAATTAAAACGATTTTTGATCCATTTTAGAAGTTAATTTAAGTCATTGGTTTATTTTCATACGATTGACATTTCAGAAATAGCTCTTCTATATCGAGTTGAGTCTCATCATTAAAAGTTGAGTTATAACTTTCATTATTCAGTAATTTCAATATTTCAAACTGACAAATAAAAAGGGTAAATCTTGAATTCAAATATCCTCATCAAAGATGCACTTAACCCCCCGGGGATATCGTTTCAAAATGCAATCCCTAGCATTTTTATTCTGATGTTTGACGTCATGTAAAAAAGCAATGTCAAAAACGTAGTTAACTGCGATAAGAAATTAAGAACGTTTAAATATTTTGAATTTGTTTGAACACAGCAGTGTGTATTTTTTTTTTTGGTTTCACGTATAAACAAAAATAATTTTAGAATATTTTTTTTTGAAAAAGCAATTTCAAACTTGAATTAAAATTCATTACAGAAACCTCGCGGTAACCACAAAAACTAACGTCCTGCAATCAAATACAGGTCAGTGGCCTCCGCCAAAGCTCGACAAATGCAGCATGTATTTTCTTTTTTAGCCCTCTACTCGGTGCCAAAATTCTTGGCGAATGTTTCTGGTTCAGTCACTCTATGTGAATGAGTGTTTTCCAGCTTATCTCTTTAATTACGACCTTAAAGTACGTTCTCTGCTCATTAATTGATTTATTGGCCGAAAAAAGAAACTGCACATTGTTTTCTCATGTTTCCTTTGCACTGCTTCAAACTCTAACGACGCTGTGATGTCAATACGGTGTGTTTGATGTCCTTACCATGAAATTCGTGGTCGTCAGAATTGTACAGAAATTATTGAATATCAGTCTTAATATAGGAGCGGACAATTCGCTAATATCACAAATTAAACTATTGACATTCTACAATTGACAGATTAATGCATAATTATGGAAAATAAAGCAGCATTAAAATGAAAGTATGGTGAAGATCTAAAACCACGATTCGTCTCATTCCGGAGCTATTAGTTATCTGGGGGATGCAGAATCTTGTCACTAACTAATCAGAAAGTAATTACTCAGAACTGACTAGAAATGTCAATCTTAAGTGTGCTCTCATTATTGTAAGGAATTGGTCGACTTACTTGCCGAGATTACTCAGCGCTGATAAGACACCTCTCACTTTAGTATTGTTTCAGAGTTTCGAAAATCCGAATAACATGTATGCTTAAGATATTCGTATTAAATTTTTACCTACTTTATATAGGTGATTTCTCTTAACCCAGAAACTTAATAGTTAAAAGGTTAACAAATTCTGAAATGTTTTCTTAAAGATGATTCTACACTTTGAAATCAAATGAAGGAAGTTTCAACTGTATTTTTATTTTAACTGTATTGCCCAGGGTGAAAAATGTATATCTTACAAAGTCAATTAGAAATTGCAGACACATGTGCCTTACAAAGTTCAGTATTTCTTATCTGACATTCAAGTTCTTTTCATGTAAAGAAGTATGTCAATACTTGGTAATAAAAAGGTAAAAAGGTGATAACAAAATTAGGAGCGCGTGATAAGTGCCATAAGTAGAAAAGATCATATGGTGTTCATGTTTGGCTTATCATCTCCCAAAACAACAAATAAATAGAAATCCAGAATGTGTTCCAAATTTCCTTTTGATTCCAACCATTCTTGTTTCTCTTTTCTTTAAATTTGGGTATTTCACTAAAAAAAGACAATAACAAACAAACTTTATGAAAGACTTTATGACTTTAACTTTTCAATCGTCTACTTTACCTACTTTTTCAGCAATATACCCTCATCGCCGGGAAACAAGTTTTACATCTCTCAGTTCATTCAACACACAAGAGTACATACTACGTAGGGAAAACTAAACAAGGCAAGCTATTACATATGTACCGATGAATTTTAATGAAATAAGAAGATCAACAGTTTCGTTTAATGTCATAAGGAATATGGCTTATTCATAGACAAATACAATATATTATGAAGTCAATGATGACTTAGGATCTTTGTTCATTTATATAGTGAAACTTCTGAATTGTATACGAATTTTTCCATTTTCCTATCATGACAAGGAGCACACAACGGATGTGACCGGTCGGCAGGGGATGCTCACTCCTCCGTGACACCAGACACCTCCTCTGATGTTCTAGTAGTCTGCGTTTGCTCTTTTCCTAATTTGGTAGTAAAAACGGACTAATGAGCGTAAATAGAGAATATAATCTTCATATTTCATTCTATTTATGCATATGTCGACTTAATATATCCTACTTCATTCGAAAATAAAGACATCGCAGAGTGTGCCACCACTGTTTCATGTTTGAATGATTTACTGACTATAGGCAATAAGGAGTAACTTACAGGTCATCGGTATGATAAACAGTATGGCTTCAACTAATTCATACTCAATTTTCCTTATTTTGGCTTAAGAGCATTCTCTGAGTACGACAAAATAATTTTAATCAGTTCAGATAGGAGCAATCTCGTTTTAAGCCAGCATTTCGTAAGTTGTATGGCAACTGATCCCACCTCCGTTGTTTTTGGAGGTCCGTGTTTGCTCTGCTCCTATTTTGTATTGCTTTATGGACTTTTGATCTTGAATACGTTCGTTATCTCCATATATTTCATGTTTCATGGTCATTTTAACGATATTGTTAGCATATATAGCCCCTCATTGGGCGTTATTTTTAATCAGTATATTTTACTGTGAAATATTCCGTCTCCATCTGATCATGATCAGTACATACAGGGCAAACTTAATAAGTACGGTCGGCAGAGAAAGGTGCTCCTCCATGGCGCCTGATCCTTACTCTCGAATTTCAGAGGGTCATTGTTTAATGCCATGTTAATAGATTTTAATTGCTATGGATTTTTTTTCAGCTTCTCAGTTCAATAACATTTTGTTCATGTCGTTTCATATCTTTCTGTAAATCGTCCACGTAGCTCTGTCGACCGTTCCGTGATGGGAAGATCTGGGTTTAAAATCAAGGATGCGACGGACCTAAGTCGATGCAAAATATCTCTCAGTTGATTCGATGACAATGAGCATGAACTATGAATAAACATTTTTTTAAACGTGTTGAAGCATTGTAAACAAGTTAGTGATACGAGAATTTCAGCAGTCTCGATTAAAGTCATCATTTCTACGTTCGATCAAAGCAAATAAATTCTAACATTTAGTAAAACTGAGGTTTCTCATTATTATCGTTAGGCCTTTATTTACACACGGAATGTTCGCCGGGTTTTACGTTATTTTCCGACCATTTAAAAGGCACACGACGGGTGTGACTGGTCTGCAGGGGATGCTCACTCCATGGCACCTGATCTCACCTCTGATGTTTTAGAGAACCTTGTTTGCTCTGCTCCAAATTAAGTATTGTTCAATTGACATTGAGCTTGAATATTGTTATTTATCTCCATAAACAATATTTCATTTTAATCAAGAGAAATATAATCGCATTCTGAACAACTCCGTGGCGCTTACTGAGAGAATATTTTTAGGGGATTTTGAAGAACCTTGCCACAATGATTGAATTTTAAGCTCAATCTTACTAAAAAATATCATTTAAGATAAAGATATTATGCAAATTAAATGATGCCTGATGAATGATATGAAATTTTGAATGAAGTATTCAGGGAATACATTGGTCGCCTGCAGGTGGAACGTTGCGATATCGAAAGTTATCACTGAAAGTTTATAAATAGGTCGTCAGAGTAAAATTCTTAAAAGCAAAATAAAAATCTCAATCTTTTAGATTAATTCCTACAAAATCAAAAATGATACTCTTTGGTAATTTTAATAAAATTTTCATTAGCAGTGGGCTTGAGGTTGAATGACATTTTAGTGAACCCTTCTGCAATTAGATACGACATATGAGATAAATTTCTTTTTATTTGAAATACTTATTCAATTGTTTGGAAATAAATGGGGATAACGAAAAGTATTCAAACTCAAAAGTCCGTCAACCAATACAAAAAGAGTAGTGCAAACATGGACCTCCAAATCATCGATATCATAGGTGGGATCAGGTGCTATAGAGGAGTGACAAATTGCATTTTCACAGTACGTATCTTTTGCCTTCAAGGTTCATTGAATCATGCATTAGAAATTTAAGCTTCAATATAAATATCTTTTCTTATTTTTCCCCCATTTTTTGCTAGTTGATATATATTAAATATATAGAAATTCAAATAAATATATATATAAAATGATTGTTTAAAACGATGTTGGAAAATTTGAAAACTATCTAGAATTAATTCATTAAAATTTCAAAGTATTTAACAAATAATCTATAAAGAGGATACATGAATTAAAGATAAAGACCTTTGACTGTTAGACTTTCTATATTTGTTAGACATTTCTATAAAAACAAAAGTTCTAGTTTCGTAACTGTAGTATTTTAAAGAGGATAATCGAAAATATTTTTAAATAAATAAACATGATAAAGACATGATAATGTTTTTGTCAAATGTATATAAATTTAACATAAATAAAATTATTTTGTATGGGAGAGATAGGAATCTTTAAATTTTTGCAAAAAAGGATATGGAGATTACGAAAAGTATTCAAGATCAAAAGTCAATAAAGGAGCAGAGATAACATGGACCTACAAAACATCAGAGATGGGATCAGGTGTCATAGAGTAGTGAGCATCCCCTGCTGACCGGTAACACCCGCTTTTTTTTTTAAACAGGTGGCTCCCATCAGCCACGTACCTCCGATCACTTGACTCTACACTAATTTAGTGTTTCGGCGGTGAGTCAAGTGATGGGAGGTACGTGGCTGATGGAAGCCACCTGTTTAAAATAAAAAAAGTGCTCCTTGTCATGATCGGGAAATAACGGAAAAATCCGTCGTCAATTCAGTATATAAATAATGGACTTTCAATTAGTATGAAAAACACCAGTCAGGATTTGACTCAATGATAAATTTTAATTTCTGAAAAGGTCATTGTATCGACCATAAAATTTACGAAATGATGACTTTAAATTGCTGATATTCTTGTTTCATCAACTTCTTTGTCAATAAAATTAATTCGTTCATACGAAGAGCATGCTCTTGCGTATCGAATCAACTGAGATATATAAACTCGGTATGCAGGTGATGAAGGTATATTGCTGCATAAATATGGGGAAGTGACGACAGAACACTTGAAGTCATCGCGTTTATCATAGAGTTTGCTTGGTTGTTATATTACAATAAATGTCCTTTGCAAGTAAAATATACAAGTATGAAACAGATATGTCAGACTCTGTGGTATCTTTTATTTCAAGCTCACCAGAATATATCGTACATGCATCAACATAGGAATAGAAATAACCATTTTTGCATTGAAGGCCAAAGCAAGTGTTTTCTTCTTTTTAAACATAAAATTTTGCACAAATTAGGCTTCATATGAATACAAAAATGGGTCTGCTAATAACGGAGAGCAATTGGTACCCATGGGAATTTTAATAGATTGTTGGAAGACCTGGTCTCCAAAAACCACATAGATAATGTCAATCAGAAACTCAAGAATCTAATCAGAATGTGTTTTAACAAAATAATTTTGCAAATGACCAATGACCAGGTAGTAAATTTACTTTTTAAAATTTTATTGAAAAAAGTTTCTTTTGACATTATTTTCTCATTTTACATTTGTAGACAAATGAAATACAAGTACAACAAAAAAGTTTCATCGTATTTGATTTAAAACTTAAAACTCAAGTTATCATTCTTAACTCCATCAAATTTAGAACAGAGCAAAGATGAATTTCCAAAGAAATCAGAGGTGGAATCAGGTGATATAGAGGAGAAGTGTCAAACATTTCGAGTTCAACATGTCATTATCGTGTAAAGGATGAAATCTAATCAAACCGAATGACTTTGCATTCCTTCTATCGTTTACGTATAATTAAAATGAAATTTGATTTAGATATACTCAGTAAAGAAAGAAACCAAATTAACAGGGAAAGAACATATTTTGTATATCATTCAAGTATGAAACTGACATTTCTGTTGTTTTTTTTTTAATTAATGGTAAAAAATAAAATATATGTAACGAAAATGAAAAGGTCACAATGCGAAGAGCAAATGGGAATGTTTGCTATCATTAAGAGCATGTTGATAAAACAACGGGAACTTAATGGGCCATATAGGTATATCAGTTTCTTTAACACCTACGTCGATATTTCAGACTAAGTACACGAGAATTTATTTGTATGCATCTTGAAAAAAAATAGTGAATCATAACTACCTACATGCAAATCTTGGGATGATTCATTATATCAATTTTTGTTTACTTTTTAATTTATTTTTTTTACTTAACCACTTTCTAATGAAATTTGAAGTTATTGTAGAATTTTCAAAAGCATTATAATCACGCGCTTATAATTTTATATCTAAAAAATAAAATATAAGTAAACATAGTATTTTGCGTAGAATATGTTAAAAAAGCTTTTGCAATTGCTTTGATTTGAATGAAAGTTGATTGTGGGAGAAATACATTATAAATATCATTTCATTTTGTATAAAGAACAAATAAGATGAGCCTTATCACTCCTAACATGTGACTTTTATTGTGTTAGTGGGTTAATAAATATCACATCTGATACATTTAAAGTTTGAGAGATCTTTACTCCTTGATTATTTTAGATTTTAAATGGCTAAGTACACATAGTTCATCGATGTTGCAGTAATTAAGAGCGGATTTAAAGGCCTTTGATTCCCCACATCAGGCGGCTTCGGTTCAGATCATTAGCACTAAGTAGTGTGATTTTGATGATTATTTCAATTTAAATGTCATTTGAATGTCAAAAGGAGTCTTATCTTTTTCATAATGAAAGGAAATTCTTTTTTTGCAATTTCCAAAAAAAAAAGAATTGACACTTCCGTGATAGAATAAACCTGCCTTAAACGTCATTGTATTTAAAATGCAGAATGCAAAGGCAGAATAAAACCCATAATTTACCATCTCTTGTGAAAACACCTCGGGGAAATATTGATCACTAAATATAAACTATTACGTTTAATGACAAACTACCCGCTGTTTTATTTGAATGAAATGTTTATTTTCATTACTCATGTACATGAAAAGCCTATTTGAACAAAATTTAATTGTATTAGATACATTGACAAAAACAATTTCACTAACCGTTTGCAATGTCCCCTTCTTTACTCTCCTTATTTGTCTTTACATTTTCAAGACATATGACAAAAAATTCCTGTTGTTATATACCTTGAAAAAAGTAATTATCGAAACAGTAAATTATTGAAAGATTAAAAATGATACTTTAATCTTAAAAATTCCAAAAAGGTAGAACATTGCTAAAAATGGAAAAAATGTGCTCTCCGTTTGAACCTTTCATTGATTTATTGTCGTAAACATTTTGCGAAAAGGAACCTTTATTTAGAGTAATTCAAAATCATAGAAAAAAATTAAAGGCTTCGAATTCGTCCAACCTACAAAAAAGTCGATCATAGAACATACCGTAAAATTTGCAATTTACCTGGTACGAATTGACAAAAGTAGGATAAGAGCTTTATTTTTGACATAATAATAGATATTTATGGTCAATCACCAATCAGGAAAATTGATGAAAAGCAGAAAAGTCTTTTAAAAATTCATACAGGAATGAAGACCAGGAATATAAACAATGGATCTGCTCATATTTTATGATATATATTTTTTAAATTATCTTACCAAAAACAGTTAATAAAAACTTGAAGAAGACAATATTCAGAAAACATATTTACTATTATATCTACAATGAAATATGTGGATATAACAAACAGTAGTCTAGCTCATAAGTCCATTAAACATTACAAAATAGGGGTGGACCAAACACAGACCTCAAAAACATCAGAGGTGGGATCAGGTGTCATGGAGGAGTGAGCATCCCCTGCCGACCGGTCACACCCGCCGTGTGATTCTTATCATGTTCGTAAAAAAACAACACGTAAAAATCGGCGAACAATAACTTGCAAATGCCTTTAAAAAACATCTAAACATCTAGAAAATAGAAAAACCCTCTTCGGTATATATGTACATATGAGTAGCGCCGATTCAAATTCTTTACACTTCCTTCTCATGAGCCCTCTATATTGATCTGATAAATAGAGTAAACTGCATTCAATATTTATATAAAAACAATGCCTTACAATTGGTAAAAATAACTGGTCAGATTCTTTCAATCTCAATTTTACCTACTGAACAAATGTTAAATTGATAGGAAGATTGCCTGAAAGATATACCTTGGTAGCCAAACTCTTACATACTCTCTAGTATTTTCAGGGGTCCTTGACCTTGTCCTAGTTCTAATTTATGATATTATGACTTTTTGCAATGATTTCAAAGCAAATTGGTACTACTTGATTTTCAAAGAAATGGGAATGCCGGATTTTAAACCTTAAAAAAGAAATGAGTAAATTCAGGCAAAAATTGTTAATCAATCTTTAAATTCTTAAAATAATAATAAAAAAAAGAAGATAAAAGGCACTTCACGTGGTGTAATCAATGGATTAAAAATTGATACTTTTTTGCACTGAATCGGTTTGGAGCCAACATAATTATGCATGTTAAAATAGAATATTTCTAGGTAAATCAGGAAAGTTGGCGTTGAAAAAACTGAAGTCATCCCGTTTGTCCTATAGTTAGGTTATTATATAGTTATCAATGTCTATAGATGTTAAAACATCAAAGTATCAAAGTATGAGTCAATCAAGTATTGTAGACACTGTAATATCATTCATTTGAATTTTACTGGAATACACCGAGTCCACGTACATTAATTAATTAATAGAATTAATAATGATAACAAAAAAAGGTCCCCGAAATATCGGAACTATCAAAATAGGGAATGGAAGGCCATAGAGGTTTTCTTTTTCTTATGTAGAAACTTTTTAGAAAATGCAGCTTCTGAAGAGCAAAAAAAGGAAATAAAAGAGGTCGGCTAACAAAGGCAAAATTCCAACAATGTTAAAAAAAATATATCAATTTAAAATGCATTGTACTTGAAGGTAGAGTCAGAACGATTTTGAACAAACAGATATGTAGAAGTTTTGTCTTTACAATTTTAAAGAACAAAGGCATATAAAAATACATTCATATACAGTAACACATTTTTATCCATGGCAATATATATGTATAATTTGTAAATAGATAGTTGCATATGTAAATAATTGGAAAAAAAGAAACTGCATATTATATTTACGGAAACAAGGAACTTACACATATTTTGTACCTTCACGTTATGTTGCAGAGTATAAAGCTGTATGTTATCATGGCATGTCAAATTTTGCAACATTTGATCTTTTTCATTTGTATTGCATTTTTTGAACAATTTTCAATTTGTATTGTATAATAAACTATGATTGGAATCCTCGTTCTTTACTAATAAACCAATAAGCCTATAATGTAATATCATCTTTAAAAAGATAAGAAAAGTTTATAATCGTAGGAAAAAATAACATTCAATACACCTACATCCATTTTCACATGATGCATTTATTTAAAATTTCTTTGCAAAACACCTACCCGCGCTGGGTGAGTGATTTAAAGACATAAAAAACCCACAATATTTCGATTCCTTTTCACTGGATAAAACCGAGCCAATTATTGTCTTTATTTGTCATTGTCTTTAATTGCTGCATCATGAATATCCACTTTAATTCAAGTAATTAATAAAAGTAACGGAAAATTGAACATTTAAATTAAATTTTGTAATGAATGAGATTTTCTTCCTCTTTTTCTCCAAAAAAAAAGTCATTGCAGTCTTAAAACAAAACAAATGTGTACAGCTGGCGCCAAAAACATCAAATTATTTATTATGTACCTCCATCACCCTGAGACAGTACTGAGTCCCCTCCATTCCTCTCTTCCCCCAGGGGTCAGTAGTGATCTGTTCGTCCTACTCCCAGGTGCTGCTGAAGACAGGACGATAGTTATCAGCTCAGGAATAAGGAATTATAATTGTCCTATCATACTTAACATGTCAGAATCTATCGACAGAAACAGATAACCTCGTCTGTAAGGACACAATTCTATTCAGCAAACCGTGTATTACATGATTGTTGTATTTGGACATTTTATTTGGGTTGAAGTCTATGTGGTACGACTTCATGAGAAATACACAGTCCTGGCAGTAGAGTGATAACTTGATAACACAGGATTTTACCAAAACTAACAGCTTAAAAACTTTTGACTTTTCAGCTTTATACACAACCATTCCCCACGATAAAGTCCATGCTTTTTGATATCATTAACACTGCTTTTTCAATAAAAATTGAACTCGTAAATTTACTTACCTTGTAATTGGTCATTTGCAAAATTATTTTATGTAAAAAACATTCTGATTGTACACACAAGTAATCTGAATATATCAAAAGGATGCTTGAGTTTCTAAATGACAATATCTATGCGGTTTTATTTTTTGGAGACTAGGTCTTCCAACAGTCTGTTGGAATTCCGATTGGAGCCAATTGCGCCCCGTTATAATAAGACCTTTTTTTGTATTCAAACGAGGCAGAATTTGTCCAAAATTTTATACGCGAAAAGAAGAAAATAATTGTTGTGACCTTCAACTCGACATTTAGATATATCGACGACGTATTGTCAATTAATAATGGTAATTTCCATTCTTATGTCGAAACGATATATCCCGTTTAGCTTAAGATAAAAGATACCACAGAGTCTGACAAATTCGTTTCATATTTGGATATTTCACTTGAACAATACATTAATGATAATCAAACAACCAAGCTCTGTGATAAACGTGATGACTTTAACTTTTCAATCTTCAACTTCCCTCATGCAGCAAATTCCATCTTCAAATGCATACGGAGTTTATATCTCTAACTGATTCGATATGCAAGAAATTGTTCTGCGTATGTTCAATTTCTAAAACGAGGTAAATTATTGACCATCAATTTGTTGAAACAAGAATATCAGCAGTCTCATTTAAAGTCATCATTTCGTAAGTTTTATTATCAAACAATGACCTTGTAAGCAAATACAATATTTATCATTCAGATAATTGCTGACTAACGTTTTTCAAACTAATTGTTAGCCCATTATTTATACACTGAATTGACGACGGATTTTCCGTTATTCCCCGATCAAAACAAGGAGCATACGGCGGTTGTGACTGGTTTGCAGGGGATACTAACTCTTCCATGGCACCTGATCCAACCTCTGATGTTTTTGAGGATTATGTATGCTCTGTTTCTATTTTTTATTGTTTTATGGACTTTTTAGCTTGAATAGTGTGCGTTATATTTCATTCCCAAATATATGCCCCAGACTAACGAAAAGCCATATGTGACAATAAACTAGTTCCTATGCTATAGCTTAGAAATACTAATGAATTTAAATGAGAATGCTGTTAATCCCCTGATTCGTGTTTTAAAAGTCAAGAGCATACTGGTCAGGGTCTGCTGGAGATAAAACTTAAAAAAGAGGATGTTTTGGTGGATACAATCTGGCTCTAGCAATCATCAGAGAGAGAGAGGGGGGGGGCAGAGAGAGAGAGAGAGAAAGAGAGATTGGGCAGAGAGAGAAAGAGAGAATGGGCATAGAGGGAGAAAAGAGAGAGAGAGAAGATCAGGTACGCATTTCAATGCAAGCATGTGAATGTAAATAGGTCCTTTAGTAACCAGGGATGGACTTTACTGTAATTCGGGTAATTTGTGATGAGGTAGGGTTGATTTCCGTCAACAAGTTTTCCTGCCATTGATTTCAGTGTGTTAGTGAGTACAGGACTGGACATCGTACTCACGCGGACAACTTAATTGATTTTCTGTAGCAAGCAAATACCAATACAGGGCCTAATACGTTCAATCTCCATTTCTCTTAATGTGATAAAAGGGTTATTGAAGTGAGTGATCCTTTTAAAGATTTAATGAGATTGAATAACAGAAGCAATAGACACTTACAAAGAAGTGTGAAATTTCGGACGAATCTGAACGAAGCTGTAAATGAGTGGCCACTCAATCCCAGAGAGATTCCAGTGTAGCATGTAATCTGACTCCCGACATAAAGGACACTTCTGGTCCAGGATCCATCAGTGTATTGGAAAGGAAAATTATGTTAAGAGTTATTTGATTACACGAATAAAGTTCTAAATCAAATTGTTGGATACTCCCTGGTTTCATTATTGGTTATAATTACAAAATAATAGGACAACTCGGTACAGATAAGCTTAGAGTTTATTTCGTGACAATTCCGTCCTCTTGGGTATTTCTGTCCTGATCGTTGTCTGTACAGAAATGACCTAGGGTATCCTGACTGCTTAGTTAACCTTCCGACGCCCCTTTTTTTCAATCTCAGAATAATCTAGTTGAAGTTTCATTATGCAGCTTAATTGCATTCCCTTTAGTGATAGACAAAAATGACATGGAATGTGGCTTTATAACTGAATATCAATAAGTATGGAATGTTTTAGCTGTGATAATACAAAAAAAATGTATAGTTTAAGTCGAATTTTGCCTTTTATTTTATCTAAATATCATTTGATTCGAAGCTTACCGGTAAGCGTTGGCCACAAGAAGGTGCAGAGTATAGAGCATTCACCAAATTGTCTAAAGGAGTATATATGTTAAGAGCCAATTTTGACCCCCTAAAAATCAACATTTTAGAATGACATTCAGATATGTTTTATTGATATTTATTTTGTAGAAGAGATTATATTAGAAATATTTCCAATATATTTTTCCTATTTATATGCACTCACTAGCTGTAAACGACATGAGAAATAGTTCTATTTTTGCTATCTAACAAAAAAGCAAAAAATATGTCTTTTTCTTGATGTTTTTGATGAAACATAGAACGCAGTGTAGAACATACATAATTTTTCTGTCACTAATTAGTATTGGATAGATACATCTTTGGTAAGAATATAAAGCTTGTTCTAGGCTGCGTTCTATATTTTCTGGAAGTAAAACTGCTTGCAGTGTTATACAAAATATGCTAAATGGCGGGAAAACGTGATTTTTATTATGTCATATTTCTAAAATAACGACATTTTGATCAAAATGAAAATGGCCAATAAAGGTTGCATATATAGCTGTACAACTTAAAGCTATATAGAAAGTTAAATTAAGATATTCATTTTAAGGGGCTAGTTGAGACACTTAC
>PRKT01000070.1:416688-470690 GCA_003671525.1 Saccostrea glomerata
GATAGGTTAGGATGTAAGGAATAAATTAAGATTAGATTTTTTTAGGGGCACCCCTGCCCTGGGGTCGAAATTCACAGAAAACCTACAAAAAATAAGGAAACCTGATTTTCATCACCTGCTTGAAATTTATGCCCCTTATTCTTATAGTCAGACTAGCTCAGTTGGTATAAGCGCTGACTTTTACACCTTGGATACTTTCTTTTTAAAGTCGGGGGTTCGAATTCACCTGGTACAACACTTTTAAACTTTTAAATTTCGACTTTTCAAGGACTATTTCGATTTTTCATATCGATTTGTGTATTTTTCCTTCTATTATTTATCCTTTATGCATGCCCATTCTTGATATATAAGAAACACTAAAAGAGATATCAAATCGTAACAATTCTATGTACAGTTCTCAGTCAGGCGGAACGAACCTCAGCATATGCACACTTTCTTTGAGGACAAGAATAACTCACTCTGTGTTCCTCAATACAGGTATTCTTGGCAGCATTGAGCTGCGATGAATTTCAATTGTATATACTAGTATTCCTTATAACTAAATCACATTGATTTTGGCTACATATTTCAGTAAATGCACTCCCTTGGATTTCATTTAGGCCTATATAATTTGCACATTTTAATGGCATGTTTTATTATATCCACGGATAACTGGCCTAGACATGAAAACAGAAATTCAGAGACAGTAGACACTACCTTTATGAACCATGAGAAGTAAAGACAAATATCAGTTATTACATTTGGAGATAACAAACTCAGAAAATCAATAAAAGGGTTCCTCCTACCTCTACTAACTGAAATGAAAATTCAGAAAAAACAAATTTTTATATGTATTTAGCCTAATGTCATTAATCGGAACGGAAATCGACAAGCTTTTTGTAGAGAAAAAAAACCAAGCCCGGTCCTATAGGTCAGATCCCTATTTATAATGAAGTGATCCTTTTACCTATGAGCAATTTCTGATGAAAGTTACGAAACAAGGATGTCAACTGTCTGGTTTGAAGTAATCATGCACAAGTTTTTGGGTCGATACTATGACCTTGTTAGCAAATAAAACCTATCTTTGAGGCGAATTCTGACTTACATTTTAAATACTAATTGTTGGTCTAATAATTACAAAATGAATTTCCGACGGATTTCCTTTAATTCCGATCATGAAGAGGAACACGTACACGGCGGGAGTGACCAGTCGACAGGAGATGCTCACTCCTCCATGGCACCTGATCCCACCTCCGATGTTGTAGAGTCCATCTTTGATCTGCTCCTTGATTGTATCGCTATAGTGGAACTATATAAGATATGGAGATAACAAACAGTATTCAAGCTCATTAGTCCCTAAAACGATACAAAATAGGAGCAGAGCAAATAGAACCTCCAAACATCAGAGGTGGAATCAGGTGCCATGGAGGAGTGAGCATCTCCTGCCGAACGATCACACCCGCCATGTACTCTTTGTCTGATTGGGAAGTAACGGAAGAGTCTGTCGACAATTCAGTGTGTATATAATGGCTTAACAAAAAGTATGTAAAACGTTAGTCAGCATTTGACTTAATGATAAATTGTATTTGCTGACAAGGTCATTGTATCGACCATAGAATATTTATATTTATTATATGATTGAATATTTTTTTTGATTGGCTGAGATCCAACTATATGGAAGAAATACTACGTTATATTTACCTGCACGTGACGTTCCAGGTGAATATTACGATTTATTTCCTACACATTGATCTAAAAATAGATCGGGAAATTCCAAATTGATACAAATTGTTTTGGATAGCTATTTAAACGACTATAACCTTTTTCATGTGAACAAAATATATAAGCGAATATAATATTATATTTCCGTGTGAGCGTGGTTAGAGGGGATGCAGGGACCCCCCTCCAACACTTTTACTGAACAACAATTTCAGTCAGTTTTCCCTGATAATACTCCTTCCTTTCAAAATCTATCCTATAAAAAAGACTGACATATCTTTTTTCATGGCAACTAAAATATATATATACAAACATTTCAAATTGATACGACTGGTTAGGTTAATTTACATTTTAATTCGCTTCTCTCTTGTATTTGGCTAGGACTTAATCAAATGCAAACAAGTAAAGAGCTGTATCATTTTATCAATGAATCATATAATAAACAATTATTGCTGTTTTTCGATCAATTTACAATGATTTAGCCATCTTCGAAGTACAATATTCACTTCGCCTTTCGGGCTCGGTGAATATTGTACTCCTCAGATTGCTAAAACATTGTATTGACCTCAAAAAACAGCACTAATTGTATAATATTTATATTTATTTTTATATTGTGATTTTATATATTATATTTAGTATATTAATATATCTTGACGTTATTGTCGTAGCAATCGAGCCCTCTTCACATCTATTAACATTTATCGAACCCCTCTATTTTTCCCTTGTAAAATGAGGAATTCGTATAACCAATGTGCTTTTTCATTATAGAGTTTTGTCATTTTGCAAAGTTTTATGATAGGTTAATAGAAAAATAGACAAAGGATTGGCTACCCTGAGAAAGCCTGCTTATTCTTGTTTACAGTTGTAAACTCGTACATATAGACGCATTGTACTTTATCGTCCAAGGACACTTTGGATGATGCGGGTCCATTTTCGTCAGACTACGGAGGAAGTTAGACCACAATGGGACATCAAATGCAATTACCCGAAATCGGAATCTGGCAGTTGACAAAATGAGACGTGATTTATTGGTATGTCTGTTCAGTTATATCATCGTCCAAACGTATTTTGAAAATGTCCAAAAGACAACCATGGCGATCCACAAGGGAAAATGCTTTCCAAGATTTGGCTCAAGGTTGATGTTTTGATAGTCAGACAGTCTCTATATTACATACACATGTGTATTTTCAGGATCATAACAAAATAATGGGGAAAATAAGAATATCTTTTTTAAGTAAGAAAGGTTATTAAAAAACATATAGAGAAGGCAGGGAGTTAAATTACTGTAGGCCTTTACTTGTTTGTTGTCTAAGACTTATAGGGCTAAAAACAACACAGGATTGACGCTAATGAAAATTTAATTGTAAATGTAGGCTTATACTTATGTCAAAGTGGTTTCAACATGTAATACACGAGTAGGCAATGAAAGATTTCTTGAATCTAAACAAATAGTTTTTTTTAATCAAATAAACTTGTTTTGAAAAAAAAAGGTCTGCACAAGTGTTCATACTAAAACACATGGTACGATGTGAAATCGTAAGAGCGTCTGCTCTAGAGTCGCGAAGTAAGGAGCCAATCCTTACGTCGGGGGGTCTAATCCCAGTGTGCGACGTGGAGACCTGTCCTTCGGATGAGATCGTACGTATTAACCGAGGTCCCGCAGAAGGTGCTGGCTCCTTGCTCAATTGCCCTAATAGCCGAACATAGGACAAATTTTGCAGCTCTCAAACGGCAAGTGGTTGCGTCTCCATATAACACAGTAGAATTTGGTCACAAAAGTTCATATTTCTTACAGAAATCGAGATTGTTTAAGGCGAAAAAAGTTTGCATGGATTGTTTTTGTATCAATCTTTTTCTATCATCCTTAAAATGAGCTTTAAACGGCCGTTTTTGAAAATAAAAGAGCAAAGAATATCAGCGACACCACAACTTTTTCCAGTCGACTGAACTGTCCAGAAGTGTTAGCACAATCCGTAAGGCTTTCAAAAAGCCTATTGCACTAAATTGGTAGTTAATACCTTATTACAACCCCTGCGCATGTCATTTGGCTCCAAATAATTCGTTAGCAGAGAAAAATTACAAATATATTTTCCAATTGCAAAAAATCACCGCTTCGGAATTGAAACCCCATATGTTACTTATCCGAAACCCCGCATGTGCCCGTTTTCACGGTGTATAAGTAAAAAATTCTTGAGAGGGACGTTAAACAACTAACAATCAATTAATAATTTAATTATTTAAATCTACTTTCGTTTTCGGTAAAAAGTCCTGAAATACCAAAAGAAAGAGTTCGGTGGTGGTCACGTTTGGTGGATCTATTCTATTGACAAATTTAAATGAAGCTGACAAGCAATTGTTAAGTAAACAATATTTTGTATAGTACAAGATAAAATAATAGGTTTCATGCGTGGTCAATGTACAGTCTGTTTTTTTTCTTCCTTTTTTTGTAGTGTCTATCAACTGTATGTTTTATGAATTTTTTATATTGTCGAGAATGTGTGAAAAAGGTTTTATATCTATTAAAAAATAATGTGATAGCGAAAAGATTGGAGTTTTTAGGAATACTGAAAGGAAACTTATATGTAATGAATCTTTTTTCATTTATATTTATTGTTTATTTAGGCAGCTCCTAACTCTTGCCTTAAAATTCGGGAACTTTCATTGACATATCGGTCGCTTCGAACTTCGGCTTAAGAACCCTCTCTACACTGCACACTAAAGAGTTTGGATTCTATGGTATTTTTTTGCAGTTAGAGTGATCTGCCCTTAGATCTAATTTCTAAAAACTAGAAAATCACAGTATATTACATAATTTGTAGTCAATTCAAGTAATATTCTTAACATTTTAAAAGGCCTAGATAAATTAATTGAACATGTTATTTACATGTACCTTCTCTGTGGAAGTTAACAACAGTGATTTCTGTTCACTTATATTGTGTTATGTTTGATTATTTTTCCTGGGGGTAAATTCCGTGTACCAATTATAGTGAAGATTAATTAAAGAAGCTTAAAATTAACACCGTTATAGAATGTCTTTCTCAATGTCCAAAAAACATTTTGCACTGGTGTAGAGAGGGTCCTTAAAAGAACGATCCTTTCCCACGCTGGAAAGAATTTTGGATTTGTATAACTTAGCCCCTCTACAAAAATTCTCAAAAATTATATATGATTTTGACAGACGGAATTTCACTTTTTCCAATAAATGACCTATTGACAGTTCATCAACCTTTCTATAAAGGTATACAGAACACAGATCTAGATCTCTACACGAGTATGACGGTATTATACTTGACTGATCATACATTCGGGGTACTTTTTTCCGGATAGACAAGGGACCAACACCAGATTTAGATAGATAATTAACTATCTATACGTATACGCAAATTTGCGTAAAAGGTCTACGTCACACTTGAGTAAAAATCAAAACAATTGGAACATCACTAGGCCTTTTCTCTCGACTTGACGGAAAAGGCTGAGTGATGTTCTGATTGTAAAAATTAAACACCCACCCTACCCCCTCCTCGCAAACGCTAAGCTTACCACTTTTAAAACGTTTTATAGCTTGATTGATGTGGGCCTTTAAGTATAATTATTGGCATTATTTTTTTCATTTGTATGTCGAGAAACAAAATAAAAGTACTTTGAAGAAATGTATCCCCTTGATGCAACATTTGCCAGGTTTGATCACTCTGTGCTGTACGTAAGTTATCAATTATAATTTCATTTCGTGTGAAATAATTGTACTACCATTTTGAATCCTACTTATGATTTTATCACTTAAAATATAGTTTATTTTGTGAAATTTCAAATTGTATGTACTTAGAAGAAACATTAGATTTATAAACTGAAATACCAGATTATATTCATCTAGAAACTAAGGCATAAACGAAACAATATTTTATATCAAATCTTTTCTTTCAGCAGAAAATAGTAAAATTTCTACGGTTTTGGTCTTGGTAAACATTTTAACGGGACCCCACGCCAACTACTGGTAACAATAATATCTAATTTTACACCGGAAAAGGATATTCCATTTGGTTAGAGAAAACCTTTATCAATGAATTTCTTCTGCATCATTCGTTTATATTTCTTAAATAAAAGTACAAAGTATGAATACCCGCCCACTGGTACATGCTAGTATTACCAATTTGAATCTTTTTTATTGTTTGTCTGTGAAGTATGAATGTAGAATCATTAATACTCTCAATTAACCATTCCAAAAATCTCTTCTGGCGATCTCTGTTTATTTCTGTGGGTATCAGGAACCCGGAAGAATTGGCTTATAATTTACGTGTGGTGATATACAACAATACGACTGTGTCAATACCCGAACCAATGCTAGAAAAGACAACTCAACACCTCCTAAAATCAATATGAGCAGATTAAAAATATTGTATGATGATTTGGAGTCAAGAAATACAGTACGTGCATGTAGTATTACAATATTACTGTTGAGAGTCTAAGGTACATTTATGAGTCTAAGATCGAGATACCTTGAATTAATGCGTCCAAGGTATTCTGATAGTATGTTTTTTTCTCTTTAGAGATTGGAGGAGGCAGGCGGATCACGCATGCAATTCATTTTCATTGTTTTATTCATGTTAGACATTTTATTCGAATGTTGTAGTACTGTAGCAATGTAGTATAAAGACTTTTAAGTATAATGAAATTGATCCCTCTATATTTTAATCACATTAATTCAGGATTGAAATAATATATGCAACATCTGTAGATAGCGGTGATCCCCCTCCTTTTTTTTTACGAGAAAGAGTCCAATTTACATAGAAACAGCTGTGGAAATGAAATATTCAGAAATATACACGTAATTAGTTCTAACAGGGACATATATATAACAACCATGTTTTTGGTGTTTTTTTTTATATTTCTCTGGTTCTAATAAACTAATAAATGCATTTTTCATGTACGATCATTCAACTAGGGACCTATAAAGTACTACTAGTAAATATAGGTCCCTGGATCAACGCACCGAGTTGTTAATGCTTTTTGATATAATTAAATTATTTCATTTTTATTACTTTTTTCTTTTGCATATGTCATATATCGCTTACTTTAAGAATTGGTTGGATTTTCCTGTACCTTCGCTCTCCCTCTTTCTTTCTCTTTCTCGCTCTCATCAGCGAAACACGTGGACTCTGTTTATAAACAAATTTGACCTTCAACTTCACTTTATCTCTTCTAATCATCATGCGTGATTTTGTAGGTGTGTCACTTCCGGGCAGACAATCCAGCTGATTCCGGTTATGTTGTGCATGGTAATGAGATTTTTACTTTATTATAAGTTTATAAGTATTTTGCGAATCGTGAATGCATGAGCTAATTTACAGAAACAGGAAACCTTTGGACGTCCCCCATACTTGTTTGTGTGCTAGGCGAGAAACTCGGGTATAGGATAGATAGATCGTCCTGACGTGACCTATAGGTCGTTGACTTGGAGAGCTCTTGTCTGATCTGGTTGGAGGACACTACGCCGGTGTTTTGATTTGAAGAAGCTAAGAGTAAGTATGTCACTCTCCAAATGAGGGAAGTTTTCAAAGTTTCTCTGTTGTTTATTGAATTTGTTTCTACGTGTTCTTTATACTGCTATGTAAACTAATAAATGCATTTTTCATGTACGATCATTCAACTAGGGACCTATAAAGTACTACTAGTAAATATAGGTCCCTGGATCAACGCACCGAGTTTTTAATGCTTTTTGATCATCGTTGATATAATTAAATTATTTCATTTTTATTACTTTTTTCTTTTGCATATGTCATATATCGCTTACTTTAAGAATTGGTTGGATTTTCCTGTACCTTCGCTCTCCCTCTTTCTTTCTCTTTTTCGCTCTCATCAGCGAAACACGTGGACTCTGTTTATAAACAAATTTGACCTTCAACTTCACTTTATCTCTTCCAATCATGATGCGTGATTTTGTAGGTGTGTCACTTCCGGGCAGACAATCCAGCTGATTCCGGTTATGTTGTGCATGGTAATGAGATTTTTACTTTATATAAGTTTATAGTATTTTGCGAATCGTGAATGCATGAGCTAATTTACAGAAACAGGAAACCTTTGGACGTCCCCCATACTTGTTTGTGTGCTAGGCGAGAAACTCGGGTATAGGATAGATAGATCGTCCTGACGTGACCTATAGGTCGTTGACTTGAAGAGCTCTTGTCTGATCTGGTTGGAGGACACTACGCCGGTGTTTTGATTTGAAGAAGCTAAGAGTAAGTATGTCACTCTCCAAATGAGGGAAGTTTTCAAAGTTTCTCTGTTGTTTATTGAATTTGTTTCTACGTGTTCTTTATACTGCTAGAGGGAAATCCGAAAAGGGGGGGGTACAAATACCCCCCCTTTCAAGGTTTGGCCCATAGTCTTAGACTAGTAACAGGCTGATGCGTAAATGACGGACATGGAACCAGGAATACTATTTTAAATTATTTTGTTTGATGATGTCTTACACAAATGATATGTTTTTAACAAACAGTGATTGATCTTTTTAAAAAAAATCCACGAACAGTTTATACAAGTCTGTGAACAAGGCATAGAACACCCGAAATTTTGGAGTAAGGGTGAGGTACCCCGGAGAAGTAAGTATCTCTTGTCAATCCATGTTACCCAAAGGGATTGAGTTCTAGGTGATCCCAGATCAGGCACTGCCTCACTAGATAAATTAAGTGTTCTAGGGTTAGAACTATTATAAAACAAAGACTTAACATATCAATCATGTCAATTATTATAACATTGGGTATTGTAAGTACTTTGAAAAATATCAGCCAAAAGACAATCCAGTGGTAGGTTATATATTTGCTACATGTAACAAGGTCATTATAGTGGTTATAGTATTGATGATATGCTGAGTGCTAACTTTCAACAAGGTAATGTTGTGTTCATGTGTTTGTATCAATCATCAGCCTGTCTGTTATTATTCTGCCTGGGTTTAACTTTAAATATGACCCTACTCCGAAAATGCCCTGATTGTTACTGAATATCCACAGAAATATCCCAGGTTGATCAAGTCCATGAAGGGGAGGTGAACTGTGCCTTCTATTTGACTTGTACAGCCTATGTTTCTCAGTTTTGTTGATAATAAGTAACAATCATACATGTAGTCAGTATTTAGTTCTGTTGATTATGTCAGTTTGTCACTAAAAAGGGGCACTACTCTAATTTTAATCTCAGCATTGCCAACTTAGTAAGGTGTAAATATACCACTTTCTCTTAAAAGCAATGTATTACCATCACAGTAGCTAAGTTTGTGCTCTTTGAGGGGAAGGTCATGGGTTAAACTTGATCCAAACATAGACAGAAATGAGAAAAGTATTAGCAATCCAAACTATTGGTACTTTAAAGTTATGAGACCATAAAAATCAAGGCATTGGGTCATGATTGGGTTAAAAATACCAAAAAACCTATCTGCTTGGTGGCCCGCAGTGCCAAGTAAAGGCCTTCATGGGTATATGGTAATGTCATTATTTGAGTGGAAAAAAATTCAGATAGGACAACAACATGCAAATTATAAAGTGTGCAATCTTTTTTAGGCCTAATATATCAATGAGTGCCGACCAGCCCATTCTACCCATTGTTATACATGAAGAACATCACAAGCATGACAAGGAAGATGAACGTTTGGAGGAGAGCAAAAGATCCCACACTATTGATGCCGCCATAGACTTTGTAGGGGGAACTAATGGTAATTTGGTATATACATATGTAAGGAAGTGCTATGATTAATCATGTTCATCAGGAAAATGATGAAAATTTCAATGTATTGGGAAGGACAAGATAGCCTCAGACCCCTTAATTTCTGGCCTCTGATTTGAGATGTCTCTAAGAATAATGTAGTATTTCATAATGAAAACCTTTGTCATTAGTATTGAGTCTAAGTTAGGAGATACACTGAGGTCACATTTTGTTTGAACGCAAAGCACAGAGCTTAAGCTTGTTTACTGAAGGCTTGCGAAGAGAAGTGGATATAGGCGAAAGCCTGTCCACTTCTTTAAAGAAAAATAGTACCAGTATGAGATGCATCTTTTGTATGAAAATCTCGGATAAGTAAGCTTGTGCTCTATGGTTTCAGAGGTGAAATGTTTCTCAGATTTGAAGAAATTTCATTCGAATGGAGAAAAATTTCCTCTCTCTGCATACTTAAAATCAAAGACAATGCTGGTTATAAAACAAGCAGTATTTAAAGTTTTTACTTGCAAACTATCGGGCAGAATTGTAACATTACTGTACCTTGTTCTTTGTTAAAACATTCATTTCCTCTACGGGAGAAATTAAAAACCAAACTGCTTAATAACTGATAGTGAGAATATTGCTATTCACAGTTATACTCAATATCGTACAGGGAAATTAATTGTTGGTCTCAGCTGTTGATCGTGTTGATCTCATACCCGCCAACATTTACATCCTGTCAGAAATTTTTATGATTTTTTTATTTTAAATTATGAAAAGACAACATGATAGATCTAGATCTGAATTTACAAACTACTTATCACTAGTTATCAGACTCAAAATGGTGGAAAAATTCTCTTCAAGGCTTAATTTACTTGTGGACTGGTAGACATAGTTAATAAATAGATTTATACTTGTTTAGAAAGGGATTGGTTTAATTTTTTGGAGACTGAAGAGAAATTAAAAAATACCAGCCTTTGTAAAAGAGATCATGAATCTGCAATCAAATTGATAACCCCAAACTAAAAAATAAAAACCCCAACCTTAAGGATGATCTGCCTAGTTTTACATGTATAGATACCGGATAAAGTCTCATTTGCATTTTTATCAATGCAAATATTGCATTTCTCCTTTCCCAGCTTTCCCCGTGATGTCAATGGTCATTATAATTTATCTGTCTGAAGATCTTCTGTGTTGAATGGAATTTTTTTATGACTTGATGATTAAAATTATCTCTTGATTAACATAATTATGGGAAACAACTATGCCTTGGAACGGGTTATGAAATCTATCGATGGCCTAATTAAGATCAGGAAAAAAAATTGATTTACGTTTGTAGACATTGGTAATTTTTTGACTCACGAAGCATCATTAGTAAGATTTTATTTTATCTTTGTCTGTATACAGCATAAATTTTTTTGCTAGTAGAATTTAAGGAGTTTATTCTCAATTGATTTTTTAAAAAATGAATATTGGGCCAAAGATTTTAGAATACAAGTTATGTGGAAGGGAAATTCTATACAAATTAAACATGTTGATTTACCATGTTTGCACAAAAAATGATTCAATAATTCTAAAGTTTTCAAACTTTTTAATAAAATCATTTATGTTTTATTGGGACTGATGCCTCTGTACATGTTTCAGTTCATTAGATACACAAGAGTATGCTCTACGTATAAACATTTTCTACAACTAGGTATTGCAAATTATTGACAAACATGTTGATGAAACAACAATTTCAGAGGACTTATGTAAAGTCATCATTTCGTTAGTTCTATGACTTTGGTCAATACAATGACCTTATCCCACCTCTGATGTTTTGGAGGTCCGTGTTTGCTCTGTTCCTATTTTGTAATGTTTTATGGACTTTTGATCTGGAATACTGTTCATTATCACCATATATTTCATGTAGAAGATGGTCATTTGAGCTAGTTTTTTTTATCTTTAGAGGTCCCATCACCTCGGTATATGTGGGTCATATGAACTAGTTTTGTTTATTAATCTTTATAGGGGTCATTGCCTCAGTATATATGGGTCATATGAACTAGTTTTGTTAATTAATCTTTTTAGGGGTCATTGCCTCCATATATTTGGGTCATATGAACTAGTGTTGTTTATTTATCTTTATAGGGGCCATTGCCTTTTTTATTTGGGTCATATTTGACCTACTCTGTATTTATCTTTGTAGGGGCCTTTGCCTAGGTACATGTGGGTCATATGAACTATTTTTTTAATTTATATTTATCTTTTTAGGGGCCATCGCCTCAGTATATGTGGGTCAGTCCCTGGACACAGTGAAGGTCAAGATGCAGACCTTTCCTCACCTTTACCGGAACGCTATGGACTGCTTCCTCCAGACGTATCGTCAGGACGGGATTTACCGGGGACTTTACGCGGGGACGGTCCCGGCACTTGTAGCTAACATCGCTGAGAACTCTGTCCTGTTTCTGTTCTATGGACTCTGTCAGAAGATAATCATGGCCCTCCGAGGCCGCAGTGACGTATCCGAGCTCCTTCCTGTAGAGAATGCATTCTCAGGGAGTGGGGCAGCATTTTTCTGTGCATTTACGCTCACACCGACAGAACTCGTCAAATGTAGGCTGCAGGCCATGAGAGAGATGGCATCTCAGGGAAAACTGGAAGGAGGGTTAGAGAGACTGAAATTGTGAGTGGTTTAGAGATTCCACCTTAATTCTGATTTCCACAGGGCCATCTAATAATCAAGCTTGCTTATCTGATATTTAGATTTTAGAGGAATACAGGATTTCAGATATATATGACATTTTAGATCTATTATGTAATGATATAAATGTCAGAAAACATTATTAAGGATTTTAGAGTTTATGAGCTTCCATGAATTGATTGAATTCTGTTCGTTATCTCCATTTTTAGCTAAAAGGCCATTTTACATTCTTGCCTTGATGAAGTTTCAAAAATGAAAGAAAAAAAGCAGTCAAACATATATGAAATAATTATACTTGTATCTTTTTTTTCATTTATGGAAGTATAAGCCTAGGCCATCTCTCTGGTGGTATGCAATGGGTATAATTGGAACTCCCTTAATATTATTAAAAAGAAAATTTGAATATCATTTAAAAATTCAGAATTATTCTTGATTCACCTTAATAAAATTATGCTGCAAAATTTTTCTTTGACATGATTAATATGTGAAAATTGACTCCAAGAATGCAATAGAACATTAATTAAAAAGTCTCTCGCTGGGGGTTGGAGTTGGGATGGGGAGGGGGATGGGTTTGTGGTTAGACTGGCATTGAAAATTCAACATTCAAACTAGATGATGTCCAAACACTAAATCATACACAGTGTATATGCATACATTAAATCAGTTTAACGAGGCAGGGGTGTGGCAGCCATTTTCAGACTATTTTTATCTCCTTTAAAAGGAGAGCTCCATATGAAGATATAGAAAATGATCAAATTTAAAAACTGAAATGTATGATTTTTTTGTTTGTGAAATGATAGTAGACAGCTTAAGTTACCGTATCTAAAAAAATAAGTTAAATCTGGTGGTTAATTTGTGATTAATTTGTTGACCCCCCAGCCTCCTTAAACTGTAAATTAAGTTAAACTGTCATTTTATTATTGAAGAATTTGTAATGTTGATATATAATTGTCCTTTATATATATATATATATATATATATATTATATATCCTTTAAGACTCTAGAAATGCTGAAATTGAAAAAGGGAAACATTATAGGGAAATAAAATATGGAAAATCTAAAATAAATGATACTAGCAAATATGTTAAATGTGTTCAAATATTCATTTTTAAGAGTTTCTTTGTTTAGTTTGACAGAATGTTGCCCTTTTCTGTTTGCTAGTGGTTTATGCTGGATTGTCAGAGGTGTAATATTTTTTTGCTGTTGGCACTTTTGGGGTGGGACTGTGTAGAGTAAACATAGGTGTGGGTGGGTACTGCATGGTATTTAGCATGACCTTTATAACGACTTTATCAAAGGTTTATTTAATGAATATTTAATGAATACTTAACCTTGTAAAAAACGTCCAAATTCATGCTTGTTATTTACATAGGCTTTTTGTTAGTGGTGTGATGTCAATATATTTAATAAAAAATTAATGTAGACCAAGTGGTGTTAATATCGATGTACATGTCTGTCAACCTCCCACACTAGGAAAAAAAATCCTCTAATCCTTAGGAGATGATAACGACTGCAGAATTATTATGAATCAGAAAAAACTCCGCATCAGATAAGCATGATGAGTTCTCCCTGTCAATGGAAGCCTCACATGACATATCTACCCAGGGGAGATAAATGAGTGAGGTAGGACAGGGACCCAAAGAATATTGTCCTATATCATATAACAAATGTAATGATAGCAGAAAAATTTGGCTTCTCAATGTGTTAATGAAAATAGGATTAATAATTTAAAATAACTGAATATCCATGCAGTTTTCTTTTCCCAATGCTCTCATAAACTAGATGACAAAGATCTAAAAGGGTTTGTTGATGTTAACTGAACAAAAGAAATAAAAAATTAAAACAGCCTGCAGTGTTTCAGCTGAACTGCTGTGAATCTTCATCTGTCAAATGACAAGGCCAATGGAGGGTTTTATGTTTTATTAATTTCTAATTGATTTGAGTGATAGCATATTACTTGCCTATTTCACTTGTTTATAGTTAGACAAAACCTCATCAATCACTTGATCAATGTGGTATGTTTTGAATAGTTTAACAATCAAAATATGCTTAAAGTCAAGTTACAGAGAAAACAATTGTGAAATATATGGGATTATGTATTTCAAGTTGTTAATGATAGCTATCTCTTTGGAATGTTTGAAAAATACAAACAGACTTTAAAGTGAGATTTAAGTCATAGTTATAATTGTAGATTTCCCCTTTGTAAAGTACTCATTGTATTGCAATCAGGTTTAAAGTTTAGGAAAAAATCAACTTATTTATCTAGCTACATGGCTTTTGAAAGTTTAAATGTTAAAGAAATTGGATAGGATGCTGAAGAACTTTAAGAAAAAAAATATGTTAAAAGTTTGAAAAGATTATGCTGTATTTTCTGAATTCAAAAATATTTTTTATTGATGCCTAAAGAATAACATGAAAGCATCCAATTTTTATTTACTTACTATTTTAAAAACTATTTATCAAATGAGATTTTATGAGTGAATGAAGCAAATTCAGAATCTTTTGAATAAAGGATTTTTTCCCCTTTCCTTATTTTAGAGGTCCATGGGGGATCACCAAAGAAATCCTTCAGGTGGAAGGGATACGGGGGATATTTAAGGGTCTGACTGCCACCATGGCCAGAGAAATGCCCGGATATTTCTTCTTCTTTGGTGGATACGAGATAACAAGACAACTGCTGACACCGCAGGGGAAAACCAAAGACGAAATAGGTAAGACATAGAAAACACTCCTCAGTATTTAACTAAAAGGCATCAAGCTTCAAAAACTCTCCAGGACTCATCCTTGTGAAAAGGATTAACCCATATAAAAATTAATCTTGGATAACCGTATTTCTCAACTTAGTGTTGAAAAAATGTAAATGTGATGTACGCTGCAGTTTATTAATCTATTTAACAATCCTCTTTTGTTTGCTCTAGAAACACTAGATAAATGTTAGATGTACTAATGTGCTTTTTTCTAATGACCTTTCATGACCATTGTAATGTTAGCTGTACTTAAACCTGTACTTTTTCCCCAGGACCAGCCAGGACTATAGTAGCTGGAGGTGTAGGAGGGATGTGTTTATGGTCGGCCATTTTTCCGACTGATGTCGTCAAGTCCAGGATACAAGTAGAGAGCACCGTGGGTAAAAAGGCTCCTGGATTCCTGGTCACCTTCAATAAAATCCTCAAAACAGAAGGTCAGGGCTGATAGTATGTCTCCGATAAATCTAATAGTATACCTAGAGCATCTATTATAGATCAGAAAGAACATTACTTTGTAGTAAGACATTTTTCTTAAAAGAAAAAAAAAAGGTTTCAAAATTTGATAACAATAATTTATTGCACAGTTAAGGCTACAAAAAGGAGGTAGGGACTTGATTACATGAGAATCCCCCTTAAACAGAATGTTTCCATGGTATCCTTGTCACAAGTGCTTATAACTGTTAAACTTTATTCTGTTCTTACCCTTCACTTCTTCATTTATGATTTAACTGCCACCATTCCAGCTATAGCTAGCTGCTGAATTCCTAAATACTCCAAAGCTTCACCTTAGAAACACTTGAATTGTCCATGCCAAAAAGCTTCGGATTATTTCACTATTTGAGGTCTTCATTACATTCTAAACCCCTGTCCCTTAACCATTAAAATGTATGAAGACCCTAGCACTAACGGTTCAGGAAATGGTCAAGGTAAAAATTTTACAAAAGTATATCAAACACTTGAGTGTATGGTCAAGGGATCCAAAAATAATGATATCCAAAAAAAATTCTGGTCAAATAAAATTCACGTGTAAAAGATCAACAAACACTGATTGATCTTTAAAAAAAACCTATATCAATACAAATTTTATGCAGGAGAAACTTCAAATATACTGAACTAAGCTTTTCGTCACCTTATGCAAATAATTCCTCACATCTGTTTCGTATTGAGATACTTTACTTGAAAAAGATGTTAATGATAATCTAACATCAGTAAGCTCTATGAAAAGCGTGATGACTTTAACTTTTCAATTTTCAGCTTCCCTTACTTATGCAGCAATATACCTTCATCACCTGCATACGGAGTTTATATCTCTCAGTTGAATCTATTTGCAAGAGTATGCTCTACATATGTAAAATTTTGAAAACGAGGTAGATTATTGACGAGTTGATGAAACAAGAATATTACCAGTCTCATTTAAAGTCATCATTTTGTAAGTTTTATGGTCAAAACAATAACCTTGTCAGCAGATACAATTTTACCATTGAGGAATGCTGACTGACATTTTTCATTCAAATTGTAAGTCCATTATTTACACACTTAATTGACAACGAATTCCGTTATTTCCCAATCATGATGAGCACACATCGGGTGTGACTGGTAGGCAGGGGATGCTCACTCCTCCATGGCACCTGATCCCACCTCTGATGTTTTGGAGGTCCGTGTTTCCTCTGCTCCTGTTTTGTATTGTTTTATGGACATTTGGATTTGAATACTGTTTGTTATCTCCATATACTAGTATTTCACAATAAGTAAAATCTAGAATTTTTGTTGTCATATAATAGCAACTAAATTGTGTGACACACGAGGAGACTTCTGTATTTTTATCTTAAACTTTCCTCATTTATTTAGTCATTGTCAACAATCACCTGCTTTAGTGTTTATGTTCTGAGTATGATCAACTTTTAAAGTAAGGCCTATTTTTAAGTCAGAATTTTGTAAAGTTTCATGGCCGTTGTAATGACCTTATTAAAACGTTTCCTATCATTGAGTCGTATTTTGGCTGACATGTTTTATATCAATTGTTTGGCCTTTGTTTTTATACTGAATTGACTACGGAAAGTTCTGTATCAACACATAGGGCTCATGTCACATGATCAGTCAAAAGGGGATACTTAGTCCTCATTGGCACCCGATCCCACATCTCGAATTTCCAGGAGTCTGTGTTATATGCCATCTTCATGTATTTGTATTGTTGATCCATCTCTGTTTGTCATCTTCACCTTTATCGTACCAAGATTTCTATTTTTAGTTTATGTACATGTATCTGTAAGCAATGTTTCAAATTCTACAACTTCGACCTGTGTAGTCCGCTTTGATGAAATTTTGGTGACCAGTTTGATTTCATCAATATTTTTATTTCTTTATATGTGAAAATTAATCTTTGAAAATGACACTCTTACAAATTTGATTTTAGATTTACAAAAAAATTAAGTTTTTAAATGAAAAAAAGTAGAGCTACAGTATTTATATCTCAACAGTTTTTTAGTCAATAATGATCATTAAAAAAGCTTTAGTTAATTGAACTGTTAATATATGAATTTTCTTACATTAATTTTCAAGGACAATGATACTAGTATATGATTATTTATAGATTCAAATCGATATAAAAAAAATGTTTTACAGGAAATTGAAAGGTGTAAAAGTAAGCATAACTGTATTTTTTTTTATGAGATACGTACTCAACAATGAAAATGGATAAGATGACGTACAGCGATTGATCTTGTGAAAACTTTAAACAATACAAATCTGTAAAGAGGACACAAAAATAAACCCCTCCTGGAAATTCTAGAAGTGAAATCACGTGCCACGTGTCAAGTCCCGAGGAAACAAACGAACAAAAAGAACATTATAAATTGATTATCTGATAGTGACATGAACTTTTTTGGGTATAAAGCTGTATAAGTGTTCTACAACGGCTCCATCATTTTCTATGCACCAGATAACTCGTGTTAAACATCTCTATCTCGTGATGATGTCCTTGTCGTAAATAGCAGAGGAGTATAAGTTGTATTCAACACCATCCAAAAGTTTTGGAAATAATGAATCATCATATCCGAAATAGTACAGTATGCCTACAGAATTAACGTGTCTCTATCAATATTTTAAACGTTTTCTGGCTATAGAACTGAAAGATCCGTATCTATGCATGTATCTATATACACATCAAGTACATATATTACAAGCTAAAATAAAACTGCATTCTTGTCGTGATTCGGACATTATTTCAAAGTTACTTAGTGTAATGACTATTGCTATGAACCCAGATTCTGACTTATCCCGAAAAGCCTTGGAGCCATTATATCTTGAAAACGTGCAGGTCATTGATTTTACTAGTTTGAATTTTTTTTTGCAGGTCCTAAAGCATTGTATAAGGGTCTTGGTCCAACATTGGTGCGTACCTTCCCAGCAACTGGATCACTGTTTTTAGCCTACGAAACAACCAAAAAATTCTTAACTGACTTGGCTGACAGGAGACAATAGTACAACGTAGGAACATTCGGATGATTGATTGCATAATTAATATTTAGGTCAAGAGGTCAGGAAATCCCCGGGCACTTGTTTTGAGGACAATCAAAATCTATCATGTAATTAGGGATGGAATGGTTTTATTTTAGCATGCTGCTAACATCAGTCAACATAATAAAATCCGGGAAAATTTCATAGATTGCTTCATCGTTTGTTGAAGACAAACAAAATGTGTGCAGATCATCCAAAATGGAAATGATAGAAATTGACGTGACAGATGCGCCGGACGGAGTTTTTTGACTTTTACATTCTGTGGTGTAGAAAATTGATAAAATGGAATTTTTCTCCACATTCATATTGCAAAAGAATCTGCTTTATTGTTGTATACTGTGTGAAGATTACATGTACATGTATTTTTTTTAAATAATTAGGTTGAAGCAAAGCTTATCTGTGTTAAAGTCTCATGTGACTTGACTACATGTTATATTAATTTGCTGATTGTCTCATGAATCTCAAGATTTCTCCTCACTTTTATCACCAGAAATATTAAAGATTTTCACTTGTATTTTAAAAATAATTATTCAAGGAAAAAAATTAGTCTTTTATTACAAATTATTTCTTTCACGTAGTGTATTATATTTAGCAAGTAACGTACGTGTTGGAACTGGTAGATGCAAAAATGCTAAAACCAACACAATATGTTATGCCAAAAATAGATAGTGCTAAAAGGAGTTTACATTCACATATTTATGTACTTAGTTGAAATGATCTGATGTTCTTCTTTTTTTTTTATTTGAAAAATAAATCTTTTGCGGGATTTGGTGAAATTTGTGTTTAATTGGGTTAGTTTGTATACATTGCCGATATACCTTGTCAGTTACAATAATAAGGAGGGTGGAAGCTTAAGTTTGGAGTAATTGCTACATGGAAATTCAAATACAAGCTCGTAGTTGATAAATAAGTATAGTATTGGGATTCATCTAACAAGCAAGCTCTATGATAAAAGTTATGACTAACTTTTCTATTGTCAACTTCTCTTACTTATGCAGCAATATGTATGAACAATTTCTAAAACGAGGTAAATTATTGACAAACAAGTTGATGAAACAAGATTATGAGCAATCTCGTTTGAAGTCATCATTTTGTAAGTTCTATGGTCGATGTACAATGACCTTGTCAGCAAATAATATTAATCATTGAGTCAAATGCTGACTGACGTTTTTCATACTTATTGTTAATCCATTATTTATACAAGTAGTTGACGATGGATTTTTCCGTTATACCCGATCATAAAAAGGAGCACACGGTGACTTTTCGGCAGGGGATGCTCACTCCTCCCGGCACCTGATCCGAACTTGATGCTTTGGAGGTCCATGTTTGCTCTGCTCCTATTATTTTGAATTGTTTAATGGGAGTTTTGAGCTTGAATATTGTTCATCTTTATATATTTCTTTTGATAAAGCGCATACCAACTACCACATTAGAGAGATCATGAATCATGGGTCCACGTTTTTGCCATCATGCTGATATATCTTATTTCAGACTTAATGATCTTTTTTTAATCGTCCAACAGGCACACGTTTTCTAAAATATAAGAAGCTAACTCTCAAACACAATTTTAAATTTCATGGCAGTAAAGCAACGCTTGTGCGAAATTTAAAGCAAATTTTAAAATATATCTTCTTGATTTGTACATGCAATCTGTATCATATTTATTTAGTATTCGTTTTTCTTTTAATGAATTGAATGAAATCTTACGGCATTGTTTTACTTTAAAAGTCTTAAAGTAAAATGTTTCACTCATAACTAAAAAGGAGAAAGGAAAATTTGAAACGCTTAAGACGGAGGTTCTGTCTGTGGTGGGAATTCTTTTCTTGGTGGAACTTTATTCCACCAATAGTGTTACCAAAGGTGTATATTGTACTCTCTTCTTATATTGTATTGCCTCGAGGATTTATTGACAACTATTTATCACCTTTTTGTCATTTTGTCACCATATGAGTTGGCTATATATTTTTTTAATGTAACATTTACTTATACCAAAGTGCAACAGCTATAGCAACAATATACAAGGTCTCGGCGGAAGGCGATCCGAACCCGATATTTAGACACCAATAACTGGGAAATCTCAATTTACAATCTACGAATAGTCATGATTATCATTACAAAGCATTAATTGTGTGTATTCGTATTACTCAAAGTTAAAATTGAGTAAGAAGAACCTTTAATTGCCATTTTAAACAGCTTCCTTTTGTAGATATTGTTTTTATGGAAAGATCATTGACTTTAAACAACCTCTGTGTAAAATTCGTGTTCTTTCATCAAACATATAACTGAAGAATACATAACTTCTGCGATCTAACCGTGTCACTACGAGGAAGATAAAAGGGGTGACATACTTTACAAACTTAAGACAAACTGAACAGTTTTGAAGGAATCAGAGACATTGTTCAAATTCAGTATCCGTCCTGACAAAGCAGGTAAAAACATTGTCTTCGTTTGTAAGGTTCATTATATAGATTCTATTTTAAAAGAACTTGGATTTAACTCTAAAGGCGGCAATCCATCTTATACCCATAGTTCCCTTTATACTCATAGTTCTAAATGTTGCCCCTATGGCGCAGTGGTTAGAGCGTCTGCTCGAGAGTTGCGAAGTAAGGAGTTGATCCGTACGTCGCGGGTTCGAATCCAACTGTGGGACGTGGATACCGATCCTTCGGATGAGACCGTATAAACTGAGGCCCCGTGTCGCAGTGGGTGCTGGCACGAAAAAGATCCCTACATGCTCAATGGCCCTGAGCGCCGAGTATAAGACAAAATTTGCAGCTCTCCACTGGCAAGTGATGGCGTCTCCATATGAGTGAAAAATTCTCGAGAGGGACGTTAAATGAAATACAATCAATCAACCATTTCTAAAGAAGAAATTCTTCAAAAAAATGTCAGTTTTGAATAGTTTTAATATCTTAAAGAACGCAAATGAACTTGAACTACCCACAAATAAATATATTGGATACAAAAACTTCATAAGAATCCGTACAAATAAAGAGATACATGGCGGGTTCCGGTAAATGTTCAACCAAGCCTCTTTCTTTACTCATCACTAAGATATTAACAGTAGTGAAGGAAAAACTTCAAGAGTACAGTGCAACAATATTTTTCAGAAAGTGTTGTAAATCAGATGTTTATGCTTGAAAATTCCAAGGAATTTTTAGACAATTTGAAATCACAAGATTTTACCAAAATCAAAAGCATAAAAACGTAAACTTTATACACAACCATATCCCACGATAAATAAAATTCCAGGCTTTATGATATCATTGACAGCAGCTTTTTCAATAAAAATGGATTTCGTAGATTTACTTTCTGTGTCATCGGTCATTTGCAAAATTATTATGTTAAAACACACTCTGATTGCACACACATGTACTCTGAAGTTGACATCAAAAAGATGCTTAAGATTCTGATGGACAATATCTATGTGGTTTTTGGAGACCAGGTCTTCCAACAATTTATTAGAAATCCGATGAATATCAATTCCGCCCCGTTATAAGTAGACCTATTTATATATTTTTATATTCATATGAATCAGAAAATCTTATGCGTGAAAAGAAGAAAAACTCGACATTTAGATATATCGACGACGTATTGTCAATTAACAATAATAATTTCCATTCTTATATCGATACGATAGATCCTGGTGAACTTGAGATAGAAGGGTTAGGGTTAGTTATGCTATGTTAAGGTTCATAAACCCTCTGTCACTCATATGAAATTTTTCTTAAACTTTTATGATTTTCCAAAGGAAATGTATACGCTAAATAATATACAAACAATTATGGCATGGCTTGCGGGGCAACATTTGACAAAAAAGGCACTTAAACTTGACAAATTTATAAAGGATTAATAGAAATTTGTGTCATTAAGAGTTATCTCTCTAATCAGAGTATCAATGTACCTTAACAAATTTGTATTGTTTTGTATTCTTTTTAGATCGAGCACTGATTGTGATGTTTACTCTTATGGAAAATTATGCGAGTTTTATAGCATTGTGTAAAGTGCGAGGTGTGAGAAAATGTGAAATAAGATATGTATGAAGTCCAAGTAAAAATCTTGATTTCAAAGTTTTTGAAAAGGACATCAATAATCTATGAAAAATTGAAAATCTTTTAAATTAATGAAGATGAATTGTAATTTAAGCTATTTGTTGTTATATTTGAATAATTCAAGTGATATGTATTGAAGCTATTTTCGAAAAGTGTATAGAGATACAATATTATTTGATACCTATCTTGTAAAAGATAATCATGCGTTAACGATAGATTTATGAATCTGTGAGTTACTGATTTGAAATAAAGCAATTATTTTGGAAGGAATTGGACGTTTATAACGATAGAATTCTCTTGGGTTTGGTAGACTGTGAGCTGTCGTAAATCGTTTATTAATACCACTGGTACCACTGCCACCTCTGTTTATTCAATGAAAATAGGAGACGAAGATCTTTATCACAAAATGAGGAGCATGAATATAGAAGGTCTTCATTTAATTAAACATTGATCAATGGACTAAAACTATCATTCAGCCAATTTTCATACGTTACGATAATTAACTAGCTATTGAACACGAAATTGTCTCTTCATTAATTTTATACACGGAGCAGTGCTTTTGTCTAAAGGTTATGTTCCTTTTACCCGTGACATTTCGTTCTTTACTATACAAGCTGATAAATTACAAACGTTGTGTTTGTTATCATGTTACGATTGAAGTTGTATGTACTCTGCCGGAAGTAATCACGCAAGACGATAGGCCTGCTAACCTACTGCTAAAAATATGTGTAAATCATCCACGTTTAAATCATGAACAACCAATGAATAGATTGATATATAACAATCTTGTTACAGAGTTAACTATTGGAAATCAAGACAGTCCAATCTTATCTTGACAACATTTTCTTGTTGTATTTGGTTTTAATTAGAACTTTAAAAGAAAGGTTTGTGATTGATTATGTTAGGATACGAAGATAACAGAGATTTTTTTTATTAACGAGCTCAAAAATTCTTTGAAAAAAAAATTACACAAATTGTGAACATAGCAAACACGGCTAGCTACAAAAATAAATAGAGGTGGGATTAGATGTAATTGAGAAGGGAGCATTCCCTGTCGGCAGTTCACACACACCCTAGGCATGCATAGCGTCCCTCGTCAACCCGGAAAGAAGAATCCGTCTAATATTTTTTTTATTTAACAAAAACATTCCTGTTTTGATAAAATACACTACCAATTTGCTATTAATGTTGTTGATTAAGTATCAAAATAATTTAAACTTTGTTCAAATGTATATTTAAATGTATATTTAATTTTCAAGATAATGTCTTAATAAAACTTCTACATTCTTTCCATGTGGCTATAAACAAGGACTCAACTTTGTGTTTAATTTTTTTTCATAATAGACCTGCCTCATTCTTTTCTCCTCACTCAGATATTAACAAAAGTGAAGGAGAAATTTCAAGAGTAATGTGCAACAATAAATTCAATTAGTGTTGTGAATTAAATGGGGACACGAAAAAATTCTAAGGACTTTTTGCAACATTTGAAATCAATGCATGGTTATGTCATTCTTATGTCGATATTATATATCCTGGAGAGCTTGAAGAAGGATATGGAGATAACGAACTGATTTCAATATCTAAGTCCATAAAACAAAATAAAATAAGAGCAGATCAAACAAGGACCTCCGAAGCTTCAGGGGTGTGATCAGGTGCCATGGAGGAGTGAGCATCCCCTGCTGACCGGTCACACCCGCTGTGTGCTAATTGTCATGATAAGGAAATAACGGAAAAAATACGTTGTCAATTCAGTGTATAAATAATGGACTAACAATCAGTATGAAAAACGTCAGTCAGTATTTGACTCAATGATAAATTGTATTTGCTGACAAGGTCATTGTATTGACCATATAACTTACAAAATGATGACTTTAAACGAGACTGCTGATATTCTTGTTTCATCAACTTGCTTGTCAATAGCTTCCCTTGTTTTAGAATAAAAGATACCACAGAGCCTGACACATCTGTACCATATTTGGATATTTTGCTAGAAAAGGGGTCTAAACAAATTTAAACATGTTTCAACATAACTTTGTCATAAACGTGATGGATTTTACTTTCAATCTTCAACTTCCCCTATTTAAGCAGTTTCAAATCGATGACCTGTTATTCATGTGAATTTCATTTTAAAAATATGTTAGCCACTTTAACATGTACCTTTGTATACTACGACTGAGATATATGAAGGATATGGAGATAAAGAACAGTATTCAATCTCAAAGTCCATAAAACAATACAAAATAAGAGCAGAGCAAACACGGACCCCTATATATATATATATATATATATATATATATATCATGTACGCAGGTGAAAAAGGTATATACCTTCGCATGTACGGGGTTGATGTATCGTTTATTCCATACCCAAGAACATGTCTACGTATGATGAATTTCTAACACGAGTTAAGTTATTGTCAAACATGCTGACGAAACAAGAATAGAAGTAGTCTCGTTTAAAGCCATCACAATGACTTTGTCAGCAAATATGTTTTTCATCCTTATTGTTAAACCATTACTTACACACTGAAATTTTGATGGATTTTTCCGTTAATGAATGTCAAGGAGCACACATCGAATACTGTAGAAGTACTTTTTTCCGCGTGGTATTAATTTACGCTATGTACACGGTCACAAATTTTCCGCGGAAATTTATCCAAGCGTACTTTATATAAATGCAAGGCATATAGTGACAGTCTGAGAAATCCGCGTAATTTTAAACCCGCGGATTAAAGGAAAATTGAGATTCCGCGAAATCATGACCCCGTGGAAAAAAGTACGTCTACAGTATTACGTAAGTCCTGATCCCGTCACTGTCGTTTTGGAGGTCCGTGTTTGTACTGCTCCTATTTTGTAGTGTTTAATGTACTTTTGAGCTTGAACACTGTTTTTTATTTCTATATATTTCATTCATTTGAAATTTGAGGTTAGAATTGAAATTGAAAAGACTTATTCTATTCAAAGGTTGGATGAAAACGGCAAATAAATAAAGATTTAATAGCAAGTGTTACATTGAGTTATGAACAACCCCGGAACACTTTGTTTTATTTTTCTTTTTTCTATCTATTTTTTAAAAGTATTTTTTTTGTTATCTGTAAGGGTAGATGTTTTTAGTGTTCAATCCAAGGTCAAACATTTCTATGCTGATTTTTTTAAAAAGAAAAGTCCCTAAAAAAACGACACAAGCTCTATTGTCTTCAAAATGATTAATCAAAACTATATTTAATCATGGGATGCAATAAATACACGATAAAAATTCAAAGTGTTGAAGCATTCAGACACTGTAGAGAAGTAGAATATTAGTTATCACACCTTTTTATGAACTTTTAATTATAAGACAAAGCTGTGGTCTTCGTGATATTTCCGTCAAATTTTCGTCCAATAACTTTTTATGAAAAATCTATATTATTTAACTTATCAAATATTGAGAGTGCTGATAGAAGATGGCGTGGCTGGAAAACAATATATAAAGGTATTTGTGTAAAGGATTGTGAAAGTATACCTTAAAAAATATTGATTATTATTCCATTGGCTATATTCCTTGATCAGAAGTGTTTAGTCACCAGCCGCGACTGACCTAAGTCGATAAAAACTACGCAGAAACTGTTCTTTGGCCGATCGCTCAGCACTGTAAGGTGACAGTTTTGAGTCCTTCGCAAAAGGCGTTTGCACGCTTAAAATTACTCACTTCATAATGACCTTGAGTACCAAAGTCAAAATCTAAAACAGTTCGAGGTAAAACAAGATATAATCAATCAGCCAACTAATTAATATTAGAATAAGGAAAATCATGATATTAACATCCTGCTTAATCATTTATAATTATTTTGCTTTAACAAATGTTATTTTACGCACAAGCACACTTAAGGTAGATCGCGGGTTTACTGTCTGCCTGAAAACATACTCTGAAAATTTTTCAACTGAATCCTCTCGTTTAAAATTTTACTCTCTAAAATTTTTGTGAGATTCGTCTGCGTGGTTATATTGTTATCGTATTTCAAAGGCACTAATGTTGATGAGAACTGGTGACGCTATTACAATGCAATATATAGTAAATGCGCCTTTCTCATCGGTAAACGCATTTCAAAACCATGCTTATAATATAAAAACGGCGCAGACGAATTTTATATTAATCAACACAATGAAACTAAGATAAATTTAGAATCGATCTATTAAAAAAAATTAATATGTGTTCTCGCTCATTTTCTCGCAAAAAAACTTTAAAGTTTTACAAATTTGTAACAAACGTATATAATTTCATTAAGACGTTATATAACGTTAGTGCGACGTCATTATTTCGTACGTCTCAGAATCACGATGTAATCAACAATTCACTGAAAATAAAACATGTTTTATCCGCATTTTCAATTTTTAATTGATTGGCAATAAATGTTCATGTAAACATTGTCATAATTTACCTAAATTGTAACACTTTTTCAATGAAACACAGATTCATAGTTTTTGAATGAATTTTGACCTTTCATATTTTAACGTTATGTTAATTCTGAATTTAATTTAGTATTGATTAGTTATTGATTAATCCTTTATCTTTTATTACATATAAATAAATATTTTTACAGACAAAACAAGCTTTAATGTACTGATGGAAATACTTTTTGCTTGTTAGAAGTTGATACTGTAAACGTAGTAAGATTTTTACGTCGAATCCTATTGTGACGTCAGCAAACCCGCGATCTACCTTAAACTGATATTAAAAGAATGTTATGGTTCCCATTGACAGCGTTAATGTGATTTCCGGAGACCTGGACTTCAAATCAACTGTTGGAATTTCGATGAGCACTAATATTGCTCCTTTATTTTAAAAAGGTAAACAAAAAACTTGCTGTAGCCTACAATACTGCAATAGTTACTGTGGTTCATATGTCGATTAAAACTAGAGGAATAGACACCACAAAGTCTGCTTATTTTGATGTTTTATTGGAAACAGAAGATAAGGGCCTACCTTCAGCTAAATTGTATGTCAAATGAACAGTATTCAAGATCAAAAGTCCATAAAACAATGCAAAATAGGAGCAGAGCAAACACGGACCTCCAAAACATCGGAGGTGGGATTAGGTGCCATGGAAGAGTGAGTGTCCCAGGCGACCGGTCACACCCACCGTGTTGGGATTGGGAAATAACAAAAAAATCCGTCTTCAATTCCGTGAATAAATAATGGACAAAAATAAGTATGAAAAACGCCAGTCATCACTTGACTCGTTGAAAAATTGTATTTGTTGACAAGGTTATTGTATCGACCATAGAACTTACGAAATGAACATCAAACGAAACTGCTAAAATTCTTGTTTTATCAACTTGTTTGTTTCTGAAATTTTAATGAAGTTTCGAAATTCAATACCAATACATGTATATGGTAGTTTCAATTGATTTTGATTCTTTTGGGATATTAAACATATTCAAAACTGACATAAGATTTTGCCAAGATCTTCTAAAATACAATTTATATAAATAGCCGTACAAACGAAGACGAAGGCGATGTTATTACCTGCTTTCTCACAAGATGAATCCTTTGAACCTCTAGTAGAAGGTCATTAGTAAATTATATCCAAGCATAGCAGACATGACTTCCTCTTTAACAATATGTTCCAGGCTCTGAAATGATTTATTTAAAAATAAAAAGAAATTCTTCTGTGTTCAAAATCGTGTCTTTAAAAGTCAAAATTTTGCGAATTAGTGGAATACCAATTGTCAGTGGATGATAGGGAATTTCAATGAAGGGATATATTTATCTTTTTAAAATTTTACCAAAATCAAAAGCTTAAAAAATTACGAATTTTCAACTTTTTACACAACCATTCCACACGATCAATTAATGTCCAGGATTCTTTATCATTGACACCTGTTTTTATAATAACAATGGAACTCGTTTAACTTACCTTGTCATTGGTCAATTGTGAAATTATTTTTAAAAGATTCTGTTTGTGCACGCAAGAAGTCTGAAGTTGACATAAAAAAGATTCTTGAGCTTCTTATTGACAATACCTATGTGGTTTTTGGAGACCATTTCCTCAAACAATTTATTGGAATTCTAATGGACTCCAAATGATTGCATTGTTTACTTACCGGGTAGCTTATGTTCATTCACAAATTAAAATTCAAGAACTGTAATATGTAGTGGTTGTTCTCGATATGAACAACACTGCGTATATAATTTTATAAAAAAAAATACAGTCATCATATACAAAGACTTAAAATTATCCGTGTCAATCCAATATTATATACAAATACTTTCCTGAAATTATAAATTATAAATAAAACCCGAAGTTAATATTGAAAAAAATGTATTAATACTTTTACGTAAATTGCTATAAAATGTAAAAGTGTACAGTAAAAAACAATACATTGTATCAATTTTTACTATCAAGTTTGGATGTCTGAATAGCAAATGAATTATGTAATTTGGAGACAGGTTATTTAAAGATAACCGAGTGATATGCTGCACTAACATCCAAAATAACAACAGACAGCTGCAATTGCTAGTTATTTTTTTTCAAAGGAAAGTAATTTAACTAATATTATTTTGACGGTACACCTCTCCTTATTCGCAATATTTTGAGCATCCATTAGGAAATATATTCACAGTGTTATATTTTTATCAAGAGCATTTGCAGAATTATGGTGTATTTATAAAGCATATGAAGTTGCAAGCAAATTTTGTATTTCGAAGTATTTAACTACCAAGTGCCATCAAGTGCACGGACGTGATATTTGTTACAAATAGTGATTTTGCAGTTTGTCGTCTCTGAAATATTGTTCTAAACTCGAAATCCTGACGTGTACTTAATGAACCCCACTCCCTTTTGGAGATTAGGTTTGTTATAGTAATTTCAGTTTTATTTTCCATTCATATCTAAAAAATGCTGCATACGTCTTAGTCCATCACACGCGCTGGGATGGTTCTGTTAAAGTAGAACGGAACCAATAAAAAGTGAGTTTCTTTTCAACTTAATTTAAAGCTCAAGATACATCTTGATAGATAAACGAATACATGTATTTAAAATTATGCATGGACTGAATCTTAAGCAGACACACGTTGTAAAGGAAAGGGTTGTAAGAGTTGGGGATTTGGTAACATAATTATTAAATGGATATATTTTACTCATGATGTTGGAAAAATACATATTTATCATCTTCAGAATAATTTTACACCTGCCACATACATGTCATAAACAAGAGTTTAGTTATTATCAAATTTTTCTTTCACTGAAAGTATATTAATGCTCGTGCACATATCCCAAGCAAATCAAAGAATTTTCCCAAAATACTTAAAAAATTAATTTATAATTTTTTTCAAATAATTAATTTAAATTTGAACTTTGACGTTTTATGGTGGCATATTTTGTTAAGCTCTTTACATGTCGCACTTCATGATATATATTCTGACGTGAAGCGTGGTAGCTCATGAACTCATGAATTCTCGTAATCAAGTTTACATCCTATATATCTGATCAGTTGCACAAGTTATGTCATTATTTTTATTCTAAAACGGTTTGCACCATAGAATTCACGTCAAGTACAATATTTTGAAGTTAAAAAGATATATGTAGTAGAGTGCACCGGAACATATTTTTCCGTCAGTCCGGGTTTTAATTTTAGGCATTGTAAAAGAGTTCCCCTCACATGGCAGGTGTTGTCAGATGTTCTTTACTGCCTATTTAGCCACATGTTAGGTTTCCATGTACACTGCCACCTTTTTTTGTGTTAATAAATAATGAAATCTGAACCAACTCGTCCACATATAATTTATGTTTTGTTTATGGTAGTTTATGAAACCGTGGTATTCTTCTCTTTAAGAATAATTTTAATATTGTGCAATGTCTCCATGTATTTATATTTTTGAACGTATGTGTCTATAAAATAATAATGCCCTCATATAACTTTATTAACAGATTTTAAAATTTCTCTTTATATAGTGCAACGAAACAAGCAGGAGAAATTATATGATACGCATATGTCAAAGATTTCAGACAATCGATTCTCTATATAGAACTTTGATCTCCTAAAGTAAAATATATTGTCAAAGTCGTAGCCCTAATTTAACAGTAATTTGGTAGCAGGTGCTTGTGAGACTATAATTTAAAACTACTAGTATTCTACTTTTTCTCACAGAAGATGACATATATCAATTTAAATTCTTTGACAGAACGCCTAAAATATAATTCATAAAACAAGACTATTTCATGCAAAACTTACAAAGAATATGTTCTCTAGATTCATGGGATGTCCTGAATTTTTTTCACTGGACAGGTTTTCCTTACATTTAAAGAAAAAAATATAAATGTAGATGTCCTGTAAAGTACACTGACCTAAATACAAAGGACCATTTTTAGATTTTTTTTTTCAAACAGATGTTGGCAAGAAATATAAAGTGCAGAAAAAAACCAAAACCTATCCTAGGTAAAGTGAGGGAAAACTTAGACAAGTGAAAGGAAAACAATCTATACTGGAATAAATTAGCTCAGATACAGATGCCAGGAAAAACCCGATTTGTCACAGAGTAATGTTCAGAGTTAAGTTCAATGCTTTTATTTTGTTACTCTTAAGTGAAATTCTTTTTTGTATTGGACGCTTAATGAATAAACGATTTATGGATTGTAATTGATTAATTTGTTATAATAACTGGGTTTTTTTCTTTCTTTGTTTGAAAAAAAGTAAGAGTTTTTACATATTTCTTAGAATATTTCCGGTGATACTAAAATATTTTTATACTTCCCTTTCTAAGGAAAAAAAACTCTGCAAAATCATATGTCAGTTAAAAAAAAATATTTTTAATATTTCAAACAACCAAAATAAATTTGAAATATTATATCTGCATTGGATTCCGAGACTTCATAAAAATCATTAGAAACAAAGATAAATAACGGGTTCCAGTAATATTCAATCAAGCCTCTTTATTTACTTTAAACAAAGAAATTAACAGTAGTGAAAGACAAAACTTCAAGAGTTCTTTGTAACAACATATATATATATTCGAGAAGTGCTGTAAATCAGATGTGGATAATTAAAAATTCCAAGAAACTTTTGCAAAATTTGAAGTCACAAAATGTAACCAAATAAAACAGAATCAAAGCCTTCGGCTTTTCAACTTAATATGCAATCATTCCTCATGATAAATTAAAATCCAGTCTTTTTTTATCATTGATAAATGCTTTTAGAATAGAAATGAAACTCGTAAATTAACTAACCGTTTCATTGGTCATTTGCAAACTTATTTTGTTTAAAACCATCTGATTGTATGCACAGGTACTCTAAAGTTGATATTGTATATCACAAATTTTCGCGACACCTTATCTTCGCGTGAAACTCTTGATAAGAGGGACAGAATTATCACGAAACGTGGTTATTGCTCTATAAAATCCTAAGGAATAGTATTAAAGGCGAGAATTAAATTTTTGAGTGCACACTCTCTCGCGTAAATACGCGAGAAAAAAAATTTCGCGAATAAAAAGTGATTTCTAGTATTAGTGACTTAGTGAATCCAGCCTTAGATACCAATGCTTATTAGCATGATATGTAATGAATAGTGATTTGTGGTGACTTGCAATGATAGCAAAAGTCTTTTATAAAATGTATTATAGAATACATAACAGAAATAGAAGACAAAAAATACCAAATAATTATAAAAATCATGACAATTTCTCTGAATGCCTGGGTACTTATCGTTTTTTAACCTAAAATATATTTGTTGATCAATATATTTGCAGTTAGAAAATGCATTGCTGATATTTCATTTCACTTTTGCTGCAAAAATATTGGATATTTGACTAACAAAATACTGTGGATAAATTTACATAACTTTGTGGATTTAGAGACACTTTTATGAGTATTTTTGATTACTTAACTGCTAATTCTATAAACCTGAGGACCGGACTACCTAAATCATACACTGAATTGAGGACGAATTTTTCCGTTATTTCTGAATCATGAAAAGGAGCACACGTCGGATGTGATCGGTCAACAGGGGATGCTCACTCCTTCATGGCACCTGATCCCACGTCTGATGTTTTGGAGGTCCGTCTTTACTCTGCCACCAATTTCTTTTGTTGTATCAACTTTTGAGCTTAAAATGCAGTTCGTTATTTACATATTTCCATGTCATTCAATTTTTCCCCTTTTTTAACTTACATAAAATACAGTTGACTTTAAGAGTACAAATGTTTAAAATGTTTATAAATATAAAAAATATCTTACATTAATTTTGAATGACATAATTTAATAAAATGGTGTGAGATAGTCAGGGAATAGTAAGGCCTAACTTGATTATGTTACAGCAAGTTCATGTTTTTGAAAATGACAGATGGCAAGTATGGACAAATGAACACTAATTTATGTTCAATGGAGTTATTGAAAAATAAAGAGTTATTTATTTAGGAAGAAAAACATGTTCGTATTATGTAAGGTACAGAAGAAAAGATTGGAACTTGTTTGTTACAGATATATTTACATATACATGTATCTTAGGGCTTACATAGGGCTTACATAGGCTGTGACATGTAAACAGCTAGGAGTGCTCACTCTTTCTAGGCACCTGATCCCATCTCTGATATTTCAAGGGTCCGTGTTTTTGCCCTTTTTATAGATTTAAATTGTTTATAGCTTTTTTGAGATCTATCACAATTCTTTATTTTGACCCTTTTCAACAGATTGTTGTAAAATCAATTTCTCTTTCCAGAAAGAAAAGTCTCATTTATGAAGATTACATGGGTGTATTTATAAATAATATCTTTTAGGGACTGGAGACGTAAGATATTTGACCCAGACTTGAGCCCCGTACAAAGTCGATCCTTTAGGGTAATCCATGTTCCCACAGGTCAGATCAACCACTGAGTGCACTGAGAACTAATACTAATGCTGAATTACAAAATTGCCACCTCTTGTCAGCAATAAGCTAAAGCCACTCATAATGTCTTCAATACAATATGACACTTTTGACTGCTGTAAATCCTTCTTCTCTGATAATGGCTTAAGACCATAAAAATTGCTAGACAAACTCGTACCAATATAACTTGTGAATTCTTGATAATTGAGTGCGCTCTATCAAAATATAATAGGCATTAGGGGATTCCTATTGACTTCATTAGTGCATCTATCAGCAGCATGACTGAAATGAATAGGTTAAAAAAAGGAAAAGTGAACAATAAAATAAAATGTACATGATATACAAATATGCATGCGGAACATATATCAAGGACCCACTGGAATTAAAGAAGTGGGATCAGTTACCTAGAATGTGAAAGCATCCCTTGTTTACTGTCATGTGCGTATTGTACTCTATAGAATGAAACTGTAGTTAATATATAACAAAAATTGTAGTTCAACACAATTTACCTCTCCTGAAGGCACATAAAAATCAAAACCATGAAAATAAAAATACGGGAAGTTAAATACTCAATCGTGATACGATTGTTTGCTGGAGGAATATCTTCACTTTACCACCTTATCCTATCTGTGCCCATGAGAGATACATAAAAACCGTTATTAATGAAATGATTTGTACATTCTAGTTTTTCTTTTACTGAGTTCTTCATACTATTTTTTTAACTGCGATCGAAAGGATATTAGGGGACAGTATTATGTTACTTAACCAGTTCCTTCAAAAACATATGTATATATATTGGACAAAATAAAATATCGATTTGTTCTGCAAAACACTTAAGTCAATTTCACTGCAAAGATAACAATAAAATCATTTGCCTGATATATTAATATTAAATTTGTTTATTTCTCTTATAGGAAAAGTAAGACAGGAAAAATGATACGAAAGATGTTTGCAGTCCTGTGAATAGTCGACCTTAACAGATCAGACCTTGTCCTTCAAAACCTCATTAACACTGTAACTACTTTTCAGGGCACTGAGAGCAAGTATTTATGCTTAATAATTAAATCATCACCACTTTTCAGCAATCAACTAATGCCACTCACGACTTTTACAAAACAGCAAAGCACTGCACTAAATTGACTGCATTAAAATGGCCCGAGTCTTCAAACATTGCTGAAAATCAGATGTCAATGGTACAATACGAAAGAATCTATGACGTTATTGTCTACTGGCCTTGCGCTACCAAACTATTAGAGGCATTAGCGAAGATGTGTATAGACTTTCGTGATTTTGTTTGGAATTCTTATGTGACTAAACCCTGTGATGAAATAATGTTGCAATATAAAATTGAAGGTTTTCTTTAACAGACGGGTAATGCAAAAAAAAAATCATAAAGTCTCGATTAAGAATACAGAGGGAAACATCTTAATTAAAACTGTGTGTAGAAATCCAATCTTTTTTTTCTTATTTTTTTTGTAAGGATAACTTTCCATGATCAGAAAATGACGGAAAAATCCGTCTTCAGTTCAGTGTATAATATAAACAATTGCCTAACAATTAGTATTAAAAAAGTCAGTAAACATTTGATTTAGGTAAGGACCGAACTGAATATTTGTCCTGCGTTTAAGTGAACACAATTCATCATTTGAATTTGAACAATTTCATTAATTCTTATATTTTATGGAACTGAAAAATGTATGCTATACACAGACATGTAGTCTCTGGTAGACGTTGGTTTGAAAGAAATCATGCTTTTTTTGAGTATTAATTTGTTTGTTCGTTAAATTGTTTATACTATCTAGCAAGAATCCAAAAGTATTGCAAGAAAGTTAACCTGAAATTATTTCGTTCTTTTCTTTTTTTATTTCGGTTAACATCGATATACTCGGTAATTGAACATGTAATCGAGTACAGCTTTGCCTTATGTCCGATTAACAAATTTGTATTGTTAGTAGATCTTTGGCATAGATTCCATCATGTGTTTGTTATTTTCATCAGGTCCTTGTTTTCATTTTTTACATACAAAACTACCAAAATATTGTGAACTCATTTCAAGGAGTTTTAGTTTCTTTCAGGGGAGTGTTTGAGAAATATTTCACCAAAAAGTTTATGAATCTTAATAATTGCAGTCGATTAGTCAAAGGAAATCCCAAATTCATCGGGAGTGCAGCATAATCATGCTGAAGTTATCAATCAACACAGATAATGTATTCAGAAATAGATTTGTTGTTGGTAAAAGTAAACAATATGATGGACAGACAACCAAACATCGTAGTCTTTTAACAGATGAAGAGAAACGGAACTGCTGGTTTTTATATTCAATATGCTGCTACGGTAAAAATATCAGATAATACCAAGAAATTAAATTTCCAAGAAATTAAATTTCATATACATAGGATCGATTTTATAATTGACCTGTGCATATACTGTATATATTTTTCTACTGTATATATTTGAGCCACATACCGTACAGGCACTTGTATCGGAAATAAATTTTAACCCATATCTTTTATTTCCGAAACAAGTGCCTCTTTTTTTTTACTTCTATAAAAATTGATTGCGAAAAATGATTGCGATTGATGTCTGAGTAAGGTACTAATAAATGCAATCCTGAAGGACTGTCATCGCTTTCAGTCTTTCACTTGTATACAGTTCCATTGTAGTGATGCTTACATAAGAATTGTTAAATTTTGAATTTCATATGGACAATTTTCTTTTGTCTGTTGATTTTATAACATATGGCAAATTTTGCTTTTTTCTAATGACAAGAAAACGTTGTGATTTGAAAAAGGTATGATTTCCATTAGAAAATCAATTGAGAATCTAAACGCTTTATGGTCACCAAGTACAATTATATTCCAAAGCAAATCGGTTGAAATAATTTGATGCTACTTTGAATGAAAACTGACATAGCGTGACAGTACCTCTTTCTTTCCTTGTTGACCCCAGGTTGGGTGCAAGTCAAAGTACATGTGAAATTGCAATGACTGAACTTCCGCATTCGGGTGCCACCTTTAATTACTTGGACCATAAAATGATCAGACTAATATTTCTAAGCCTTGAACAGATATTATGTATTCAAATACATCGTTAAATTGGGTGTACAATATCCTATCATTGTTTTCTTTATGACGTTTCCATACAGTAGGATAGATATAAGGGATTTCTATGAAGAACTCCAATCTTGATTTTGTAATCTCGTCGAAAATATTGTTTTCAGCAACATAATCTAAACACGACACACAAAACAATCCCTGGCTTGGCAGAGGCCAATTAAGTAAAGACTTTCTCCGTTGAATTAGCTGCCTTTATATATAATAAGACGGTTTGAGAAACTCGTCGAGTGCAAGTAGGCATCTGATTGCATATTTGGATTTTTAGGAAACAAGATTTAAAAGCGTAGCAATACCATCGTCTTCTCTGTTAATACGTTGATAACTCATCTGAAACTTTCAATCATCCATTTATGATGTATTACGATAATTTCTTAGCAATAATATTTTTTAATATTTTTTAATATTTTTCTATATGAAAAAAGTATCATTTAAAATATCGATAGATTATATTTCAAGCATAAACATCTATAATTAAATAAAATAATGCAATATTCTTCCGCTAATATCGAAGTATCCTGCAATATACCGGAAGTTGATCCGCAAAGGAATAATCCCAATAATTGAAACATCTAATCATTTTAGATCAAATAAGGATGTTCCTAAAGAACAAAAGCAGGTGTAGCACGGACAGACGCTTATAATTAGATAGAACAGTTCTGCGTTTAACTTTAAATTTCACAGGATACTTTTGATTGGATATTCTAAATATCCTTGAAAAAATAATTGTATATTATTTAAACATTTGTATGAGTAATATTGATATATATTTTTTAATGAATTTTGCTAAACTGCATTTCACAACATGTTTCGTTTCATGTAACCGACATTTCATTTCTTGGATTGTTATTCACACCAGGCAATTATCTGCCGTTATTAGTTTAGCGCGAGGTGAGACCCCCTAGAGCTATAATGACACAACGGATAATATGGACTTTATATGAAAATATAATATTTGTTTAAATTTTAAGTGACACAATCAATGTCTCATTAGTGACAAGGATGTATAAAACAATCAAAGTATAAGTTCATACATTTTTTTAAAAATGACACGTAGAAACTCATTTCATTAGATGAGAATAAGTATGGACACATTTTTGACTTTATGAAATATTTTATTTTTGTTAGATGAAGATAAATCTGCGTAGTTTTTCTACTTAATAACTCCAAAACTTAATGCAGACTTCAGAAAAAGAATGTTTTAGTTATGCAATGCATCCACTTGGAAACACAAATTGACAATTAAAGTATAAATAACATATAATTTTTAACCAGATAACTGACTAGCAAGAAAAAAATAATGGTAAACAGATTCTCATGTTTAATTTTTTTGGGGTCATTGAGTAAAACATCTGCAATAATAAACGCACTGTATCAATATCATTACATGTATTATATTGCTGTATATATTTATTGAAAATATAAATATAAATTGATCAAAAAGTACATACAAATAATATTTCTTTCAGGGTCACTTGCGAAAGTAAAACAACTAGGAAGACTCTCATCATAGAATCATAGATCAACCTTAAATATATAGAAAACAGTCTGTGTGCACTCGAACGAATTTCCCTTCATTTCTAGAGTAATACAATTTTAAGTATGTTTGTAAGAATAATGTAAATTTTTTATCTCTTCAGATGCGGGAAATTTAATTCATCATCATACTCTTGAAGACGAGGACAACGCCTTGTATATTATATAATTGATGAAAGCTTTTCTTTATAGATTAATCTTCAAACGCGTATAATAATTAAGTGTCTTGTCTGTAGGAACTGCAAACTTTTAGCACTGAAATGACTGAATGGCGAGTTTAAGTCAGTAAGCAACCTTCACCCAATTTCATCTAATCCCCCGAGATTGAACTGCTTCTATGAGGAAAATGAACTGATTAAAATTCACAGTTCAAACATATATCTGCATTAAAGAAGTGCATCCAGCCTCCCCTCTCTCTCTCTTGTTCTGATATCATTACTCTGGTAAATATTTTTGGTTTTATTTCAGTTTTAAAAAAGAGTCACAGAGCACCGTCATATCAGGTATACATAAAGAGAATCATAAGTTTCTATTGAAAATATAAGATGAAATAATCATTTTTTATAATTAATTTTATCAAAGTGTAAGATATGTCTGATCATAAATCGAACCTTGGCAATCTAACTTTATTTCATATACCTACATTCCAATAATTTACTACTATTTAGTTTCATTATTGATACGATAACTTTTCATTATCTTCAATTTGTTCATTGAAAATTTAAGTCAGTGATGTAAAATCACATTTTTTATTACAATTGATATTAAAGAAAGTTAAAATATTTCAAAATGCAAATGATTCGTCTTCTTGGATTGGAAATTAATAATAAATACAGCCTTTTATGTCAAAACCGTCATCTTAAGTCCAAAGAGTTGTAATCTCTTTAATTTTCTTACAGAAAGTACCACTTTTCCGTGATCTTTGGTCGTTTTGATATACTTTAAAAAAATATTATTTCTGTATGTTTTTTCTGCTGTAATTTTTTACCTCAAGAATATCAGGTTTTGCATATTAAAGTCAGTAGACGTAATCAAGACGAACTAGATTCAAGACCACAGTATTCTAACAGAACTTTCACAGTTAGTCTAGATCTTGTTCTGGGCAAACCAAACATTCACGACGTAGAGAGGAGAATCCTCTGAACTCGATCTAAAACAAAACTACAGTTTGAGAACGGGACATAAATCTGAGACTCTAAAAACTTCCAGGAATCAGGTGCCTATGAGGAAAGCTCCTTGTCAATTGATCGGAAATACCAGCCAGGGCCAAACGTATTGTCAGATCAACTGACAAGGAGCACACGACGGGCTTTATAGTACGGCAGAGTAAGTTTACTCCTCAATTGCACCTGATCCCACGGTTCCCATTTCTGTTGTTTTAGAGGTCTGTGATTGCTCTTCTCCAAATTAAGTTAAGTTAGTTTGGCGATTGAACTTGAATACCGTTTAATATCTCCATATTTTTCATGTATGAATATTCAAAGTCAATTTGAGTAAAGGAAGTATATTGTAATTTGTATTTCTCATGAATATACATCGACTATTATTCAAGTTTCTGATTGACAATATCTATGTGGGTTTTGAAAACTAGGTCTTCTACCAATCTATTGGAATTCCCATGGGTGCCAAATGCGCCCCGATATATTCATAGCAAAGTTATGTTTTTTGTATTCATATGACGCAGACATTGTCCAAAATCTTATACGTGAAAAGAAGAAAACATTTATTTGGCGTTCAACTCGACATTTAGATATATCGACGACGTATGGTCAAACAACAATGGCAATATCTATTCTTATGTCGATACGATATATTTAAATGAGCTTGAGATAAAAGATACTACAGAGTCTGACACATCTGTTTCATACTTGGATATTTTACTTGAAAAAGACGTTAATGGTCATCTAACAACCAAGCTCTATGATAAATATAATAACTTTATTTTTTCTATCGTCAACTTCCCTTACTTATTCAGCAAATATACCTTCATCACCTGCATACGCAGTATGTATCTCTCAGTTGATTCGATACGCAAGACCATGCTCTATGTTGGAACTATTTTTAAAATAATGTAAACTACTGACAAACACGTTAATGAAACAAGAGGCAGTTTAAAGTCAACATTTTGTATGTTCTATGGTCGATACTATGACCTTGTCATCCAATACAATTTAAAATTGAGTCAAATGCTGACTGACATTTCTCATACCAATGTTTAGTCTATTATTTATACACTGAATTAACGACGGATATTTCCATTATTTCCCGATCATGACAAGGAGCACACGGCGGGTATGACTGGTCGGCGTGGATGATCACTCCTCAATGGCACCTGATTCCACCACTGGTGTTTTGGAGGTCCGTGTTTGCTCTGCTTCTATTTTGTATTGTTTTATGGACTTTTTATTTTGAATACTGTTCGTTTTCTCCATAAGTTTCATATGTAATAACATTGACTAACTTCTGATATTCTATAGGTCCTTCTTTGCTCTGCTCCTAATTTGTATTGTTTAAAATGACTTTGGAGCTTTTTGTACTGTTTGCTATCTCCAAGTCTTTCATTCTCAAACATGACAAAAGAATTTTTGACCATTTTGACCATTTTTGATGCAAATTCCAAAAACATTCCTAGTTAAAGATTTTTTTTTATTTCCAGCAGTCTTGATTAAATTCCCCTTACTTATAATTATATTTCTTATCGTATGCTTAGATATTTTGGCGGGGTTATGAATATTATTTGATTTTTAATTGTAATTCGTAAGATATCTGTTTGAAATCAAGACGATTCATCCTTAACACAGATCAAACCTTATCAAGGCGCTTTCAAATGAAAGAAAAGTTTATAACACTTAATATGGTTTAAAATCCAATTTGATCTTTCCCCAACACAAAGTTAAATGGCATTGTTTTAACTTGCAAAGTCAAAATGTGTAAAGCTCATATAAATCACACGAAATCTAAATGCAATAAACATTTATGAAGAAAAAGAAATCGGACATTATACAGTGTAAGCATATAGCAGCACCTCCCATTGTCGCCAATTTGTGTATATCCTGTTCACACTGAGTATATCTCACTTAATTGTATAAAAGTTTAATAAAGATATAAGTACATGTACAACTTTTCAATATTCCCTGTGTCTGTTTTTTTCCCTGGGCCTTTGCATTTTTTTCTATTCTTATTGTTTAAAATGACATTTTGAACTTTATTTTTCCCTGTCTTCACATTTCATGGAAGTTATTTTAGCATTCTGAGGAAATTGGTAATTTTATAATATCGAAACCATCTATAAAATATGTATAAGCATAAGAGAGATATATTATACTAGTAATAACCTTGAAATGTCACTGACTTCCAGTTACATTGGTCCATTACTCAATTAATATAGCATCCCTCTGTTATAACCGTGTCATTTAACAAAATTTTGCACAGCCTTAAATAAAAACATGACCAGATTATAATTTCCGCTACTTTTTATAAAGAAAATTATGAAGAAATTTTGATTTTTTATTGAAAAGGGATAGGAATGATAAGATCAATTAAGTTATTGCACATCATTTAAAAATTAAACTGCAAATCAATCTAAATAATAGATCACGATAAACTACGCTAAACTGATTTTTTGGCGCGACAGCAGACAGAAAGGAAGTTGTTAATTAACATTCTAAAGGTCTGCAGTCATTTTTCTTATTAAGGTCATAGCTATAAATGACCATCACATTCTTCTCCAGCTTGCGCAATCTAATATACATGTATTAACTGATATTTATAAATTTAAATAAAGAGTGTTAAAATTGTTTAAAATATATATGTGTGTTAAACAAGAAAACTCCTTAAGGAGGAATGCCACACCAACTTTTTATTTTATAGATCTCTGAGTCAACCTTTTTAAACAATGGTTTCAGCATTGAAAGGCCGACATTAGCTCTTAATTATTTTATATGAATTTTATTGTATTTTTTCAAAGAAAATGAAAAAAATTATTTACATCAAAATGATATGCTTTCTTGTGAAAATTTAGCTGTAAATGAATGCATCACATGAATATCTAATAAAATTTGTAAAGAAAAGCTGTATAGATATTAAAATATTTTAAATAAAAAAATATTTATGAAAATAAAACACATAATTTGTGAATATTTTTCAAACTTGTGGTTAAAATCTTCTTAAGACCAGTCACAACTAAGGAGAACATGTTCGTTAATCATATTTATAAAAGAAATTGAAACAAAATAGCTAAATTTTAGAGAAATTAATTTTTTTTAATTTTCGCCAATCCCGATCAAAATTAAACCGATCCCGACCATAATTGTACAATTATTGGTAATAAATAAAATTTCCCCAATAACACTAGTCTGACTAAGTGTAATAAGGGTTAAAACATTATTGACCTTGACAATAAAATAGATTTCTTCATTGTAAATACACGAAGAAGCAATAAATTAATATTTTATTCATTTTGTGTTAATTTTGATCGGGATCAGTTTAATTTTGATCGGGTAAGGTCCAAATATTAAAAAAATTAATTTCTCTAGAATTTCTCAATTTCGTTTCAATTTCTTTTTAAAATATGATTGACAAACATGTTCTCCTAAGTTAGAACTAGTTTTATGGTGTTTTTAACCATAGGTTTAAAAAATATTTACAAATAATGTGTTTTATTTTCATAAATAATTTTTTATAAAAAAAATTAAAAAGTCTAACCAGCCTTTCTTTACATATATTTTTAGATTTCAATATGATACATTCATTTACAGCAAACTTTTAACTCCAAAACACCTTAGTTGGATATGATTAATTTTTTTCATTTTCTTTGAAAAAATACAAAAAAATTCATATAAAATAATTAAGAGCTAATGTCGCCCTTTCAATGCTGAAACACTTGTTTAAAAAGGATGACTCAAAGATCTATAAAATAAAAAGTTGGTGTGGCATTCCACCTTAAAATAGATTTGTTCAATCAATAGAGAAGTTGCAAGCTCTGAGAAAATCTTAAACTATTGTCAATTTTCGAAACATTGTAAAATTACTTTTGATGTCAAAATTACTGAACCATAGAAGTACCCGCATGGATGTTAGGCCAGCTATAAAGATTCCGACTATCAAAGATGTTCATAAGTATATCTCAAGCTCTGTGATACAGTGACATTGTCAGCAAATTTACATTCAGTCAAATGTTGACTAAGGTGTTTCATACTAATCGTTTGTCCATTATTTACACACCGAACTATCGACGGATTTCTCCGTTATTTAACGATCATGACGAGGAGCACAAAACGGGTATGACGGTGGAAAGGAGATGCTCACTTCTCCATTGCACCTGATTCCCACATATTATGTTTAAGATTTCCATTCTTGCTCTTTGACAATTTTTTTTATTATTTGAATTGACTTTTAGTCCTTAATCTGTTCGTTTTCTCTACTTATTTCATTCCAAATCTGTTTATAACGACTGATTAAGGAGAAATTATCAAATGTCTTTAAATATTTAGACTTTAATTTTTTTTATCTTTTCTCTTCATTGTTGTTATTCAAAACAAAGAATTTATTTTGTCATATTAAGTATTTGACGTGAAAACAAACTTTCTCTTTCTCTTTTAATCAAAAGAATAATTTCTTATAAGTGAAAATATTATCCATAAATTTGCTTATGATTAGCAAAAATAATGTAGTAGCAACACATGTATATTCTTTTCCTTCTAGACCCTTTTCCTTGAGAAAAAAATTCAACAAACTAAAACAATATTATGTTATAAATGAAATATAGGGAAATAACGAACAAAAGCATACACTACGTATGTAGCACTTCTAAAATTAGGATAATTATTGGCGGACAAATTGATGAAACAAGAATATCAGCAGTCTCGATTCAAGTCATCATTTCGTTAGTTCTATATGGGCGATATCATGATCGTGTCAGCCAGTACAATCTACCATGGAGTCATATGTTTACTGACTTTTTTCATAAGTATTGTAAGTTTATTATTTACACATTAAATTGACGACGGATTTTTATATTATTTCCCGATCATGATAAGGTGCACACGGCGGGTGTGACCGGTCCGCAGGGGATGCTCACTCCTCAATGGCACCTGATCCAACCTCTGATGTTTTGGAGGTCCGTGTTTGCTCTTCTGCTACTAAGTATTTTGCATTGTTTATTGGACTTTTGAGAGCTTGAATACTGTTTATTGTTTCCCTGTATTTCATGGTTAAAATCAATTCATAATATTTGATCAAAATCTGTTCAGAGAATAAGTTTATTGAACAGCGGGATATCTTTATAAAGAAACTTACAACTAAGATTTTTAATCTTTCGCAGACAGAGTATATAATCCTTCTTCAGGCAATCAGCGTAAACGCCTCATAGATAATGAGGTGTTTTATGAGCTGTTAACAATTATTTAATCTTTTGATTTATTGCTAATAATGCTGAACTGCAACATCCTATGTTGTCCTCCTAACACTTACATATGAAACCGAGTTTTAGATATGCTTACATACAAACTTTAAATCTTGGATCATACAGTTTATCAAAATTTCGGAAGAAAATCAACAAAAAAGTACATTAACACAGACAAGAACTCTGTTACGGATTAATACTTTAGTTTATAATCCCTAGAGACCTTACACTTCAGTTTGAATTGCGAGCTTATTTAAGTCTTATGCACTTTGATGAATCTTACAGAAAAATAGAATTAGGGCAAGGACATACAACATCATTTGCAATGAAAGACAAGAAAAATTGTGATTAATATTTTTATTGCAAGGGGTCTGGGTCTTTTTTTTTTAAATAAGACTTTCTCACGATGACAAAGATAAAAGAAGAAGATGTTGGAAGCTTTGCAAAGATTTGATTTGATTTGAAGATATTTTATTGATCATACTTTACAATTGGGATTGGGCAAAAGTTCTAAAAACTTATTACGCCCTCTCCCTACATATACATTATACCAAACATATTTACATACATGCGTTTCAGCTTAAAATGAAATAACAATAATAATAGTAATATCATAATAATACACAATAATCAGAGTAAAACACATTCATTAGAATACATTTCAAATGTAAAAGACATACTGTATAAGATTTACAATTAGAAATAATTATTGTATCAACCAAATCGTCCTGACCTTTTAATAAAAGTTTGTACAATAGAAAATAGATATTCATTTTCAAAATCTTTTAACGATTTGTCTCCCCAGAGTAAAGTGTAAAAGATTTACAACAAAGGAATCTTATGTTGAGTTTCCGAATTTCCTGTGATATAATAACACAAAACAAATAATTAATATACATAAAAAGATTAATTTATATTTTCTTACGAAAAGGAAACTTTAACTTACTTAATTTAGAATTTTCTTATTTGTTATTGTTAACAAAATAATTTGGATACTTCAGTATATACTGCACATACTTGTGTCACTGAAAAATAAGTTGTATGAATGAACAAAGAGCCACGGCGCTCAAAGAGGGATAAACATGTCTAATATTTATTTCTATTACTTCTTCTGATTGTGATTTATATACACCATTTCTTATGTGTACGACAGGCAATTTTAGGCAGCCATGAACAAATGGATCGGTAGGGAAGTGAAGGGGAATTTTTATAAACATGAATAAATATTCAGCCTGAATACTATTCAATGAATACAAACCAAATATTACGAAGAAATGAATTCTTAAAATTATGAAGTTATCAAGCCAAAAAAAAACCATTGAAAGATTACAAATCGTGAGCGGAGCAATCACGGACCACGGATAAATTGCTACTAATATGGGGGAGGAAAAAGTCTCCAGTTTGCAGATCCCACCAGTCGTGTGCTCTTTGTTATAATCGGTTAAATGAAAACAAATCGGTTGATAGTTCAATGTTAAAGTAATGGCCTTATATTTAGCATGAAAAAGTAAGAATTTGATTTAATGATACATTGTGATTTCTGACAAGTTCGTTGTATTGACCATGAAACTTTATGAATGATAACTTTGAACAAGACTGTTAAGTTGATAACATGTATTTAATTTTTGAGAATTCATGAGGATATGAACTAAGACGCTTCACGCCGGAATGAAAGATATAGGGTCACAATGGAAATATTCTTACCCATCCAACAATAATTTATAGGAACATGAACTTCTCCTAATTTGCAAAAAAATTTAAGGAAAAATTTTCGGGAATGTATATATGTCCTTTTTTTCATGTTTGTAAAAAAGTTTGCCCTGTTGAAAAAATTTCGTATTTAGAGAATGCTCTTGTATTAATTTTATATGCAAGTGACATGGAAATGACGATAAGCGAAGTTGAGGATAAAAAATTTAAGTCATCATTTTTATGATCAAATTTTTCGTTTAATTTTTCTTTTTACTATTAATGTTTTTTTCTTGTACAATCGTAAAATTAAACGACAGTTGCAAAGAGTGTTGAATCTGTCAATTTTTGTGGGATAAATCGAGTCGACATATCAGATTCATTAACAATTGGTAACTTCGTCGATATATCTAATTTTCGAGCCGAAAACAGTAGTATTTTTTTTCTTTTCATGCATGCTCTTTCAATATAATAAAATCTGCACTTTATAATTACAATAATATGTCTAGTAGCAGGGTGGCGCAATTGGTACCGATCGCATGATTATTTTATCTTCATAAAAGCAGATTCACTCGTTGAATTTAAATCAAATTAAAAATTTTATGCGATCATAAAAAGCATCCCATTGCAAAGCTTTTTCCTAAAGATGAATACCCAGTGGTATCTTCAATTACAATAGAATATCATTACTGGATCAAAAATGAATTCTAACAGATGAAACGACGTGAATGTCAGCGAGCATTTGATTCCCACAACTCCCACACGGGGATGAATTGATGATCCTTTTTAAAACAGAAAGTATTTGATAATTTTGAAATCAATTTATGAATCAAACAGAAAGTACAAATGACGGTCGTTTGTATTGCCAACATTGAATCTCGAATGAAAGGGCAGAGGACGGGGTATTAAATAGTGGATACCTAAAACTGAAGTTCATCAAGCTTATATCTTTTTTATCGCCTCTTTTATAGAAAAAAATGTTAAGCAGCGTATCTCATGAAGATTATACACATTTCGTCAATAAAAAGACCTGACTGCTATATTTGTAACTAAAAAGTAACTCCAAATTACATGAGGATATATATTTCTATACTGCTTACCTAAACCTTAAACTGAAATTAATTTAAATCACCAATAGATTTAACAGTCATTGCAAATCACTTTGTCGACCAAAGTGTTATCTATCATAAATAATGACGGATACGGGGATAACGAACAGTAGTCAATATCAAAGTCCATAAAGTAATATAAAATAGGAGCAGAGCAAAAAAAGACCCCCGAAACTTCAGAGGAGGGATCAGGTGCCATGGAGGAGAGAGCATCCCCTACCAACCTGTCAAACCGGCCGTGTGCTCATTGTCATGATCGGGAATAACGGAAAAATCAATTCAGTGTGTAAATAATGGACTAAAAATTAGCATGGAAAGCGTCGGCATTTGACTCAATAAGAAATTGTATTTGCTGACAAAGTCATTGTATCGACCATAAAACTTACGAAATTATGACTTTAAACGAGACTGCTGATATTCTTGTTTCATCAACTTGTTTGTCAATAATTTACCTCGTTTTAGAAATTGTTGATACTTAGAGCATGCTCTTGCGTATCGAATCAACTTAGATATATAAACTCCGTATGCAGGTGATGAAGATATATTGCTGCATAAGTAAGGGAAGTTGACGATAGAAATGTTAAAGTCATCACGTTTATCATAGAGCTTGGTTGTTAGATTACCATTAACGTCTCTTTCATGTGAAATATCCAAGTATGAAACAGATGTGTCAGACTCTTTGGTAACTTTTATCTCAAGCTTTCCAGGATATATCGTATCCACATAGGAATGGAAATTGCCATTGTTAATTGATAATACGTCGTCGATATATCTAAATGTCGAGTTGAAGGCCATAGCAAGTGTTTTCTTCTTTTCACACATCAGAGTTTGCGTAAAGTTTGCTTCGTATGATCACAAAAATAGGTCTGATAATAACGGAACGCAAATGGTACCCTTGGGAATTTCAGTAGATTGTTGGAAGACTTGGTCTCCAAAAAGCACATAGATATTCACAATCTAAAACTCAAGCATCTTCTTGATGTCATCTTCAGAGTACTTGTGTGTGCAATCAGAATGTGTTTTAACAAAATAAATAAATCATTTCTTTAAAGATGTTTAAATGCTTCTTTACTTCATTATCATTGAAACCTTGAATAGTACTATAGACATTTTGAGCAGGTATTCTGGTGGACTGTAAAAGTTAAGAAGGCGTTCTTTAGGTTAAAGAAATATAATCTTATAGAAAAGTCATTGACATCAGATGTGATCCTTTCAAGACTTAAGATTCTCTGGGGCTATTTTTTGCTTTATATACACTTAATTACACAGATCCACACAGACGCGGAAGCTGAGACTTTTGGTTCATCATCAAATCATCAAATTGCCACCTACTTAAAATTAATCGCTTTTTCCTTTGATAAGGTTTCCTCTAAAGAAAGATGAAGTTTGTGGGCAGTATTTAGTATTAAATGAAAATAACCCTTGTTTTAATTAAGAAATATCCTGATAGAAAAAAATGATTACAAGAGTTGATGAAGTACGACTGAAAATTAACCAAACATTACTTCTAAAAGTATTTTATAAGATTCTGATTTCAAACTTAAATTAAAACAGCTGACTACATGATTATGAAATTGATTGATGGATTGAATATTATTGTAACTTCAAATAAAAAAACTGATAATTGCAAATTTGAGTCTATATTAGATTTTTTAAAGTTCAATGGTTGATTGAATGACCTTGTCAGCAAATCAAATGCTGACTGACTTTTTATACTGATTCTTAGGCCATTATTGACAATTGACAAATTGTCAAAGGATTTTTCAGAGTTTTTCCTCAAACATAACATTGCGCACACGGCGGATGTGACCGGTCAGCAGGGAGTGCACACTCCTAGGTCCGTGTTTGCTCGCTCCTATTTTGTAATACTTAACACACTTTTGAGCTCAAATGCTCCTCATAATCTCCAAATATGTCATTACAAATTCGATACAGGTGGTGTCCAGATATAAATAAAAAAAATCTATTGCTGATGATCTAGGTATACCGTTTTATATTTTATTCATACATACATGGATCATCGTGTAAGATGAATTGTGTAGGTGGAAAATTGTCAAATTCTAAGAACATCCTGACTTGCATTAGTTTAATTTTTACATGGACCAGTACTAAAAATACTTGTGTTTCTGTTACACGTACATGTGTATGCGTGAGGTTTCTCATTAAAATATCTTTGAAGAAAGGTCTCTTGGCATTCTGCATTATTGTTTAGATAGGAAGTTAAGCTTTTCAATGTACTTTTAATCTAGGCCTTTACTCCAAAAACAATTGATTCAGCGCATAAAAATATTTATTTTTCACATTACAAAAGTAATTAATATTGAACAATTAAATAGGCTTGTATTGTATACGATACTATAATTAAAAAAGAAAAGCATGAACACATTTCAAATTGGCTGGATTATAAAAGAGTTGTAACACATCAGGTCCACGATTGGCTGAATTTTGACAACAGTTCTATGACGTCATCGTCGTCTGCGTCTTTGGCGTCGTCTAATATGGTCTGTCCGTCAGAGTTTGGGAGATTTTTATCAGCCCCCGCCCTCAGCAGTAGTCTCATGCTGTCTGTGTTACTGTTGCTGTAGGCGTGCCATAGTGCTGACTTTCCCATGACGTCACAGTGGTTAACGTTACAACCGTGCTAGTAAAAATAGACACACACTTTATAAATCAAAATCAGACTAAAGATATTTAATTATATATTGTTGAATCTATGTGGTTTCTTACATATAACAAAACAAAGTACAAAGTTATTTACATTAACACCACTGGTTTAAGTTAACCATGCTTCACTGTAAAGAATTTAAACTGAAATAAATGATTTTTCTGGAAGCTGTTTTCCCTTTAACGCCTCAAGTCGCCACATTCAGACTGCGAAAAAAACATGTTTTGGAACTAGACACATTTTGTTTTTTTATAATCATCAACTAAATGTGACTGTGAAAAAACGTACATGGATTTAAGATATTAATGTAAAATACTGAGGAGGAAGTGACTAGGTCGTTTTGATGGCTTCATCAGATACGGCATTAAGGACAGATGATACAAACAAATTTTTTCTTTGAAAAAGATTAAATATCATGTCACAAGTTTAGAAAAGTGGATGGTTCTTAGAATTTTTTCTCCGAAGAACTGGAATATGAAAAAGACTTTGAAAACATTAGTAATATTTCAATGAAAAAAACAAATATAGACAAATCACATTCAGTAAAGGTTTAAAGGAGAAAATAAATTTCAGAATATGATATCTTGGCGCTAAATGTGTAATATAAACTTAAGAAAAATATACCGAGCCAGATGAATTTTATCAGGAATAGTTAAATGGTAAAAATCAGCCTATGTGTTATTGCCAATTTTTTGTCATTTCGATCTTCCTCTTAAAATTCATCTGGCTTGGTATATTTTTCTGAGGTTTATATTACACTTTTAGCGCCATGATAACATATTCTGAAATTTATTTCCACCTGTAAACCTTTACTGAATGTGATTTGTCTATATTCGTTTTTTTATCTAAATATTACTAATATTTTCCAAATCTATTTCATTTTCCAGTTCTTCGGGGAAAAAATTCTAAGAACCATCCACTTTTCTAAACTTGTGACATGATATTTAATCTTTTTCAAAGAAAAAATTTGTTTGTATCATCTGTCATTAAGATATCAGGATTTGAATACTCCAAGTCTTTAAGACAAAGACCAAAAGCTTTCTTTGACTGTTTTAAAATTCATATTATTAGCAAAAATAAATTTTAACATTCTATTTAAAAAAAAAAAGAGAAAACCGTTATTTGAATTTTTTGTGCAAAATTTCAGCCCTATAGTTGTTAAATCTTTTGTAATACGGGGCCCTTGCTCCTTCAAAGATATTTCTGTTTATGAATCATGAAACAGCTGTCGGCTAAATTTTAAAGATCAAAATAAGGCACCCAAAACTAACCTTTAGCAGTACTTTGATGACATCATCGTTGTCATTGCTGGCTGCAGTAATGAGAGGAGTGTGTTGATTGGACGGGAGCACGAAGTCCGAGTCTGCGCCTGCGTCAAGTAGAAGATGACAGGTGTCGCTGTATCCACACTTGGCGGCAGTAAATAAAGGACTTTCTCCGTTGCATCCTTCTATGTTTACATTACATTTACCCACTGTTGTAAATATATTTATGTTATTTTAAAATTCTAAAATATTTTTCGCTAAACTATAAAGCTTTAAGCATTGAAATTACTGAAAATATAAGGAACGTAAATACTATTATGCAAATTACTTTTTTTTTCTTTATATAGTAAATCATATTCCATGGTCATCAAACTAGGCTTAATCAATTGCCAATTTTTTTTCTTAGTTTAGAAATTCCGGCACCGTGTCTGTATTACATAATAGCTAAGTCAGTGTAGATCTACGGGGAAGCCATCATAGTTCGTGAGGCACCAAAGACAAGTTCATGGTTTTCGGCAGTCACCCTTATCAACAAATTTGCACCCTCAAGGACAATATTTTTATAAGGCATTTATTCGATAAATCAGCAGATTTATGCACAACTTTTAAGAGAAGTTAAAAAATATCCTATCGTTTACAATGAGGTGAACGCCCTCGCTTTTTTTCAATTTCAAAATTCGACAGCGTGCCACTTGCAATCAATGATGAGGTTTAAGCTCAAAGAAAAAAATTTTATTTTTCTTGTTTATCAATATATATTTCGGTAGATCTTACCTTTGATCAGTGTAGATACTACATTTTTGTTGGCGTTTTTTACAGCTTCACAGATAGGCGGCTCTCCATTGGACAGGACAGCGTTTGCATCTTCCCCTTTGTTTAATATTTTTGTGAGAACCTGTGACATGCATTGTTAAAGTAGGTAATGAAAAAATATTTGAGGTAAAATTTTCCATTTTCAACTTTCAACTTGCCTCCATTATCGTAATATTGAAAAATTTTGGCGCATAGGTATAACTTTCAAATCATTTTCCTCACATTCTATAAAAACTTCAGTTTCAGAGCTTGTAAATGATTTTTTTAACATTCAAAACTTCCGAGGAAAAATTCGTTGAAAATAAAATCGATACAAAATAAATAACGTCAACAATTTCACAATATGTTTCTAATTGGTCTTAGTGAGTTCATATTTGAAAGAATTTAATAAGATTTTAAAAATTTTTATTTATTTTGCTCAATGACATGAATCAGAAATTAGTAATGCTAGTCATTAAGTTACTTTAATGAGAGTTTTGCGTAGACAGTCCTCGAATGGCGAGCCGCTGTTTTTATCGTGGAGGTGAACATCACAACCTCTGTCTATCAGAAGTAAGGCTTCGTCTTCATACCCTGTATAACAGAGAACAAAGCTATGTCAAAAAGTGTAAGATTAAATCTTCATATACAATACATACATTGCACTTCTATAGGGTGAAACAAAACTTTACAAACTGGTGGTTATGATAAAAGTCATAGGCGTAATAAAAGATTTGGAGATAACGAACAGTATTCAAGATCAAAAGTCCATAAAACAATACAAAGTAGGAGCAGAGCAAACACAGACCTCCAGAACATCAGAGGTGGGGTTAGGTGCTAAGGATGAGTGAGTATCCCCTGCCGACCGGTGACACCCGCCGTGTGCTCCTTAAATTGTCATGATCGGTAAATAACGGAAAAATACGTCGTCAATTCAGTGTATGAATAATGCACTAAATATAAGTATGAAAAACGTCAGTCAGCATTTAACTCAGCACTTGATAAATCGTATTATTATATACCCATCAGTTTCCTTGTTTTTGTTACTGTTAATTTTACAGAGTTTGATCCGATTTTCTGGATCACCACACTGTGGTTTTCTGAATCCATATCATCACTCTCTGAAACTGATGACGTAGTACGCAAAAACATGACGTTATTTTTCTTGCGCGTTAAAAAGTCCCTTGTTATTATGCTTTGTTTTATGGATAAATAATTTACAATTGATCTCTAAAGTTTTATTCTGCTATATTTAGCTAGTTATAAGGGGGTATATAATAAATTTATCATTATAACAGTAACTTGATCCAAAGAGCCGTATCACGTCTCGTTGACAGGCGCGGATTATCAGATCAAACTCGACGCTTCGCGTCTCGTTAGATCTGATGATCCGCGCCTGTCAACTCGACGTGATACGACCCTTCGGATCAAGTTACTGTTATAATAATGTATATTTATCCCATATTTAACCCTTTATCCCGTTGATATAGCTCATGTGATATCGTTTTCATATCACACAGTTGTGACGTCACAATGGATTTTGCGTTAGAGTGATGAAGTAAAATGAAATGGAGTCCTATATAAAAACAGTGTCAAACATTGTTCGTGGTGTAAAACCATGGGATAAAAAGAATCTCACATAATTTGTACTTGGATATGATTTTCATCCAAATTGTTGTGTTTTATCCCCTCGCCAAGGCTCGGGGATATAAAACACACAACTCGTTGGATAAAAATCATATCCAACTACAAATCATGTGAGATCCTATATTTTGCTGACAAGTCATTATATCGACCATAGAACTCAACAATAGTGGGAAACATGGGATAAATTGCATAACGGGCGAAGCCCGTTATGCATAAATTATCCCATGTTTCCCACTATTGTTGATGCCCCTGGCATGCTATACTAACTAGACAGTGATTCATTATATTTCCATTTCATTGCAATTGTGAAATAAAATTGTAGATTTAAACTTTAACAAGAGGCCCAAGGGCCACAGCGCTCACCTGAGCACATCAGGCTTGAATTTACTCCCCCCCCCTCCTCCAGGCGTTCATCATTTGAACAAACTAGAATCTACACTACCTGAGGATGATTCCATATAAATATCACTAATCATAGCTTTGAAGTACTTGAAAAGAAGATTTTAAAAGGTTTCCTTATATATCCCTATGTAAAACTTGGGTCGGCCATTTTGGCCCCACCCT
>PRKT01000070.1:472018-548743 GCA_003671525.1 Saccostrea glomerata
TTTTAAAGATTTTTCCTATATATTCCTATGTAAAACTTGGGTCGGCCATTTTGGCCCCACCCTTGCCCCAGGGGGCATGATTTGAACAAACTTGAATCTACACTACCTGAGGATGCTTTCACATGAGTTTCATCTTTCCTGGCCCAGTGGTTCTGGAGAAGAAGATTTTTAAAAATGCCATTAATTTTTTAAAACAAATTCATCATTATCTCCCCTTGGAAAAGGGTGTGGCCCTTCATTTGAACAAACTTGAATTCCCTTCACCCAAGGATACTTTGTGCCAAGTTTGGTTGAAATTGGCCCAGTGGTTCTTGAGAAGAAGATGAAAATGTGAAAAGTTTACGACGACAACAACGACAACGACAACAACGACGACAGACAACGGACAAATTTTGATCAGAAAAGCTCACTTGAGCCTTCGGCTCAGGTGAGCTAAAAATGCAGACATAGATTTAAATTACACAAGGATTCCCATTCAAATTCAAATAGTCCTAGCCCACTGTCATCAAACACGACGGCAGCCGCACGAAATTTTCATGCATGGTTGGCCACCTTAGCGTCAGATACAGAGACAGATGCGCACGAGATTTTCATGCATACTAGTCCTCCTTAGCTCCTGACCTATCGACCTGCCTAATTTACATTCCAGCAGAATTATCAGGAAATCAACTCCGCTGACTTTCAAAGGGTTATCATAGAGAAAAAATTTAGAAATGGAAATTTTTATGAATAATTTACCTCGATCGTTTTAGAAAGTGTTCATACGTAGAGCATGCTCATGATTGCGTTTCGAATCAATGAAGATATATAAAGTCCGTATGCAGGTAATGAAAGTATAATATATTCCTGCATAAGTAATGGAAGTTTGACGATAGCAAAGGTCTATGCAAAGAGTAACAATGATAAAAGTTTAAATAAAATAGTAATTAGGCCTAACATCAGGTGCATGTGGTGTCAGACCCTGTGGTATCTTTTATCTCGGGCTCGTAAGTAACGACTTAAGAATGGACATTACCATACGTCGTCGATATTTTTAATAGACCTATCTAACGTTAAATGTAGAGTTGAAAGCCACAGCAAGTGTTTTCTTCTTTTTACCCATAAGATTTCGGACAAATTCTGCTTCATATGAATACAAAACTGAAGGTAAGTCATGAGTCATGATCACAGGCGCTTGTTTTAAACAGTATGCAAGTTTTCTACCCTATAGTAATACGAAACAAGCGCCTTTGGTCATGAACATAAAACAGAGATAATTCGAACAGTACACAGAGGGTGTTTACCTTTTTGTATAGCGAGTTGTAACGGTGTCCACCCGTAGAACATACAGTTTATATCCACACCGCTGTTGATAAGTCTCTCTATTTTCTCTTTGTCTCTGTTTCTTACTGCCAAATGTAACTGTTGTTCATCGTTAGCCATTCTAAATAAATGGATAGCGTCGCTGTAACTATGTAACATGTGTAAGAGTTACCTCTCTTTCCTTGCTACCAAAAAAAAAAATTAAAGTACAGAAAGTGTCAGGAGTATACCAGGGAATACCATTTTATTTAAATTTGATGCATGGGCAATATTGAGAGCCTCATTGTACATGTTGTTGACATTATTTTGACACTTTACTTTCCTTTGTTTGCAATATGATATGTACACAATCTAATGCTCTAATTTGTTCTAAAATCTCATTATAGAGGAAATAAAAGATGAAAAAGACCAACCAAGTGCCGATTTACGAATTATCTTTTATAGGAATGACATGATTTGTGTTAGTGATGATTTTATATTGATTTTGATTTAAAGTATTTTTCTTTAAGATGCAATTGAAACTTGATTTAAAATGAATATGTTTATCTAAATATTAAACAAAACAACTTACTCTAATTTAAGTCTAGAAATATCTAGAGTTCTAAAATTAAAACTTAACTGTCTTAATCTTAAATAAATAAATAAGTAAAAAATAGCCATTGGTCGATGTTTTCTACGTTATAAGTGAAGAAGCAGTCTGCAGTTCTTCAAGCAGTGCTCTAGTGCTGATTCCTAAGTACCCTCTTTCAGCTCTAGCTGTTTTCATACGGGCATATCATACATGGATGTGTCATTGCTCATTCTTTCCAAAAATAGACACCCGCAGAATGCAAGTGGGACCTTTCTAAGACCTGCAGTTTTTCCTTTAAATTGTTTTGGCGATAAATCTGTCTTTTCCAGACCTTCATAAAAATATATTTAAAACAAATCACTCATTGTAGTACATATCATTGAGGTTGAGGTGAAGGATAATTAGCTGATAAAAAAAATGTTTTTAAGGTAGGACCAAATAGATAGTTTAAAATTTTCCTCAAATTCAATTTTTCTGAAACTTTGATATTTTGTTCTTGGAAACAAAATCTCTCTTTATACATGATATGAAAGAAATTCAACCGCACATTTTTTGCCGACATAGTCTGAAATATGGCCTATCAGACCCCTGTAAGAAGATAGTGAAATCAGACATTCGACTTGAGAATGAGACTTATTTTAGAATTTTCCATTGATCTATTTCAAATTTGAGTAATACTTTCCATAAAGATAACCTTTTTGTTACTTTAAATTAGTAAGTCACATTGATACTGGAAAATTTTGGTAAAATATTAAGTAAAATAGAACATACATTGTATCAGAAACTGAAAATTCACATGTAAATATCCGACAGTTTAATTTTTCTTAAGAGAAAACGTATAATTCAATTTATACAAAAAATCAATAGAATGATTCAAATGGGTCCTAGAATAAAATGTGTAAAAATAAAGAAAATTGAACCGGTGGTTTAAGATATTTTGGCAATTAAAAAAAATTCAATGGCAAAAAAACTAAAGGATTCAGTAGATGACGTCACAATATTTGACCTTTGACCTCGTGATATGACCTTGACCTTTGTAGTACATAAAGAACAGAGACTCCTTATATATGTTTCCAAATATCAACCCTCTACTATTTATGGAACAAAAGTTGCACTGCATTTTATAACAGACTGTTAAAAGCTTGTTTATTGCATTTAGATAGCGTAAACACATTCCAAAATGTAAGCTCCCAAGTGACTAATATATAGGATTCTCTAATTTTTTCACAGAATATAGTGCAAATATGCCAAAACTTATTATTTTTCTTTCAGGGATCATTCATTGTTGTCAATATAGTAGTAGTATTCTTTTTTCCTCCAGTAATTTTTAAGAAATGGGTTAAAATAGAATTCACGGGTGTTTTGTCCTACCTTAACTTGCGTAACAAATACGCAGTGTCCACTAATATGCATCGAATTTTATTTGGAATTACATTTCCCATTCTTTTCATATGCATGTAAAGCCAGCACAATGCCAGGCAGTACGTGATATAAAGATAGGCAGATAAAGTGGTGGCCTCTCATTACTAAGTCCATTGAGATGGGATGGATGTTCTTGGTTGTTTGCTGCAAACTTATGTATGGGTCATTGCAGTGATTTTTTTCGAAATTTAAATAAAAACTAACATCATTCAGTTGTAGAATAGCGAGATGGGGAGGAAAAAATACCATTCTGCAGTGTATAAATATTTGCAAAATTCTGAACAATTTTTTATTTTATGCAAAACGTCTCAGAATTAAGCAGTTTGAGTATTTTATGAAATTTAAGCGTCTGTCATTTTGATTCGCCATTTTGAGCTTATTAACACAACTTTTAAAATTAAAAGACTAAATTTTCCAAATTAAAATGAAAATAGTAGTGTTCTATTACCGTTTCCATAGTTGCATTACGCTCATTTAACACATTCTTTCTCCTATATAAAATTACATTAAAAAATAATTAGGAAAAAAGAATGGATATCCACCATTTTGAATCGCCATTTTGAATTATAACTTACAGCTGCACCATCATCCCAGATAGCAAGACATAGTTGGGCCAACGTTGGCCCAATTTTTTTTCCAACGTTGGCCCACTGTTGGTAACCTTACGTTGGCCCACGGTAATTTTGCTCATCGGCCCAACGTTGGTCCAACATGTTGGCATATTGTTGGGCCAACGTAGGTATAATTGTATGCCAACTAAAAGCCAACCTTAACAACTGTTTGGTTAGGTTGGCCCAACGTTGGCCCTATGTTGAAATGTCAGATGAAATATTGTTGGGCCAACGTAGTTATAATATATAAGTGTATGCCAACTAACAGCCAACCTTAACAACTGTTAGGTTGGCCCAACATTGGCCCTATGTTAAAACGTCAGTTGGCATATTGTTGGGCCAATGTAGTTTTTAATGTATGCCAACTAACAGCCAACCTTAACAACTGGTTGGTTAGGTTGGCCCAATAATGACCCTTTTTTACAAGTCAGATTGCAAATTGGTGGGCCAACATAGTTATTACATAGAAACATTTGCAATTGTTCAAGTGATTCTTTTACATAAACCTTTTCATGACTGTTTAAAATAATTAATACACATATCTGCATTCATAATGCATACATGGACATGTTCAATGAAAACATTACTAATGATTCACTCTGATAATATTTTATATACATCAATTCAATCATAATATACAAAATAAATTTTAAAATAGACAATAGAGGTAAATTATGAAACATTATCAATTAAAAGTTCTGAATCAGGGCTCACTTCCTTTATTAAAGTCCTTTTGTTGTATTCCCGCTCTTTTCCGGTGCCTTCGTCCCGTCCTGTTTTCTTTAACTTGATCTTTGTCACACGGACTCATACTTTATACACTTCTTTATGCATGGTCCTCGATTTCATTGTTATTTACATGTACCGCCACAACATTTTTCCTTGCAGTCTCTGACTAAATTTCTTTGTTACGATCCTGTCTGTAATAGACAGTTAAGAATTAGAAAGATAAAAACAACTTAAAAGATGTTATTTAACCTTAACTTACACTGCTTGTTTGCAAAAAAACATGACAAGAATGAATTCCGAGTCAATTTTAACACTTAACCTGAATAAATAAGAATAAATATACTTACATCGCTTCTAAATGCAGCTGTATAGCAAGTGTATAATCCACAAATTAAAATTTCACTTATTCTTGCTTGCCCTGCATTACCACCACCTGTGAGCAATTTAATCTGACAGCTCACCCCACAGTTTGGTCACGTGATAGCGAACGCTTAACTTTTGTTTCAATTTCATTATAAAGCCGTGTCATTTTGATTAATGTATATGTAGGCTTCATTCACATCCTGTTCCCGGGAACATATTTAATCTCTTAATTCTCATGAATACACCGCTCATAAAAAAATCATAATCTCAAGGATTTTATTTCAAATAAATAATCATGCATGTGCACAATTCAAAAAATATAATAAAACACTCTTTGGTGCTGTGATCACTTAAGTAAAAATTTAAAAATATTGAATATATCAGATCTAAACAAAAACAGTCATCCAACAAACATCGCAGTGGGCCAACGTTGGGCCAACATACAACTACCAACTTTAAAAGACACTTTCTTTAAGGGTGTGTTACAAACATCGGGCCAACGTTGGGCCAACATACTACTACCAACTATAGAAGACACTTTCTTTTAGGATGTATTTCAAACATCGGGCCAACGTTTGGCCATCATACTACTTCCAACTTTAAAAGACACTTTCTTTATTTCAAACATCGGGCCAACGTTGGGCCAACATACTACTACCAACTTTAAAAGGGTTTATTACAAACATCGGGCCATTCTTGGGCCAACATACTACTACCAACTTTAAAAGACACTTTTTAGGGTGTATTTCAAACATCGGGACAACGTTGGGCCAACATACAACTACCAACTTTAAAGGACACTATCTTTAAAGGTGTATTACAAACATCGGGCCAACCTTGGGGTAACATACTTCTACCAACTTTAAAGGACACTTTCTTTAAAGGTGTATTACAAACATCGGGCCAACGTTGGACCAACATACTTCTACCAACTTTAAAAGACACTTTCATTTAGGGTGAAATTACAAACATCGGGCCAACGTTGAACCAACATCAACATCCCTCCTTCCTTGGGAAGTAAAGTGAATAGAAGTTGCTAACGTTGGACCAACGTTGGGCCAACATAGGAATTCTGTCATGGTCGAGAAGGTTGGCATGGTGACATTGGTCCAATGTTGGCCCAACGTTGTTCCCCCAACGCCAACCATACAACCATTTGCCAATGTTGGCCCAACATAGTCTTGCTATCTGGGATACAGTTGTAAAATAGTGTGATGCGGAGGAAAAACATACCAATCTGCAGTGTATGGATACTTGCAAATCTAAAATCTTAAACAAAGCAGAATATAGAAACAATAGACAAGAAAAAATCAAAGAAAATTCGAATTAAGCGTAGAAACGACTAAATTTTCTGAATAAAAGTAATAATTTTAGCATTTTTGTATCATTTTTATAGTTGCATTTCACTCAGTGAGATATTCACACATTCTTTTTCCTGTTTGAACAACATTAAGAGAAAATTAGGAAAATTGGATGTCCGACATTTTGAATCGCTATTTTAACCTTCTTAATGCCATTTTCATGAAGGACAGCATATTTTTCAAATTCAGCATACCCGATATAGAATAAAAAGCTATACTTAACCAAATAGTAATTAACTATTTGCCGTTTAAACTTATTTCAAGCCTTTTTTTTTTTAAATAAGGACCAGACTAATATACATAATAATCTTTTTTTGGCTCAATGCTACTGTTGTAAAAGTGAAAATTCTTTTTTATCATCTTTTTAAAATCAATTAAAACTTAAAAATGGTCGTAGGTTCGGCCCACAATGATTTTTCCGATATATAAAATACTATTGAAAACTAAGCTACATGTACAATTTGCTGGTGCCCCCTCAATAAAAAAAAACGCCTGATGTCCTTTTTTCTTCTTTTATTTCTTGTCAGGGAATTTTTGGAAGTTAATACTACCCAAACTGAAAATGAGTGCCCCCCCCCCCAAAAAAAAAACTGAAATGGCTTCCAACGGGCCTGCCCGGGGTATACTTTTTTGTATTTCAACACTTATCCTTAAGTTGACTGAGTGACCGGTATATTTTTATTGGGCATCTACATGAATTTACCATACACTGGAACGGAATGGAAAAAATTTTGATAAATAAAAAGATTTCTGTCAACATACAATAATATCGCCCGTCTTTTGAAGTTTTGGACCATTTTGTCAATATCTTTGGTTGTAAACATAAGAAATTATTACGATCAAAGTAAAAAAGATCAGTGTTAGCGTAATTTGTCACTCTATGGAGTACATCATATCTTTTAATGTTTTAGATTTCGTAACATCTGATACAATATTTTAGGGTAACACATAAACAAGATAAACAGGTGGAGAGAGGCGGTAAAAGTATACCAACGAATCTGTAAATGGCTTCATCCTATAATCTCTAACGATTATATAATTTGTGATAAAATCGAGAGTGTCTACAGTTTATTTGTACTGCACAAATATATGCTCGATATGTGACGTTTTTTAATCACAAAAAAAGACAAAATCAATACTGAAAACATAGGATTTTCAACTCTTTATACAACAATTCTTAAAAATACGGAAAATTAACGATGGAAAAGTAAGAGTCAATTCGTTTGTCGTGTAATGTATTTGTTTGTTGGTTTACTTACTGTCAAAAGTCAGTAATTAAAGTCAAATGAAACAGATGTGGCAGACACTTTTGTGTCTTTTATTTCATGTTCATTGAGATATTTTAAACCGACAAATCAATGAAAATAACCATTGGTACTCTTGGTAATAGATCGTCGTTATATCTGAATGTGGAGTTGATGGGTATTGCTAGTGGTATCTTCTTTTTGGTGAAGATGCTTTGGCAGTCCCCCCATTGGTAAAACTGGGGGGGGGGGGCTATAGGTTTCTTCTGAGTCTGTCCGTCTGTCCCTCTGTCTGTCAGGCTGTCCCACTTGGTTTTCCGCACTTTTTTTCTAAACGCTTGCAGATATTGAGCTGATTTTTGATATGAAGTGTATCTTGATGAGTACAGATTAAATTTGCATTTTGTTCCGCATCATTGATTTTTTTTACTGAATAATGGCATTTTTATTTTTTTTTTATAGTTGGGATTACGATTGCTTCGTGAATCACTAAATTAAACACTTGTTAGATTCTGCTTTACAAATATTTGAAAATTATTTAGGAAAATTAGTAGAGCATTCGCATAACCCTACAATGTCACTCTGTTGTATGGATTTCTTTGTTTTAAGATTTGAATGAGTAGAAAGTTGTTTGTTTATGTTTACATTTTTTTTCACTTTTACTTGAAACGTCACCATCTGCCGCTGGGGGCTGTGAATGTCAACCTGTACCAGGCAGTCGGGTCCTTTCGGCCCTCAAGAAAGTATGTTGTGTCATTTATGTGAAACGTGACCTCAGTTCATACAGTCTCATCCTAAAGAGGGACCTTACCTCCCCCAGTGGGATTTAAACTCGTGCTTTTAGTATCAATTCCAAACCCCATGACTCTAGAGCAAACGCTTTAAACCACTGTGCAGCACAGCCATAAATTTTTACAAATTCTCTTAAACAGCATATAGGAGCAACTTTATTTTGAAACCAATGTTTTTTCCATGAAAATTGAATATCGAACAAGTTTGTTTAATATGACAGCCTAACGATTTTAAAAAACTGATAATAAAGAAATGATCGATCTCAGACGGTAAAAAGAAAAAAAAACATTATTTATTTATATTTATATATTAGCTGGGGAATCATCACCCGCTGCTCTCTTCCCAACACAACCTCCGGGACAAACTGTTTGGCATTTGAGAATGATCCATGTTGTTAATAAGATTTTTCACTCAAAATAGAACTATGTTGGCTTTTAAATGTTTTCAAATCTAAGTACAGATTTCAGCCAAAAATCCGTAAAAGTGTTATTTCTCTCTTAGTAAACGGTCAAAACTTTTAGTTTTTGTATCATTTTGTACCTTTTTTTGACAATTTTCCTATATGTGAAAATTAGAAAAAGTTAAATATAGGAAGCATATAAAAATAACTAATAAATCCTAAAAATTTAAGAAAAGTAGAGGAATTTCGGATTAGTAAATATCCATTTTATTTGAATTATACATGTCAATTTGGTAATATCATCTTATAGGCCGTATATGGTAGTATCTTTTTATGCAAAAAGAAAAACATTCAATCTTTCGAATTACAAGTAGGGATCGCGTGATTGGAAACAGTACTTAATTTTTTTTATTCTTAATGTCCAGGAAAAAGGTAATGACCTTGACCTGACCTTGCCTCTGATAATAAACGGTCAAATTTAATCTGACTGATACCACCACTTAGTGATATTGTCCTCTTGATCCTGTGAAAATTTCATTAATTTTTGAATACAAGAAATGTGAGAAGAATCCTACCTTAAGGGAGAAATTGTCTTATTTTATAAACCTAACTATTGTTAATTAAATAACAGGGAATTAATAAAATAGCTTTACGGTTTATAAAACGTAAACTACCCCAACTCAGATTACTCAATATAACTTGGGTTGCTATTTAATTCATTCCTTGAATAAATGACAATTGCTTGCATAAATAATATGTTGACGTTGCGACCGTTGCAAACTCTTCTACTGTTTCAATTTAAATCGGACTCGTCAAACCGCACCTGACATTTGGTGCATCTAGACTCTGACGTCACATGACGTCCTATGTAAGTTGCCAAACCAAGAAAAAACCTGAACAGTGTTGAAAGTTAATGAAAAACGTTTCGTTTACTATTTATCTTCAATATATATCCAATGAATCAAGGCGAGTAAACTTTTTGGTGAACATTTGCCGTTATTCTCGCCAGAATGTTCCTAAAACAAGTGATGCATTGTGGGTCCAAATAACTGCATCAAAAAATTTTATCGAATGAATGTGCAGTAGTCCGAATTTTCTCTTCGCAAGGTGTTGCTTTAAGAGATCGCAGTGACGAGCGTCGCTTCGTGACGCTCGCTGCGCTCGCTATAAGAACATTTCATTTTTTCATCATTTAATTTTTGTTGTATTCTAGCATCTGATTGGTTTTTATCCAAAAAGGAACACAATTATTTCTGCATAATCTGGTTTGGCATGGGAAGACCCAAATCCCCCTACCTCTGACAACCTGTTGAATTATCTGTATCCATGCAATCCTTTCAATCCAGTACTCGGGATTCAATGAAAATTCTAGATTTAATAAATGTACCTTCAACTTCAAACAGAAACTCGATCTTATCTCATGTAAACAAACATCATGGCTGCTAGATCTATATATCAGTTATTAGCAACGAAATATTTTACCAACAATTGTTTGATAAATTTAATATCAATTTTTAAATAATGACTCTTAATTCCTGGAGAAATTATTCGAGTATAACCTGGTTTGGGTTAGTTTACACTATATTTTATAATCGTCTGTCGAATTATTTGACCAAGAATTATGTAAAGTCATTCCTAAATCAATGTTTGGGTGTTTTATTGACTAAAAACGACAAACATCCCCTTATAACTAAATTGCATGACAAACAATTCCCAGATGATCAGTTTTGCCATCGTCAATTCAGTTCAGTTATTAGTTGGTGCTTGTCGCCTTCAGTCAGAAAAATACATCAAATATGAACTGAAAGATACCATTTATTAAAATATTTATGGAAAATCATTTTTATTTAAATGATATTACTATTGAAAGATACAACTTATTTCCATTTCTTACAGCATCAAGAAATTCGTGATCGCTTCTTCAAACTATCGAGATTTTTTCTGCAAACTAATGAATAAGAATGAAATAGGCCTTTTAAGAAGCAATGAAAGCTTCAGCTTTGGACATGGAATGATAATTACATATTGCGACTTCATAATTTCAGTCATTTTTAGGGTACATGTCATGCAAAGAATACAAAATTACTTCTTTAAACATAGTTGTTTTTATTGTTTATTAATTGACCAGTATTAAACAATATTTCCCGAGAATAAATTCTTTTTTATTCCATTGACATGAAAAATAAGTCCACATTTTAAAAACTATAGGCAAATAAACTCTATTTATTTTCAGTCAATTTTCTATCCTACATTTGTAAATATTTTTCAGAAGTCTTTGTCACAATGTTTTCAATCTTTAATATGATAACGAACATACCCAAATGATTACAAAAAGTGATTAAAATATATACCTTTCGCCTCTAACTAATGAGAGATAGGTTATTTACGGATGCTAATATTCTTGACCTTTTTGCACTTACACGGGATTTAATTATTTAATGACTGGGGTTTCTTTCAGATTAAAAATTTTAATCAAAAATTGTACTTTTAATTTAAAAGGTCATATTTAATAGTAAAAATTGTAATCAAACTCCAAGAATATGAATAAGTAACAAATAACTATGAAAAGGAATGCACACCTTTCATGATTAATATCACAAAATGTACACACGGTCACACGATCTACAACACGTACATCTTTGACGAAGACACATTTCATAAAGATATTACACTCTTTAGTTGGCAACTGAAGATTTTTTTAAGGATTTTTGCATTCCTTCAAAATAGTTACATACCATTTACATTATTACAGTAAGTTGTATACATTGTAATTTCATTACACAAGATAGTCTTGGATTTGTCAACTTAAATTAAGGTCAAGATCTATTAAATTAAAGGTGCCTACAGGTTTCTCTAATTCAAGAAATATATTGCCATTATGCTTTATAACCAAAAAAATATATTGAAATAAGATTATTTTGGCATGATTTTAAATTGGATTCTATGAATTTCAAAATGCAGTATTTTCTACCATTTCTATTGAAGTAGTAAAGTACTGGAAATAATTATGACGTCATAATGGATCTAGCATAAGCTAAATACATTCACTTATAGTTATGATGTCATACGACGTAGGTTCTACGTTAAAAACTTGTATTTCTACGAGTTTTGTGCTTTATTTGAGTACATCATCCTATATTTGATCAAAGATAGATTATGGAGACATATATTGTTTTTTTTACATGATGAGGTGCATCATAACTACTTGTTTCAAGTATAATTCATTATGAATTGAATCATTTTGTCTGCTAAAGATGGGAATTTAAAGTACAGAGTAACTTCAACACAACAGCAAATGAAATCATTCCATAATTCCTAAATATTATATAAACTGTGATAACATCCAAGATTAAAGTGTTTATTTGAAATATAGGCACATTTAAGTAAATCAGCGATTTTTTTCTAAAAGTTAAAAGTACTTTTTCTTAAACATGTTGGTGTTAGAGAAGTATAAATTTGGTCAGATAAAGTTAAAGTAAATTGTGTAAAACTTCCTTACCGAAGATGATACTTCAACTGGTTTTCGTCCTGCATGTGTGTATGTTTCAGACCACGAATGCTTGTAAGTAAATTTTTTTTCGTTTTTTTTTTCTAAAGCGTGAGAGGCATTTAATAATTGTTTTTTCGGACAAAAATTAAAATCTTGAATATAACAATCATGATATACTAGTAATCAGAAATATTCTTGTAATATTTAATAAAGATAGGAACAAAAATTAAATTTTGCTTCTGCATGTTCCTACGCGAAACGTTTAAAAAATAATGAAATGATAGAAGAGAATTATTTGAAAATTTATTTTGTGTAGGGTTTAATAATCAGTTTAACTGTAAGCTCTGCTTAGAAGTTCACAACCAGGATGCATGCCAATGTCAACAAGATTGTGCCGGAGGTTGTGAAGGAAAAAGAGCGGTGGGTGAGGATTCCCCAAATCTAGCTGATGATAGGAAGCATCCCCTCACGGAGTAATCTCCCTTTTTGTGTCATCCTGTAAAATCTGAGTAAAGCAAACCAGCATATTAAAAAGTTATTAAATTACGGAGTAATCTGATACATATCTTCCTTGTGTCATTCTGTAACATTTGAATTAAGTGAACCAGCATATATAAAATCCCTTAATTATTGTTGGTTTTTTTACCGTTTGTCTTGGTCACTGTTTGTTTCCTCCACTCATTCGTTATTCTGTTTTTCTATATTATATAATTTTTGTAAAAAAATATTTCTTATAGGAAAAAATATATATTTAAAATTAAAGTTGCTTATAAATATCGTTGAAGAAACGTTGTAGCAAGTGATCACTTTCATTGACTTTAGTCCGTGTTCACAATGGTTTAAGCGTTTGCTCACTGGTCGCAGAGTTTGGAGAGGTCCTTAAGACACGAATATAAATTCAAGTGCGGGAGGTGGAGGCTCGTCTTTAAGTTGAGACTGTATTAATTGAGGCAACAAATGACACAAAATTAAAAGATTCTTCACAGCCGAAATGATAATTATAGTTTTATATTTGCAACTGTCTATCAGCAAATGGTAGAATTCTGCTGATATTCTTGTTTCATCAACTTCTTTTCAAAAGTTACAATGGCGTCTCCATATGAGCGAAAAAAAATTCCAGAAAGACGTGAAAGAATATATAATCAATCAATCAATAAATCAAATTTACAAGCAAATTTTCTTAAACGTTTTGGTGTTAAAGAAGTATAAATGTGGTCAGATATTGTTCAATCAGATTGTGTAAAACTTCCTGACTGAAGATGGTACCCCGGTACTTCAACTGATTTTCGTGCTGCATGGGTGTTTGTTTATGGCATCAAATGCTTGTAAGTATATTTCTTCTATGTTCTGTGATTACCATTCCATTGTCTCTGTTGATATCAAAGGAATATTTAATGGTTTTCTGTATATGTTAATTATAATTTTGATCAACTGCAAATTCAAAAATCTGACCTTACAATAATTAGCTACTACAAAAAGAAAAGAGTTTTTGCGGCAAAATTTTGAAGGCATATGATCGACATTGTGCTTTATCTTTATATTCTTACTTAGATTAAATCTACAAAAACAATGGGATCTTTTTCATAATACACAATTATGCCTCCTATGAGAAATATCAGCCTGATAGTGCAGTAGAAAATAACCAAACACAGATCGATATACAGTTTTATCGATTATGTCATTTAATTGAATGACATAAAGTAAAATGTAAAACAAATCATTAAGGGGGATCACCTAATATTAAACAATACAAGATACATGTACATAGGTGAAAGATACAAGTGTGATCCCCCTGACTAGAAATTTACATGCAGTGAACATATCAGAGTACGTGTATACATGCATAAAATATAACATAAATGAGTAAATCTTTGGAGGCGTCCAAACAATTGCGCCAATCCAAAAAAACGTATGACAAGTTATTAGAAACATAAAAATTTTGACTAGAATGCAAAATACGTAATACAAAGCCAAAACACCAAAAAGGGTGGGTGGTGAGATTTTTTTTCCACCGCACTACCAGGCTAACAAGAATGGCGAAACTAAAAAAAAAATTTGATTCGGTAAGTAAAAAGGACGATAACTCTTCCAAGAAAAGCAAGGGTTGCGATTTCGCAATGAAAGGTTATATACTAATTGCGGCAGACTGCGCAGGGATATGCGGAATTATCCGAAGGTGTAAAATTTAATAGATTTCTCATCGCGGCATAAATAGAATGATCTGTGATAATATTGTTTTAACAAAACACAGTTTTTAAAACCATCTTTGCATTTCTCAATAAAAGATCAAAATAACTGTAATTTATTCATAAATTGAATGAGATCCTAATTAAACAGAGAATATAGAATAATGTTTAAATCATAAAGGTTTTATTTAAATAGACACAGTTTACTCAAACAAACTTTTGAAAGTATTCCTTTTTACAACTTTCTAATCAAGTTTCTTCATAAAGAGCGATATATGGCAAGTGTCTCAATTGGCCCCTTATAATGAATATCTTAAATTTTACCTTATATATAGCTTTAATTTGTACAGCTATATATGCGACCTTTATTGGTAATTTTCATTTTGATCAAAATACCGTTAGTTTAGAAATATGACATCATAAAAATCACGTTTTCCCGACATTTTAGCATATTTTGTATAAAACTGTTATTTTCAAGCATTTTTTCTTCCAGAAAATATAGAGCGCAGCCTAGAACAAGCTTTATATTTTTACCAAAGAAGTATCTATCCAATACTAATTAGTGACAGAAAAATTATGTATGTTCTACACTGCGCTCTATGTTTACCATCAGAAAAAACATCAAGGAAAAGGCATATTTTTGGCTTTTTTGTTGGATAGCAAAAATAGCATTATTTCTCATGTCATTACAGCTAGTGAGTGCATATAAATGTGAAAAATATATCAGAAATATTTCTAATATAATCTCTTCTACAAAATAAATATCAATTAATCATATCTGAATGTCATTCTAAAATGTTGATTTTTAAGGGGCCAAAATTGGCTCTTATCATATATACTCCTTTCTTTACCCGAAGCAAGTAGCTATCACGGAAATCAAAGAAGAGCAGATACTTCGTTTAAAGCAAATAAGGATTTTTTTTCTGCAAACCCATAACTGCACACTAGTATACATACCAGAATTAGTATGTACTTACTTAAAAAAATCATTTTCATATACATATTCAAAAATATTTCACACTTTTTTTTCATATGTCTAAAATAATTTAGGACTAATTAGAAGGAGCGTTACCTGGTCGTGTCTAGACGATAACTTTGTAAGAAATATTGACTTGATACCTGGATGACTTATCTGAGGGTTTTGTGCATTGAAAAAAATAGTTCTAAGTGGCGCGTTTTTATATGAGCTCTGTTTACAAACTCACAACAGGGATCCATTCCAGTGCCAACAAGATTGTTTTTGAGGTTGAGTTGGGAAAAGAGCGATGGACGATGATTCTCCAGCTCTAGCCGATGATAACAATTTTCCATGGATTGATCTGCAATCTCTCTTCATTGTTTCATTCTGTAACATTAAAAAAAAAAGCAAACCACAATATTAAATTAATCATAAATATTTCTTATTTTTGTTTTGTTTGAGATGGATAAGTGTTTGTTCCAACAATTCTACCCTTTTTTATAAAAATTATTTTGTAATCCTTTATCATGATTTCAAAACAAGAAGAAAAAGACTCATTTTTTGAGACAAGAATAAAATTTATGGAGATCTTCTTATATTATTTCTATTTCTATATTATACTTCTATATATGTTAAAAGAGAAGGGTAAAGCTATCAAATAAGTCTGCAAATTCCCAGCACACGTCGACAATTTGGCTTTATGTTATACAATGACGTCCGAAAGACCGCGCTTCATGTCGAATTGGGGGTTTCAAACCTTTGGAGTAAAGAGAATACTACATCCAGCGTCTTTATGTAGCAAAGCTCTAAATTTTATCTAAATTATTTTTATAAAGTGTAGAATGTGTTTAATTGAAGAAGATTTTTTTCCTAACTGTAATGAACAAATATTTCACGTTTCAGTTAAAAAGACCAAAGGTATATGAAAAGTATTTTCAGAAATAATTGCATAAATATTTTTTTGATTTTTTTCCTACCTTTTTTTTTTGAATGAATTGTTTTCAAAATTCTCAATTTTTACATGTAAGCACCATTAATACATGTCAATGTCATAATGAAAATATATCAGTGGAGAAAAAACTAATGGAGTCTTTTTTGTATAACTAAAAAAAATATACTAAATTATCGTTATTTTTTAAACTGTAATTACTTTTTCAAAAATATTGTTTGAGTACATTTTTTTTAATTTGTATTATTTCTTAGTGGATTAAAGTGATTTTTTAAAAAAATTTGTTACTTTTTAGTATTTCTTAATCTTATCTTGTTAACAGTTCTTCCTCACCAAAAGGTATTTACTGTGCAATACTAGTAATATGTGAAGAACAAGGTACAGTTTCAATACAAATCTGGCCCTGTATTTTTCTAAAATTTAGAAGTAATGTAAGAAACTTAAATTCATCCTTTCTGATTTATTGAAATTCTTTGCAGTAAAAAACATACAAATCGTTTTTCTTATATGACATCTCAGTTGATTCGTTACGCAAGAACATGCTCTATGTATGAACAATTTCAAAGACGAGATAAATTATTGACAAACAAGTTAATGAAACAAAAATATCAACAGTCTTGTTTAAAGTCATCATTTCGTCAGTTCTATGGTCGATACAATGTGCTTGCTAGCAAATACAATTTATCATTGAGTCGAATACTTCCTTACGTGTTTCACACTAATTGTTAGTCCATTATTTATACACTGATATGACGACGTTTTTTTTATCTGCCAATCATGACAAGGAATACACAGAAAACATACAGTGGATGGATCGTCCACAACACTTTTGAGATATGTCATTTTACAAAGGATTTAACTTAATCCAATACAAAAATTTGTTTTAATTAACACGAATTAAAGCTGCGTTTGTCCCAACTGTTACATCGTAAAACGTTATATATACAAAAAGTGAAGCAAGCGTCCATAACACTTTTGAGATATGTCATTTTACAAAGGATTTAACTTAATTTAATACAAAAATCTGTTTTAATTAACACAAATTAAAGCTGCGTTTGTCCAAACTGTTACATCGTAAAACGTTATATATACAAAAAGTGAAGCAAGCGTCGGGAGAATACTATTTTCTACCGGAAAATAAGTACAGATATGAGTCCTTTTGATACTTTTCTGCATAAAACTTAAAAATGCACCAAATTCACAACGTGTAATGTCCAGAAGGAGGATGATTCCCATGTTGATCCGTTACATCCGTCACTCATTATGCTCCGGTAGACGGAATATTCCGTAGTTAAAATCTAGTCTAGAAACAAAGACCTAACGATATTGATATGAAACACGTCTACAATATGCGATCTAGTGATGGTTTATACTTTCACGTATGGTTTTTGTAAAGACAGCAGAATACTACTATGCAATGAAAGCTGCACATTAGAATACATTGGTGGATTAAATTGATACAAAAAAATAACCTAAACGTTATGATCGCAGAATATATAATGAAAACAATACATCAGAATACATTCGTGGATTAATTTGATACAAAAATAATAATCTAAAGTAACGACCGCAGAATATGCTATGAAAGTTGTACATTGTAATTCATTCGTATATTAATGTGATACAGGAAAAAAAATCTAAAAATTAGAGTTATCCTTCTTTGTCATTCATCACAAAATCAATCTAAAGCTATAGTTCTAAGATACATCATTTACAGGAAAGTTCTTTTGAAAATCGTTTATTATTTCCTCAAGCTAAAAAATTGGTGTAGGAAATCTGAAAAAAAAAACTCTTTCAAATGTGTCATGATTCATGCCATAGACCATAGGGTTTTTTTTTCTTTAGATTTGAAGATTGTTTCCTATAATTCAAATTATCCAACTGTTGCAAACTTGACATAGTCTTAAAGAAAATTATAATGTTATCATTATTATTATTAAATTATTATTATGGAAAAGGTGAAGATTTAATGTAGTTCAGTAATTGTATTTTTTTTTATAATTTTATATTAAGTCTTAACTTTAATAGTCATAAATTACGGATGACTTGCCATATCAGTGGTGGGATCGAGTGACTAGAAGGAAAAACCATCCATTTTCCGGTCGCACTAACTGTATATAAGATCTATGCACTGATCAGGAAACTAAAGATTAGAAATGATTACTATTCCTGATGGAAAGTATTCAATGATTAAGAAATGGCATGAATGTCTTATGTCATTAAATATTTGTTTTTTTTGTTCTTTGTTTTACTTCCCTCTACAGATTTTTTAACTCATATGAAGACGCCACCACTTGCCGGTGGAGAGCTACAAATTTGACCTATAATACTCTGCACTTTGAGAACCATTGAGCAGGAAGGGATATTTTTCTTGCCAGTAACTACTGCGACACGGGACCTCGGTTTATACGGTTTTTTTCCAAAGGACCGGCCTCACTGTCCAACAGTTGGATTTGTTCTTTATTAGCGTTTTATGAATTAATAATAGATATTGCTATAGCGTTATTATATTAGCTAACATTTTCTCGTCTTTTTTAGATGATGTACTTCATTATACTTAATTTAACAAGTTTTTTGATAACAAAAAAAAAATAATTTTGTCCACTCATTTTTGAAATGCACACTTTTGTAGGAGATGACTAACTGAGGTCATAAAATAATTATATTAGGTAGAGGCTAAAACTTACAAAAATTAGAATCATAAAATGTAGAAAAAATCATACTTTGTGTTTTGGATTTTGGATTTGTTCATGACAAGAAGAACACGACATGGGACCCCTTATGGTATCTGATTCTATTCTGAAACTTAGCTTCTAAAGATAAGAGAGGAGATAAGGTACTGTGGAGGAGTAGTCATACTTGTCGACCGGACACACCCGTCACGCTATTTTTCATGATAAAGAAACGGAAAAAAAAACCTAAACAACTTAGTGTAAAATAAATGGTCCTACGATTTTTATGTAAAACATATCTCAGCATTGTACTTAAAGATTTATAATAACAAGGTCATAGTAAGGATTATATATTTCTCGAACAAAGTCTCCTAAGACTAAAATGAACGGACAGATAGCAAATGTCGGGATAGTGCAATGATAGTATATATTTTCCTTAAAATTCATAATTTGATTCTTTTTGTAGACGGAAATTTAAGATATCTAAAGACTTAATTTACATAAAATAATTCTTGCAAACGGAATAACTGGACTTATATTTATGTTTTCCAGTAGTTGAATTAGTCATGAAATTTCAACTTCCAGTGGGTGTCATAAAAGATGAGTTAATCCAACAAAAAAAGCTTTAAATGAGATGTTTTTAACTATATGGTAATGGTTGGATTTATGCGGTGTCACTTTCTGTTTATCAAACTTTGTAATATTATAAACACACAGCATCTGATAGACGTTCTCTGTTTATGCCCTGTATTTTCTCCATAATGGTATTGTCTTCTAAAGAATCTGAAAATGGCTTATTCTACAAAAAAAGCTTTTAACAAATTATCGCTAAGGATGGCGGCATAACATAATTCCTTAATGAAATTTTTTTTCTTTTTTTTAGTGTGTTTTCTGGCATAAAGTCTTTTTGAACACTGATTTGACATTTTTTAGATAAAAGAATTTTCGTGGAAGAAACTGAGAAATCAGTTTGTGGAATAAAATATTTTTATATAAGAAAGATTTTGTACTGTACAAGCTTCGATTTCTCGACTTTTTAAATTGATTTTAAAATCATAACGCTATCTAAGGAAAAAGATTCAACTGACACTATATACTTTGTAAAAAAAAAAAAAAAAAACTTTACCTGAGTTTTTTGGTTTAGTTTTTTTAGATATAATCATTAGTATCGAAAATAGTACATTTATATAATATTCCTGTGGCATAATCAATTAAGTAATTATATTATTTAAGAATTGAAGCTTATTTCAACTTATGTTATACGATATAACAGAACTTGGGGCAGTTTACGCTTTTTAACCACGAAGCGGTTTATAAAAAAAGCGTAAACTGCCCCAAGTTATGTTATATCGTATAACATAAGCATAAGTTGAAATAAGCTTCATTCCTTATAATTTAATTTCACTTTAGACAATAAAACAATTTTTCCATTTCTTCCTTCGGAAAAAAGGCTTCAAATATCACATATTTTAAAAGTTAACGTCAAGTGGAGTAATACGTTTTTGACGTAACTCATTGTGACGTAGGCAACTTATGTTATACAAAATGGATAAATAGAGGATATCTATATTGTGTGATTTGATATTGGCTTTATCCAACGAGTTGAATTGGTGTATATATTCGCGAGGCTTGCCGAGCGAATATACACCATTTCAACGAGTTGGATAAAGCCAATATCAAATCACACAATTATAGATGTTCTATTTATCTCATACGACTTTTGTTTTAACAAAACTTTGAGACTTCCCCTGCGAAACTACATGAATGATTGCTAATTCAAATTGATGACGTATAACTTGATGACGTAGCACCGTTGATGTTGACATCCCTCGAAAGAAAGTAGATCGTGTTCAAAATTTAGAATTTTTGCTATCTGCGTCTTTGAAAACATTATGTGACAATTGCTGGAGCTTTACATCAAACGATCTTCTGACTGAAAGTTGTAAGGACCATAGGATCGTGAAAATGAACTCTTTGGACGATGGCAGTACAAAACATGTAAGGCAAGGCTAGGGGCCTACTTGTAGATTCATTGTTGATCCATTGTTAGTTACACCTAAATTACTAAATTGTAGGCATACGTAGTGTAATATATAAGAAAGCATTATTGAAGATGTTAACGGAATCTAATAACAACAACTTAACTGCTAGGCTTTACTTTCTCCGAAAACGTTTTAAAAGGGGGGTTAACATAGATCTGTCTTCAAGTAGCCAATACAGGTTCCTTGATAAAGTAAGACACTTCTTTGACATATACGAGTCTTTTTCTAGCTTTTAACAATATTATCGCTCTTTATCATTCATTTTATTAGGACAATAATAGGGATCACAAATAAAAGTTTCAAATAAAATTTTGAAGCGAGGGATCGTGTCAAAACCGGAAGTGCTATTGATAAAGCATCTACCCGTTGATAAAGCATAAGTTTATCCAACGGCCTGTATCACCAACACGTATGAGATAAAACCGTTTAACCAATCAATTGACGTGATACAACTGAAATTGAATTATTATACTACGATAGATCAAATAGAAAAAGTTGAAAATAACGATTCACCTCTTACTTGATTCGATACGCAAAAGCATGCTCTATTTATGAACAATTTCTAAAGCGAATTTAAATCATTGGCAAACAAGTTGCTGGAACAAGAATATCAGCAGTCATTTTAAGTCATCATATCGTAGGTTCTGTGGTCGATACGATTTCATTGTCAACAAATAGAATCTAACCCTGCTGACTGATGTTTTTCATACTAATTGATAGGCGATTGAGCTGTCGATATATTTTCCGTTATGTCACAATCATGACAAGCAACAGAGCACAAGTTGGGTGTATCCAGTCGGCATGGGATACTTTCTCCTGCATTACACCCGATCCTTCTGATGTTTTGAGGTACGTGTTGTTTTTTTTTTGCTCCGATTTATATTGTTTTATGGACTTTTGAACTTGAATACTGTTCGTAATCTTCATGTGTTTCATTCTTCTAAGTCTACAATGTACATGTAACATTATGAATAATTACTCCCAAAGGATAATCTTACTAAAATGAATTGTTGACTTTGAAAAAAAGCCAAATATTTAGTATGGAGAAAAGAGAATTAGAGCTTTGGTAAATCGATGCAAAAACGGTTGGATGTTAAAATGTCAGAGTAATTATTGTAAATTAAGGAAGATGTAATAGGACGTACTTTCACCTATCATAATTCATCACGTTACTTAAAATTCAAAATCCGCACTGACATAACATTTATCATTAATTGATCACAAGATACGGGAAAACAACACTAAACTTACGATGCGATGATTATTGGTTTATTAAGACCATATTGATAAAAATATTTTACTGTATACTAAATTAGTTTATTTGATTTGCACAATTTGGTAGAAAAGATATAAATGTGTCTCCTCTTAATCATCAAACGGGTTTTGTTCTATTTTATCAATATCAGACTCTGTTATGAATTGTTAATGTGAATGCTCTGTTCTTGAGTCCCCAAACAAGGTTATAATCTACATTATAGATACACATGCAGTCTCAACTTTATGGTGTCAATGTATATAGGCTCCATTTTTACATTTTCACTGTAAACTACTTGCATATGTCGCATCTTGCCAATAAATCTCTCATTGATTTAACTGATAATTCCGCAAATAAATTATTCAATTCTAGTAAAATCTCTTCTTCACTTTACAGTATTTTCAGCGGTCTTTTCTTTTGTCTTGTTAAAAATTTGCATCTGCTTTAATCTACCAAATTAACTAAATTGACCCTTTTTCATTATTTTTACATGTTCCGCTAAATTGTGGCTCTCTTTGTGCAAAATTTCTAAACCTTATTTCAAAGAGAAATCCTTTGTTTAGGTTGCACAAATACATGTTTTTCGTGTAAAATAATGTATCAAATTCTCAGTTAGGTTTTACGCAGAAGTGAAATACAATATTTTATTCCTTTTCATCAAAGACGTTTTCCTTTTAACTAAATGAGAGGTGTATTTACTATCATATATAGAATTCAAAAAAAAAAAGGTAATCAATAAATTAATTTAATAAAGAAAATCAAAACAAATTTTTTAACAAATAAACAACTTATTTGTTTGCTGTTTAACTTCCCTCCAGAATTTTCACTCATATGGAGACACCAACACTTGCCGGTGGAGGGCTGCAAACATTTTTGTACGAAAACCTACTGCAACGCGGGACCTCGGTTAATAGTGTCTCATCTATCTGAAGGACGGTATCTACGTTCCAAAGTGGATTCAAACCTGCGAAGTAAGGATCTACTACTTATAACGCGACTCTGGTACAGCATTAGGCTGGAGATTCGATACCGGTATATCCAAAGTGATATAATCAAGACCAAAATAGTCTGTTGTATCCGTTTATTTTTTATTGAGTATGGACATCAGCTTTCACATCGTTGAAATTCGTTCCATCTTTATATTTTCATATTCTTTATCGCCTGTAGATCTATGTGGTGTTTATTTATTTCAATTTATATGCTTCTCAAGAGCATGCTATAATTACGATCAATTTTTGACCCGATGCACTGACAGATGGGTTATTGATACAAGGACTTTAGCCATCTCTTTTAAAATCAGCATTTTGTAAATTTTGAGGTTGCTTTATTAACCTTGCTAGCATATAACTAAAAACTAAAATACATAGCGGGTTCCAGTTTATACTTAACCAAGCCTCTTTCTTTACTCCTCACTAACATATTAACAGTAATAAAAGAGAATCTTCAGAGTACTTTGCAACGAATATATTCGAGAAGTAGTGTGTATCGGATGTGGATACTTAAAAATTCCAAAGAACATTTGGACAATTTGAAATCACAAGATTTTACCAAATTCAACAGCTTGAATCTTATGACTTTTAAACTTTATACACATCTATTCCTTTCTATAAATTAAAGGCCATGCGTTTTGATATTATTGACGACTGCTTTTTCAATAAAAATGGAACTTGTAAATTCGCGTACCTTGTCACTGGTCATTTGCAAAGTTATTTTGTTAAAACACATTTTAATTGAACACACAAGTACTCCAAAGTTGTCATCAAAAAGATGCTTGAGTTTCTTTCTTACAATATCTACTAGTATGTTGTTTTTTGGGACCAGGTCTTCCAACAATCAATTGGAATTCCCATGGGTACCAATCGTGCCCTTTATTAGCAGACCTATTTTTCTATGCATTTGAAGCAGAATTGTCCATAATCTTATACGTGAAAAGGACAGAACACTTGCTGTAGCCACTCGAAATTCAAATATGTCGACGACGTATTGTCAACTAACAATGGTTATTTTTATTCTTATGCCGATACGATATATCCCGGTAAACTTGAAATAAACGGTACCACAGAGTCTGATACATCTGTTTCATATTTCGATATTGAACTTGAAAAAAAGGCATTGATGGTAGTCTAACGAAAAGCTTTATGATAAATGGGATGACTTTAACTTTTCAATCGTTAGCCTCCCTTAGTTATGCTGCAATAAAGCTTTATTACCTGCAAACGGGGTTTATATCTCTCAGTTGATTCGACAATTTTAAAAACATTTTAAGTTACTGACAAACAAGAAAATGAAACTAAAATATCAGCAGTTTTGTTATCATTTCAGTTCTATGGTCGATACAATTACATCATCCGAAAAAACAATCGTTCCTTTAGTCAAATGCTGACTGACGTTTTTTCATAATACTGTAAACCAAGTATTATACGCGTGCGATAAATATCCGCGAGTTCCGCGAGTAACCCCTGCTCGCGGATATTTATCGTCGCGAACCAGTTGTTCATTTTCCCATGTTATGATTAGAGTTATTTGCCCTTTTTTGAGTACCGATCCCGACGGTTCAATAAGTAATCACGGAAGAATTTTAGTGTTCTAGAAGCAGTTGAAGTTTTATTACAAACATTCAAAAAAAATATATAAACGAATGGAAAATCTAAAAATATTTGTCTAAAACGATTAAAATGTCAATAAATATTTCAGCTTGTGTTATTATTGTTCATTTATTGCCACAGACGAGTTAGAGATAGCCTGGTAAATTATTACGACTAATTATGTCCCAGTCCTGCTCCGTCCCAACCATTTATAATAATTGCCCTTTGGCTATGTAGATCTTGTAAAGCATCAATTACCCAATTAGCACGAGGTACTAATACACTTGAGAGTTTTAAACCAACTTAAATCTCCTCGATTTTTTTTGTTACCGATTTTTATTCGAGCGTCGTGAATAATGCGTAAGAAGTATACTCATGGTAACATTTTACCTACTTTAGGTGCGGATATGATTTTAGATAGACGCAATCCACAGAATATCTTAAATAATGCATAAGCAGTATTCACGGTAGTGCTGTTTATGAGCGGATATGAAATTTTGATGCAAAAAATAAAATACTTGTGGAAATAAAAAAAAATATGACCACTTGTTCGCGGAAATAAATCGTAGCGGATTAGTTCTCCAGCGGTCAGTCGCGAATAAAAAATGACGCGTATAATAATTGGTTTACAGTAATGGTTCGGTCATTACTTACACACGAAATTTCGACGGATTTTCCGATCACGATAAGGAAACACGGGGGCTGTGACCGATCAACAGGGGATTCTCACTCCTCCATGGCATCTGATCCCACCTCTGTTGGTTTGGAGGTCCGTGTTTGCTCCGATTTGTATTGTTTGAAAGGACTTTGGAGAGGTTGAATACTGTTGGTTATCTCCATATTTTTTATTCTTTGGAATCATTTTATGTAGTAGTTAGTTAAATTGTGAGCGATTAATTTATGATATGTTATAGTTAATACTAAAAGCATTTTGATATACAAATTTAATCAAAACAATTAGAGTTAATGAGGTTTTATATGTGTTGGAATAAAGCATTGAATTGGAATATCTTTTTGTTCTGTTAATTTAGTAATCTTTAGAAAAAATCGGTCGTGATATTTATTTTTGGGTCAAACTCTGAGATTTTCATCACATATTTATTTTTTTTTTTCCTACTCAAAAAATTTTCCTTAGAGCTTTTATGTAATTATCGCTGCAACTATCTATAAGGCCTTTTAACCAGATTTACTTTACAAATCTCCGTTATGTGGCCAGAAGCGGACCTTGCTTCTTTACATAATTAAATTAGTTTATAACATTCTTCAACCACATCAGTTCTTTTCATAGAGAGAGAGAACGCCTAGGATAATACCAGATCTAGATATGATGAGACAAATATTGCCCTCGGTAGCTAAAGAAAGCCAAATGGTCAGTTTGTATCATCAGCTGATCTTCACCTGGATATATTGATTTCTGGGAATTGCCGAGCTTTCCTGTCACCAATATGAACGTTGCTTTTCAAATTGTCATGTTTCTTACAGCCATAGAGAGAGGAAGATTCCACCGCGTTCGTTCATTACGAATATCAATTTGCCAATACAATCGCCTATTTCGACTTTGCGTTTAATTTTCAGATTAAAAAGGGAATAATGTTATTTTTAAGTTTATCGCTATGGCAGCATGAGAAACTTTGAATGATTTAATTGAAATGTTTATTTAAATACTGAGAAACACTGATACAAAGTGATATTGAAAAAAAAATGTCGCTTTTGTCAAGACAAGGAACGATGGTCCGGAAGAACCGGAACTCGATCAAGAGATCTATCCGGAGGAAGCCTCCCTCCATAAAAAGAGAGTCGTCTGCTCCTCCCGTAAAGACCCAGCCGGTCATAACAGGTATACAGAAGGATCACCCCCAGGCATCCCCTGCCAGGAGTGTCGCCAGTACTGTCGTGGTGAGTAGTTTGACAGAAAAATATATTTTTTAATCTTATGCAATTTTTTTTTCTTACGTGTAGTTCAGGAACAATTAATTTTCTTTTTTGAAAAAATTATGCATTGTCCAAATAGATCTTAGCATCTTCAAGTTAAAGTGTACACAATTTATGGTTTTAAACAGATACATTTACCGTGCAAGCTAGCTAGAAAAAGTATGAAAATACGTAAAATGTGGTACTTTGAACTTGTTAGCTATAGACTATTCTGTCTCATCAATTAATCAGAAAAGGCAAATATTATATAGAATCATGATAAAAGGCACATAACAAAAATGACATATGGAGAAAACGAATAATAATAAAAATCAGGGCAGATTTCTTGAATAAAAAGACTTTACAGAAGCCGTTGAAAAGGACAGGAGTTCGAATCGAAGAAAAGTTCCTTTTTGGCTGTATGTACTATTACATACATGTACCGTTACTTCTGTATCTTGCTTTAGATTACTTTTTCGTTGAAATCATTCAAGGTTTCTTCATCTACAACAAATCTATTTGAATATATCAATAGATGCATAACGCTAGGCACAAAACAATATAATAAAAACTTTTATTACAACTACTCATCGCAAAAAATGGATTTGGCAATGCTAAACTATTTCTAAAGGTATATTTTCGCCTCATGATGCTTATGCCGAACATTTACATGGCACTATAGATTAATTTCCCCGCATGGAATTGGTTCAGGTGTAATTTTTTTAACAAAATAGCTTTCTTTTGAATTTTAGAGTTGTATTTTAAATCTGTAATTGTACTAACGACCAAGTAAATAGTATATGAAATATACGTAGATAACGAAATTTACTCAAACTCAAAAGTCCATTAAACAATACAAATTGGAAGGAGAGAAAATAGAGACCTCCAAAACATCAGAGGTGAAATCAGGTGCCATGGAGGAATGAACATCCCCTGCCGACCGTTTACACCCGCTATGTGCTCTGCCATGATCTGGATATAACAAAAAACTATCAACATCCATCGACAACACATTGTGTATTAAAAAATAGACTTATAACTAGTCTGAAAAACAAAAAGACGTATGTCTGCATTTGACCTAATAATAGATTATCTATTTTTAAGATATGTAACAAAGTATAATTGGAATTTATTCTTGAACTAAATATCATCCAACATAGCAAACAGATAACTCATTTCTTTTCTATTTTATGTTGACTGAAGTATTTCATACTAATTGTTAGTCCATTATTTATACACTGAATTGACGACAGATTTTCCCGTTATTTCTCGATCATGACAAGGAGCCGAGGCCTACTCCTCCATGGCACCTTATCCCACCTTTAATGTTTTGGAGGTCTGTGTTTTCTCTCCTTCCAATACCTATTGTTTAATGGACATTTGAGTTTGAGTAGATTTCGTTATCTTCGTTTATTTCTTATAATACACATTAGTTGTTTATGCATAAAACATTTATATTTTTAAACGGTCTAGAGGAGAACTCTTTTAATTTTTTTTATATTGTTCAATAGAGTCTGAAAGTATATCACTTGACCAACAAGGCATCCGTTAAAAATTTGATTCATCTAAAAGAGAAAGAAAACCTTCTCCAAACTCCTTTCATACAATCTAGTTCTGTGTAAAAAAAAATAATAAATCGATTGCTTACGAGAATTTCTGAGCCATTGATAGTTTCAGTTTAATTATAGAATGTGAGAAATTACCTTAATTTTCGGTTTGAACTACATATTTTTGCTAATCTTTTTTTTTTTTTAATTTCACTTAATTTGTTATTTTGTTAATAATTAATGCCAAATAGAGACTTTTTTCTCTCATTTTGTTAGTACACTTAGCAGTGAGGGATCTTCTTTCGTGTTAGCAAAACTACTGTGGTACCAAATCTCAGTTTATAGGATCCTTGTCAGGGTTCGGGCCAAAAAACTGAGATGAGATCACTTTTTATCTAAGTCTCAATTTTCCACTATTAGTTACTTTTTCATAAAGTAAGACTGAGATCAAAAGTGAAACCGTCTCAGTTTTATTGCCCCGAAGCCTGATGACAGGTCTCCACATCTCATAGCCTGATTCGGGTACGAAATAAGAAACAACTCCTTACTTCAAGTCGCTAGAGCAGACGCTCTAACCACTTCGTCACCTGGGCGACTACACATTATTTTAAAACGAAAGAAGAACAAATATATCGCCATTAATGGAATTTATGGTTGACTAAAGGTCACAACATTTGAGTGGGCAGGAAATGCACACTAAATGGAAGGTGTGGGTGATTATATTCTTGTTACCCCTCTCTTTATGACAGTCTTTTTTTCATGTTTGATAAACAATGTCCTTAAAACGACATTTATAGACCATTAAGTCATTTTCACTAATCATCTGTTTTTCAACTTAAGCATCATTATATTCGAAAATATTATATCTTGCCCTGATTTTCAGTCTTATCAGTTACAATTTTTATCATCAATAAAGAGCTATATTATCAAGATAATTTGAAAGTCAATTATCGATTGAAAAACACAATAGAAAAGTAGTCAACACCAACGTCTAGTAAGTTCAGCATGACACCAAGATAAAAGTACTCACATGTAGCATTGATTTTTAATCAATGTCACATGTGAGTACTTTTATCTTATGATAAATGTTTATGAAAATATTCCGGTTAATTAATATGAGAATTTCTTAATGAATTTTCAAAATTTAAAACGATGGCATATCATATTTGAGATTCTATATTTTTTAGACAGAAAATGACATCATCAGCTAGCTGCACATCACTTAAAGAATATCAATCTCATACCTTTTATGTCCAATTTTTTATCATTATCTCTGGAAAAATAGCTGCCTTAAAATATGATTGAAATAAGATTGTTTTCTGAAATGTCGTGTCCCCAAAACTCCCCATGGAATGATTATTCATATATTCAATCATTTGACATTCATTAGAAATAATAATTTTTATTGATCAGATATTTCATTGCAAACTTAGTCGTACTTTACACTCTGGTACATAGAAATAATGGAATTATTTAGTGGGGTATTATATTTTTTATATCTTGGAATATGATAAAGCTAAGTAATAAAATTTTCTTGGAATACGAAGAACTTGAACGAATTATAAATATAATAATTTTTAAATCAATAATCATGAGAACAAATTTCAATAAGATAATGAAGTTATCTTTAAGATAATGAAGTAAAATTCTTTTAATGAAGGATATGGAGATAACAAACAGTATTCAATATCAAAGTCCATAAAACAATACAAAATTGGAGCAGAGCAAACGCGGACCTCCGAAACATCAAAGGTGGGATCAGGTGCCATGGAGTGAGTACCCCCACTGATCTTTTAATGTAACTCAGACGGTAGAGTACTATCTACTGGATCGCTAGTTTCTTGGTTCCCCGGTAGAGACCGACGTATGTCATAGATATTATGAGTATGACATTGATAATATTATATAACATACTTACACATATTTTGAATAATTATTACCATTAACAATTATATAATTATGCAATGTATTTTTTGTTAGAAAGATGAAACACATGTAGATAACGAACAGTATTCAAGTTCACCAGTCCATAAAACAATACAAAATAGGAGCAGAGCAAACACGGACCTCCAAAACATCAGAGGTGGAATATTATTTCTTTATTAAGATATTAATAATTGTAACTATCGCTGATTAAAAAATCACATAATAACGCGAGTTATGTACATTTTCTAAACAGTCGAACGTTACTGCACTTACAAAGAAAGCATGTATTGTCTGATTAACTCTAGTGCAATGAACTTATTAACTTTTATCATGTTTATATACTATCATACAATAATCTGAGAGCATAGAGGGAAATCTCTATCGTGTGGGCTGTCAGTGTCACAACATTTTGCAAAACTGCATCACTGCATGATTTAGCAATAAATTTCGAATGAAAGAGAGGCTATAAAGTCGATATTACAAAATTCAATTTAATGCAACAATAAACAATAAGTCAGAAGTTTTTTTTATGCGGAAATCTTAGTGGCTACATGCATAACAGGGCTATTAAAACATGCTGTTAAAATGAGTTCATGATTAATTTATCAGAGGAACCAAAACAACAAGCAATGTCATGATTGTTCAGAACGATAATAACTGAAATTATATGAAGTCTATGGCGACTGATGTCTATTTTTCTTTAAAAAAAAGGCTTTGAAAAAAACGAGCCCATCCACCTAAGATGAGGTCGCATAAGTGCAACTTGACTGTACTATCTAATAATCCAACTGATCATTACTAACACGATGAAATTTTTTTCATGCAATATTGTTAAAATACAGAAAGTTTAGTCAATTTTAAAAACAACGATGGATTGATTAATACCATTCAAAGGGATCTGTGTTGAACATTTCATAGATTATTTACTGGCATATCTATTTGTCTTTTTTCAAATCACACTTTTTGCGCAATGAAATCTTCGATTTTTCCTGAATTTCTTTTTTTTTGGTAGTCCTTTATTGGGTAAACAATTGAAATTCATATAACGAATAGTAATTCAGCTTAAAAGTCCATTGTAACAAACCAAAATGGAAACAGGACAAACGCAGACCTGAAAACCAGAGAAAGAACCAGTGCCATTGAGAAATAAGCATTCCCTGTCTACGGATCACAACCGCCGTGAGCTGTTGGTCCTGATCAGATAATATATAAATATTCCATGTAGTTGAGTGAAACATTGAAATTTTCACCCCAAGAAAACCATTGTCAACCGAGGCGCATGCAATATTTATCATATTATACTGAATGTTTTATACAAATACATATCACATTGAACCGTGCGCGCATAAATTCTGCGCAGTCGCTATTTATTTTTTGGAATATCACCCGTCGTCAAGCAATGTTGACTGTTGCTACTCTGGAGGGCGTGGCTTCATTATTCAGCGGGTAATAGGGTTTTTTAACAAATGTTTCTCGACCAATCAGATTCCAATAATTGACATGAAAGAGTAAAATTCTGAAATATACTAGTATCTGCCTTTAAATTTTTTTCATTCAAGTTTGTCGAGTTAACTTGATCTATCTGGAATGCTCAACTTCTTTAGATTCGTTTAAACTATACCTATAAACACATTTCCTATAAATGTTCTACAAAATTCCTATCTTTACAGTCCTAACTCAGATTTTAACAACTGTAAATAAGAAACTTCAGGGTTAGGGTAAGATCTGAAAACTTCGAATTTTATACAAACAGTGTGAATTCTACAGTATATTACTGATTGTGTAAACTGCACAAGGGCAGACAGACGGTGAAAACTCTGTCAAACATAGATTGCTTCCAACTCCTTAGGGGGGAGGGGTTTTCTAAAACTGTGTAGAAAGATTTTGGGGCAAACTGCAACTGGCAATATCTATAAACAATATGTTATCGATAGACCGTTCCTCTTTTGAGAAACTCTGTTCTGTTGTCAGGACTCACTGTTGACTACATTCTGTTATTGAATTAAACACCTAGTAGAATTTTGTCCAAATATCAACAAAAAGCCGTGATGAATGATACAGACCCATGTCTCAAATCTGTTAATCTTAATCTTGCTTTATTTGTCTAAGACTTCAGTGACGCTGCAGGGATTTGACATGAGAAATGTCTGCGAGGGATCTTCGTCACTCCCATAAATCAGTATTACAGGGGGTTTAAAAAATCTTTAGCAAAAGTAATGATACAATTCTAGCATATTCATCTTAATTCAGATTATATTACTACTAGGCTTCAGTTCGAAATCTTATCCCCAACCCTTTACCAACAGTCGCGGTCTCAATATATATTTTAAACCGACTGAAGATAACTAAATAGATTTGTTAATTTATGCTTTCTTAAACACAAATCACTCCAGAAAGCAAAACCAGCTTCAAAGAATTTTAGCAAAAACATTAGCAATTATTAAGAATATATAATTCAAGCTAGGCAAGATGGTTTTCTTCCAATTCCCGAAAAAATGCATATGTACACAAATAAACATTGAAATCTCAAGAACATGCTCTGAGACATTTCTAAAACGAAGTAATTTTTTGCTAAACAAGTAAATGGAAACAAGAATATCAGCAGTCTCGTTTCAAGTCATCATTTCGTATGTTCTTTGGTCGATACATTGTCCTTTTTCTGCTAATACAAACTATCATTAAGTCAAATGCTTACTGACGTTTTTCAAGCTGAATGTTAGACCATTATTAACACACTGAATTGCTGATGGATTTTCCCGTCTTTTCCGATCGTGACCAGGAGAACACGGCAGGTGTGACCTGTCGACAGGGGATACTCACTCCCCCATGGCATCTAATCCCACTTCTGATGTTTCTTCAAAGAGATTATTGATATACTTCTTTCAGCAATTTGTTTGTCAATTACTTAAATAGGTTTAGATATTGATCGTACTTACAGCATGCTCCTGCATATCGAATCAACTGAGAGATATAAACACCATGAACTGGTGATAAGGGTGTTAAGTTGCAGTAGTAAGCTTAAGCGAAGTATTTACATAGAATAAAGTGTAGTTTTACAAAAATTGCAGTCAACTGAAAAAAAATAGAAATTTGAAAATTTGTAAAGTACTAAAATATGTATTTCCTTACTTTAGAAAAAAAATAAAGCAGGGTCATCAAAATAAATAGTAAAGTTATCAATACATGTACATGTAGCACCAATAATTGCTTCTTCAACAGATTGAGAATTCTGGAGTTCTGTTTTATAATATACATGTATTAGAAAAAAAAAATAATAAGACGTGGATCCCTAAAATCTCAAAGGAACTTTTAGAACATTTGAAATAAAAGAAAAAAAACAAAAACAGCAGCAATAATGCACACATGTACGACTTTTCAAAACTTGATACAAAAGTTTATCGAAGCAACATTGTCAAGGGGTTTTGACATCATAGACATATGATTTTCATCAACAATGAAATAATTTTACGTGTACTTACCTTTTCATTTATCATTTGTATTATTTGATGTCAAGCACTTTAGTCGTCAAATAAGTACTCTCACTAGCAATATGTATGTTATTTTTGAAGATCAAGTGATCAAATAATCTCTGTATTCTATCTCATGTATATTGATTGCGCCCCTATTTAGCAAGACATTTTTTTATTAACAGAAGGTAATCTACATAAAATGAATATCCCCTGCCATGGTCATCAAAAACAATTAGGTAAATCGACAACATTTCTTAAATTAACACTATCTATTTTAATTCCGATATTAATATCCAATATTTTACGTAATATTTTAAGTAACAAAAAAAACCTCAAAGTCTGGCACATCCGTTTCGTATTTATTTGTTTTATTGTAAAGAGACGTTACCAGTATTGCAAATATAATAACAAAACTTTATGATAAGCGTGATGACCTGAAATTTCCATCCACCAACTTCCCTTATTTGTGTAGAAATATACCATTATCACTAACACAATTTTGCTTGTTCAATTTTGCCAATGAATTCATTAGATGCACAAAATTTACTAAAAGAACATATTTAAGCTGAATCGAAAACTACAGCTACGGTCTAGGTCATTCAACAATCTGTTATTATTCCAAAGAAAATAATATGTACTCTTTTAATAACCTTCCTATTTTGTATTTTCATGAAGGAGATTTAAACAACTTTCTTATTAGTCGCTTTCTAGATTTTCTTTCAAATTTTTTTTCTTATCTTAATGCTGACAAATGGAATCACTTTGAACTCGAACTGAAAAAATGCCTCGGAGGCTGTTGCATTCCAGTTCATATTTGGATGTTGTATTAATTTTAGATATCATCGTAGAAAAAAAAATTATCGGTATTGTATGTACAGTATAAATACAATATAATACCAATGAAAAAAAAAATGTTTCGTTTAAATTCGAAAAGAAAAACTTCAAGTGTCACGCATTTTTTAAAGTATTTTGTAATTATTTGTTAATCTTACTTGGAAAGGACTCTGAAAAAGTCTGTCAGAAACAGATTATAATAAAAGGAAATCAGAAGAGTGCTGCCGAACCTCTCAGCGGAAGTTGGACAGGACAGCGTGACAAACAAGATATTGATATAAAAAAATCTAGAAAGACGGCCTCATTAACGGAATCTCAATGATAACAAAAGGGTGTCCTGGAAACAGAGGTTTCCACTGCCCATGAATCTTGCATTATGATGTATAATTATATCTCTCTTCTGTCACATTTTACTGCTAACAACTACCATTTCTGAAAATTCTAACGACAATTATTTCCAAAGTGTGAGGATTTTGTCATCAAAAATTCAATATATTTGCCCGAGGATGCTTTAATATAAAAATATAGTAAATTACTCTACTCCACTGAAATTGTTCCCTTTCCAGCCTCAATTAAGGGACTTCCACACTAGGATTTATGCAAGATTTGCTCATTAAACTCTTAAAAATGTTTTTTTCCCATAGACATCAATTTTACAACTATCAAAAATCCAGTCTCTGTAACGATAAAAGTCATAGAGCCCAGCACTGTATTTCTTCATATGACAAAACCTAACCTTGTATTACAAATATACATAAACCGTTGCAAACTTTTAAATTAAAAGAAACTATGCGGGATATTAATGACGACTAACTCAAACAAATCATCCTCTAAGTTCATATTCTCCTTCACGCTACAACTCTGCTGGACACATCATTACTGGGAAGAAACTTTAGTTAAAACGGAGAACCTTAAATACCCTTATTTTCAAGGGACAAAATTCTGGGATCTTTGAACTCTCATCTGCCGTCCTAACTTTTTAAATATCATGAATTCTCCAAAAGATTACCCCCAGGCAATTGACCATATTTGAAAATTTAGCTTTATGTCTCTCAAATGATTTAACATGCAAGAGAATACTCAACTTAAGAACGATTTCTAACGAAGCAAGCTTTTGAAAAACAAATTGATGAAACAAGAATATTACCTGGTCTCATTCTTCAAATCATCATTTTTAAGTTTGATACAATGACCGTGTCAGCAAATACATTCAAACATTCAGTCAAATCGTGATTAATGTTTTTCACATTCATTGCTAGACCATTATTTAGACATTGAATTCTCTACGGAATCCGATTTAAACATTTTTCTCGATCATGACAAAAAGCACTAGCTCGTTGGATGTGACCGGTCGGCAGGCAATGTCTTTCCCTCCACGGCACCTGATCCCACCTCTGATGTTTTGGAGGTCCGTGTCAGCTTAGCTCCTGATTTGCATTGTTTAAATTGATTTACTGTGAATGACTGTTCCTTATCTCCATATTTCTCCTTTTATTCAAGAAAAAATATTTCATACAAATATAGGTATATCATAAATATTTTCAGGTTCTTGGTGTTCTACTAAGTTTAACGGTATTAATTTTTACCATCTGATAATAATTAAATTATATATGTAACACGTCATTTGATTGGATAAAAATTTTATTTATATCATTCAATATAAATTGTCTACGACACAATTAGTTAAGTCAAAAACTTATTACTCCGCTTGGCGTTATTTCTAAAATATGCTCCGTTTGACGCTATTTTTGGAGGAAAAATTGTCTTATTGACTTAATGTCTACACTGAAATTGAATTGAAAGAAATAAAGCTTAGCGGTTTATAAAGTGTAAACTGCACCAAGTTAAGTTATATCGTATAACATAGGTTAAAAAAACCTTCATTCCTTAAATAATCCAAAAATTTACAATATTTTTGGTGAATTACCCAGTCAAATCGTTGTAAAAAATGTAATTGTACATTAATTTTATATTTGCAATGTTTATTTGCGTCATTTATAATTCAGCATCAAAATGGCCGTTATTTCTGCTGGCTACAATGTTCGTTATCTCCAGCTAAAGTTCTTATGGCGCTAATTTTAAAATATAAAGATGAAAAAATACATGTAATGGGTTAATGCTTATGGATAGAGATTGAGAAAATATTAATCTCAGGTTTTTTGGATGTCGTTGGACGTAAAACAATTCCTGTACATGTCGTCAAAATATGACGCAGAATATTTTTCGCCACAGCCAGGATGAGTTTGTGTTTCTGTTAATGTGTTTGCTTAAACACTTATTTCTACATTGTAATGGTTCAATGTTTTGGCCAAATTTGTCATATATAGAGCATTTTTAATAAATACTTTTCTTTCTTTTTTTTAAACTTTATAGTCATTTGACGATGAAAGACGCCTTTGGAACACGTCGGTTGACTGGCGGACAGGCGGGGGTCAAGGGTCAGACGTAGGTTATAGTTCTATTCTCCTGCAGCTAAAAGAAGCAAGTCATGATTCCAACAACACATGCCAATTTCTGTCACGTAGCAAAAATATTATCTGCCATACAGGTAAAATAATCTGCTTTATGTTTAAAAAAATTATTAGGGTGAAAGTATACTCTGTAGAACAGTTACATTTTTCCTTTATGTTCTGTCATGTTCAGTCAATAAATAACTGCTATATAACAAAAGATTTAAGATGTCACTAATAATAGTAACTAGAGCAAAGATCGTTGCAAAGCAACGAGTAGGCCTTCAGTCCGATTTATAATTACGATCTCGACTGTGAGAGTTTGATTTAAAAAGAAGACGGAACAAGTAAAAACGATTGAAATAAGATCTTGAATTATTCAAAACTACTCAACAAGGAGTGTGTACAGATTTTTCTTGAAAGTTTCGGTAAAAAGTACGCATTATTTTTAAAAAGTTCTAGTTTAGAAGAAACAACTTAGTGGATATGAAATGGAAAACATTTTTATACTACTTCCTGTGGCGAATGGAAGTGATATCGCAAACAAACAGAAAATCGGATGCACGTTTACAGAACAAAAACTTAAATCCCTTTAAGTTTCATAATTAAATCTATCTTTCCCTGGTCAACAAAATTTCAATTTAAATAGACGGTTATTTCCACTCTTATATCTTACGATATATTCCATAGAACTTGAGATAAAAAGAAACCACAGAGTCTCACACATTTGTTTCATTTTTTGGATATTTTACTTAAAAAAAAACGTTAATGAGAATTCTAACAACCAAGCACTATGATAAACGTGATGACTTTTACTTTTCTATCGTCAACTTCCCTTACTTGTGCAGCAATTTACCTTCTTCACCTGTATTCAGAGTTTATATATCACTTTATACGCATGAGCATGCTCAACGTATGATCAATTTCTTAAACGAGGTAAATTATTGACAAACAAGTTCATGAAACAAGAATATCAGCAGTTTTGTTTCATTTCGTAGTTTCAATGGTCAATATAATTACTATAACCTTGTCCGCAAATACAATTTACCATTGATTAAAAAGCTGTCTGGCGTTTTTCATACTAGTTAATCCATTATCTACCCATCGAATTGACGACGTATTTTTCCGTTGTTTCCCGATCATGACAAAGAGCACACGACGGGTGTGACCAATTTGCAGGGCATGCCACCTCTGATGTTTAGGAGGTCCATGTTTGTCCTGCTCCTAATTTGTATTGTTTAATGGACTTCGGCTTGAATGTTGTTGGTTATCTTTATATATTTCGTTATGATAAGCACATTGATATTGAATAAATCACTTAAAAATACAAGGGACAGATTATTAAGTCAATAAATAAAATAATACAATTAACGTGTAGCAAACATGATTCATGATGAAATTGAAAAAAAAAATTAAATCAAAAAGTTTTGAACTCTATTCATATATTTTGGCTTATTTTTAAATACATTAAAATATATATAAGCCAATTTTAAATTTAAACATTTAAGTTCATATTCTCCTATAATCATCATAGGTTTTTAAAATATTTGAGCAAAATACAAAATTACTGGAGTGATAATATCTAAAAGTTGCTACCAGGCTTTTCATTGAAATGGCAATGTATTGAGTTAATTGTATTGCTGTGTGTGTTTAAAATGGATTGTTACTTTCTTTGAATGAATCTCCCTTTTCATTAGTAGCAAATAAAAGTTCCATTGCATGTTCAAGAAAATACTTCAAACACTCTCTTGTTATTTTGAATAGTTTCAAATGACGATAGATGTTCATTAATTTGTAATACACGCTCTATACGGTATTGAATCACTATACGCTGAAGCCTTGCAAGCGAACAAAGAAAGTGATCGTTCATTCTTAAGTATAGTTCTCGCAATAGATTGTAGATTCTTCACCAAGACTTAATGAAATCCCTCTGTTTTTGTGTGGCCTTAGCAGGATGTAGTTCCGTAAATGAGTATTGTTTTGCCTTAGAGGAACATTGTCTAGATTACAAAGCACGAACCTTAGCGGCTCTTCTGATGGAATCGACCAGCTCTCACCATTCAATGCTTGGTGAATTATAGTGGGGATTCATTTCTAAAAACAAAATGCTTGTATTAATGAGCCTCAATTTAAGATGTATGAAATGAAGCCCGTAAATATAAAGAAGATGTGATTCCAAGAATTGTCCATATATTGATTTTATCTCTTGGTTTCCAATAGAGGAATACATTTATTACATTTTATTTTTAAGTTTGTAGCGATAGGTATTAGAAAGGCCATAATTTATCTGCACTGCAGTGTGTAGGCAAATGATGAATTTTAGCCGGGGGGATACTTCAGGTAAATTCCATTCAATATTAAATGATAGGGATCTAAAATGATAGCTTTTTATCAAAGTATTTGTCACATCGAGGGTCTCAACTTAAGTTCAACATAAATGAGACTTAAATACTGTATACAGGGTTTTTATCCCCCGTGTTTTTTTTTTTTGCACTTTCACACTTTGCAGACGATTTTGCCACGTTTTAAATTCACCCAGTCATAGGTTTACTTCAGAAAATATACTATATTCTTTGAAATCACCCCGTTATAAATTCGCCCAAGGAAGGTTTGGCGAAAGGGGCCAATAGAAAACTGGGGGCGAAAATTTCCCTGTATACAGTAGTAAAAGTTAGATGATTATTATTGGTAGCCATGCATAGAAAACAGACAGTCATACACCTGAAAAGAATTTTGATTTAATTTTCTATGCAAGGTTTTGCTAAACTTATTTTTACAAATCATCATGAATCTGACAGAAATGCAAATTTTGAAGAGAAAATATAAGATTAAAGAAGGCATCTCAGACTTATACAAGGGCTAGAAAATACACAGAAAATGTTCCATGGACCAATTGTACCCTCTTAAGCTTTTAAAATAAGATATTTAGCTTTCAAATAATGAATCTTTTTCAATGTGAAAATAATATGTATATATAAAAGACAGTTTTATGCAATTGAACTTTTCAAGAAACATTTAATAATAATGTTATTAAAAATTGTACTGGCAAAATTACCATAGCAATTTCTTCATAATTTGAATGTTTGAATGTTGAATTTGTATGTATAAATGTAAGAAGAAAAGCATATTGTCTAAAAGTGATATCTGTAAATGAATAAACAGAGACTATCTTAGCGTCTTATAAACATACGCCGTAAATATTAGTAACACATCGTAAAATATTCAGAAATTTGATATATCTATTAACAATATGGCTGCAAAATTCATCAATATGCAAAATCAATTCGACATATACATGAACATTTATTTTTAATGATACATCATAAATATGAGTAAAATACAATCTACAGACAGTGCATTTTTTTCTTGATCATGTACATACATACTCTGAAGTTGGTATTAAAATGATGCTCGAGTTTCTACTTGACATTATCTTTGTGGTTTTTGGAAACCAGGTCTTCTCAATATAATCAGACTTAATTTTGTATTCATATAAATCAAAAGAACTATATGCGGTATATTGCATATATTTGCCCCCACAAAAGTCAAATTTTGAAAACTTCCTGAAATGTGCTGAATTCAATAAATTGTATGAGAAATATAAATTAACAGAAAATATTATAGTGTCAAAGCAGTGTATTCACAATTTTTGTTTTTATGACGTCATAAACTAGTCCAATTTTATATCCTTTTTCAGAAAGAGGACAAAATGGACAAAATTTCAACAATTTTAGCTTTAAAATTTATAGAGCGCAAATTGTTCAGGAACAATATTGACATATTTCATTGATATTATCATTCTACACATTATATCAAAATATTGATCCTGAACATACATGCGCTCGGTGACTTTTACTCAAAATATCGACGAAATATGTACATTTTTCTGTCAAATTCATAAAAAACTGAAATTTACGTCATGTTTGTGACGTCATTACGTACATATGGCGTCATAACTTATGAAAATATTCAGTGCTTTGAAGTCAGCATGTACTCCCCTGTTTAAGAACTTAATTAAATACATCTCCATCAAAGTTTGAATTGGGGGGCAAATTGGTTATAACCGAATAAAGTTCTTTATTCAATTTTTTAAATATAAGAAAACATTTGCTGTGACCTTCAACTCGACATTTGCATATATGTTTATAGCTGAAGTATTTTCATTAAACAATAGATATTTCAATTCAAATGTCGACACTATACCTCATTGGGTTTAAAATGAAAGATACGACAAATTCTGGCACATCTGTTTCATATTAGGATATTTTACCAGAAAAGGGTGTTAGTGGAAACAACAAAGCTTTATAACAGACGTGCTGACTTTAACTTTTCAGTCGTCAACTTCCTTACTTATGCAGCAATATACCTTATCACCTGCATACAGAGTTTATACTTCTCAGTTGATCCGTTACACAAGAGCATGCTCTACGTATGAGCGATTTCTAAAACGAGCTTAAAGCAATATGAGCTGCAACTTTGATGTCGGAATTTTTTGTGGCAAAATTGTAAATAACATATCAATGACAGAGAAAATATTGTTAATAAACATCTGTTGTTCATTTTTGCGATGGAAGAACTATTTATAAGGTTCAAATTAATCAAAATAACATTATTGTCGTCCTGAACAATAATGATTTCTTATGTAAAACTACATATTGGGTTGTATAAAGAACTCTTTCTTCTACTTTATTGTCGTCTAATTGAACATAAAGGTTTTAAGTTACATACAAATTTATCATGATAACACATTTAAACATCAGAATATAATTTTCAAAAATACAGCTCATATTGCTTTAAGGGTCTTCCACACAACCACAGCTTATATTCTCATATTACTGAGCATTGCTTTAAACAAGCATATCAAACTTTAATAACTGGCCAGGAATTAAAATATGATTTATACTGATTTTTTGAAATAATAATTTCACAAGTTTCAAGATATTTTTCCAAAGGCTTTTTCTTACGTAGAACAAAAATATGTCTTACCCTATCGTATATTTTTAAGTTCACAGAATAACAATAAAAACTTAATTTTATCAAGCGACATATTTTTAGAGAAATTAAAGTAAGTCATTAAATATCTGCAATAATCTATACGTTTCAATAAGATCTACGTACAGTATTAAGGATTAAAATTTGCAGTTGCAACAAATTTATAATATATTATTTTCTAATTTGTATAGATGCTATTAAATGAAGTCATCTATACTCCCAAACGTATTCGTTTAATCAGGAAGGAAAAACAAGAAAATGCTATTGCTCGTAAAAGCCGATTCTCCGCGACGGAGCGGAAATGAACACATAAAATGTACATTGTATTAACCAGAGCATCACCCACTGAACTCACATTCCGTCGTCAGAGGCAGACAAAATATATCATAAAACTCCATCACGGAATTCGTTATCAGTAGATTTAGACAAAACAAATCTTCACAATGAAATCTTCACTGAAATATACTTGGTACTTGTAATTTTTAAACTTTGACGGTATGATTTTCATTTTTTATTTCTTTTTTACAGTATTTATTACAGTACTAGTGGGTGTTTCGTTGACGTTACCAGTTGCCATGATTTTCTTAGGTAAGACTAATTATCTTGTAAACGAAATAAAATAAAAATCAAGCTAAATGAATTATAAAGATAATGCATTTAGGTAACGATAAAACGGTGAAAAACAATGAAGTTTAATTCCTGCAATTATCATAGTTATTGAAATGGCATATTTTTTCCTCCTTAACATTTTTATAAGATACATTCTTGTTGTAAAACAAATATCATTGGTCGTCATTCATTTGCTACTATCATTTTTGCAATCTGTTTCATACTTGGATATACTAATTGTTAGTCCATTATTTATACACTGAATTGAAGACGGATTTTTCCATTATTTCCCGATCATGACAATTAAGGAGCACACGGCGGGTGTGATCGGTCAGCAGGGGATGCTCTCTCCTCCATGGCACCTGATCCCACCTCTGATGTTTCAGAGGTCCGTGTTTGCTCTGCTCCTAATTTGTATTGTTTTATGCACTTTGAGATTGAATACTGTTCGTTATCTCCATATCCTTCATTCACATAAATTCTATAAATACATGCCAGACTACAATAAAACTGGGCTCAGTGATAAAAATTCTCAAATTTAATGTAAAAACAATCTTGCAGACATACTTCTAGTTCGGACGCAAAAGAAATGTTACGTAAATGTCTTAATTTTAATATTCAACTGATTAAGTTAAGTGAACATCTTTTTTCAGGTGTGAAATACATTAATGACTGTCCCGTTAAGCGCAGTGTACCTATCTACCTGCTGGTTGGCGGGTGCTGCGGAATTCTCCGGATCCTGACTACAATGTGGAGAAACATGCAGTACAGGCGGCAGCTCGACTCCTACTACGACTCATACGTACACGAGGGTTTATACGTCTCTCAAACCTACAGATTCATGGACGTGACGCTTACCTTGTTTCTGATTGGCTGGCTGGTTACCGGAAGTCACTGGGTCTTCGATGTTTGGGAGCCGCCATATTCTCAACCGCTTCATGAGCCCAGTAATTGGTGCGATAGAACTGTGTATAGATTTGCTGTGTATCAAATTGTAGGATCCTATTGTTTTCTGTTTATAGTTCTAACAACTAGCTGTGTTTTGACAATTTACCATAAAGCTTGTAGCTGAAAACATTCAGTTTTTTTATCTTATGTATTCGATTTGTATATCTATCATTTCATATTTTTCTTGTTTTAAAATTGTTTGGTTTTTATACATAATAAACGTGTTAATTGGTATTATAACAATTAAATTTTTTGATACCAAACAAATGTTACCTAGTTATATAACAAAATATGGTGAAATAAAAAGATATGTCCCCATGCTAATTTTAAAAGGAATGACTCTAATTCTTGGCCAAATTATTCGAGTACAACCTGGTTTGGGTTAGTTTACGTTTCATAATCCGCGGCAAAATACACACAACTACAGAGTATTTGTGCGTACACTCTTGTGCTTGTTTTAACGAAAATTTCAGCTGTCTCGTTTAAAGTCATTATTTTGTAAGTTCTTTGGTCGATACAATGACCTTTTCAATAAATACGATTTATCATTGAGTCAAATGCTGACTGACGTTTTTCATACTAATTGTTTGTCCATTATTCATACATTGAATTGACGACGTTTTTTCCTTTATTTCCCGATCATGACAAGGAGCACACGGCAGGTGTGACTGGTCGGCAGGGGATGCTTACTCCTTCATGGCACCTGATCCCACCTCTGATGTTTTGGAGGTCCGTGTTAGCTCTGCTCTTATTTTGTAATGTTTAATGGACTTTTGATCTTGAATACTGTTCGTTAACTCCATGTTTCATACAAACCAATTCCCCACGATAAATTTAAGTTCAGGCTTTATGACATCATTGACAGCTGCTTTCTGTATAAAAATTGAACTCTTAAATTTACTTACCTTGTCACTGGTCATTTGCAAAATCAATCTGTTAAAAAATATTCTTATTGTACATAAGTACTCCGAAGTTGATATAAAAAAGACGCTCGAGTTTCTGATTGACAATATCTACGTGATTTTGAAGACCAGGTCTTCCAACAATCTTTTTGAATTCCCGTTGGTACCAATTGCGCCCCGTTCTTAGCAGACCTATAAAATTGGATTCATATGAAGCATTTAATTTGTGTACAATCTTTTATATGATCTCTCATGCATATGATTCAAAACAGAGCATGCTCTACGTATGAACAATTTCTAAAACGAGGTAAATTGTTGACAAAAAAGATAATGAATCAAAAATGTCAGCAGTCTCGTTTAAAGCAATCATTTCGTAAGTTCAATGGTCGATACAATAACCTTGTCGGCAAATACAATTTATCATTGAGTCAAATGCTGACTGACTTTTTCATTATAACTGCAAGGCCATTATTTACACCCTGAATTGTCCACGGATTTTTCCGTTAGTTCCCGATCATGACAAGGAGCATGCAGCGAATGGTACCAGTCGGCAGGGGATGCTCACTCCTCCATCGCACCTGATCCCGCCTCTGATGTTTTAGAGGTCCATGTTTGCACTGCTCCTATTTTGTAATGTTTAATGGAGTAGTATGATAGTAATTTTTTCAACTCTCTCTCTCTCTCTCTCTCTCTTCCATAAAAAAGAATAAAGTGATACTATTATATTCTACTAATACCATGAATACTTACAAGTCCCACCACTTCGGGCCACTCTGAAGTAGACATGATCGAGTTGTCTCTCTTGCCTTCTGCCTTTACTTTCCTATTATGTCATCGCTCTTTTGACTTCAGTGTCCAAGTATGTTTATAAGGAGACATATAACGCTTGTGTGTTTATGAATACTGATGAATACTTATCATTTGTCAGCATCGAAGAAGAATAGCCTTTTCTCAAGGAGCAGTCGAGTTTTTCAGTCGTATAAATAATCGGGATCAAAAGTCGAATAAAATGGCCCGGAAGTGAACAGGTGTCGCACTGTGACGTCAAACTTTCACGTACAGGCCAGTGTCAATCCAAGGATGTGAATGTAAATGCATGAATGACAACTCTTTTTCCTATTAATTCGCCGCATATCGATTTTTTCGGAATTCCTCTATTTGGTTTATTCGCCACTTGTAAAAAATAAATTCCGGGTTGTCCAAGATGAAGGGAAAAGTTACATTTCTTGTGACAGTCGTGTTCATAGTCTCAAGCTGTTTGGTGATAGAGAGTATCTCAGAACCCATCAGCGATGTGTCGGAGAGTTCTAAAGAGCACGATACTAAAAAGGTAACTATATTACATTGATATACTTTCATAGCTTGTGTACTTCTGTACTTTTCACTTGCAAAGTGGTAAGAAATGTGACGGTGCCAGAGCACACATTTTATGTATAGGTAGTGGACACCTGTCATATTTTACTTAGCTTTACATGTAAATAAGACGTATATTTTGACATCAAGGTCAATTTGCCCAGAAAAAGATTTGATTTAATGTCTCTTTACCATTGATCTGATCCTGTAAAAGGCCAAGTATTTTTTGAGATTGATTAATGTCAGACAAGTGTATTAAACTGATTAATAAGTTAACTAATTAACTGTATTAAACTGTTAGTATTATATTTGTACTTTCCCTACGGCAGAATGAGGAGAGTTCAGATGAGGGATCTATTATACACACACTGCGGAAGAGGAAGGGAAATCTGGGATTCCTCCATGCGTTTATCGCCTCACTCTCCGTCATCATCGTGTCAGAGCTCGGAGACAAGACATTCTTCATTGCCGCCATCATGGCAATGAGACATTCACGACTGACAGTGTTCTCAGGAGCCCTGGGTGCTCTAGGGTTAATGACAGTGTTGTCAGGTAAGACTAGGGATGTTATTGTTAATGACAGTTGTATATTTGGTAACTGATTTTTAAATCTTAGAACCCTTCATATACGGCACACTGAAGAGATATGATTTTATTGGACTTTTTACAAAATTAAAGTCATCTGCCCTTATATCTAATTAAAGTAAAATTTACAATACTATTACTCAAATTGTAATTATTGCAAGCATTCGTAATATTTGAATTATTTTAGATGAGCAGCTGAACACATTATGTTCCAAATTTGAATAAACTACAGTGTTTTCTGTTTTGCAGTATTTCAGTTTCTTGGAATAATTTTCCTGAGATTAAATGCCAAATATCCTAAAAATGAACATGATGAAATAGAAATCTCATTATTTATACCTTTATCAGTCTATCTGCATGTACATGTAATTTGTTTATTTTCATAATTTTTCAGACCATAAAAACATTTTTCTGTAGGATAAAGAAGGTCCTTAAAAATATAATTTTAGAGTAAAATTACTACCTTTAGGTTATTACTTTTAAGTAAGATGATAAACAATCAAGAATTATGTGGACTTTTTATGCATGATTTATTTCCTTTTTCCAGCACTTCTTGGATATGCTACCACCATTATACCAAAGAAAGTGACTTATTACGCTTCAACGATCCTGTTTGCAGTGTTTGGAATGAAGATGATAAAAGAGGGTAAGATCTACATTACCTGAAAAACATGTATACCTCTTACAGTTGTACAGATAGATGGGCCGAGATAGATTATTACAGGTCATTGTAGTGTCCTATTTATTGGTCACCCAATGATGTGTGTAGCGCTACATCAATCGATTCAATATTCAGGTGAAGATAAATGTTAACCATGTTAACCTTGTAAGAAATTAAAACTTTGTTATCCTTCATAAATCATGCAGAAGTTTGACATTCAGGAATTCTATAGCAATCCTTTTTAAAAGGTTTGCCCTTTTAAATAGTACATTCACAATATTGAAGTCTATAAATGTTAGGAAGAGTGTGGCCTCTAAAATTTCTTTATGCAACATGAATATTAGCCTATTTAGCCCTTGACCTAATTCTGATGTAATATTAACATAGAAGATTGTGGTATGTTGTAGTGACATTTAGACGATAATTTCTTTTTCAGGTTATGAGATGTCCCCTGATGAAGGACAAGAAGAGTATGAAGAAGTTCAAGCTGACCTGAAGAAGAGAGAGGAAGAGGTCAGGGATACTACCTTTAAAAACATTAATAATAACAACCCTAAAGAAATCATGACAGCTTCATCATGTTCATTTTCTCCAAACAAAGATATTGTTATTTTTTATTCATTGATAAAGTGTCTTCCTGAATCTTTAATTTTTTTTTTTTTCATATAAATTTTGCTTGGAAAAAACTTTAAGAACTATTCTAAATCACTTCCACTCTCATCACACTAGAGGATATTTGAAAATAGGAAACTAATGTCTTTCTTTTCTTATTCATTTCATTGTGGAGTGTAGGTTTCTTCATCTTACATATATAAATGTCAATCTTACGTATATTGCTTTTTGTGTTTACAGTTAGAGAAACAGAATACTCCAGTGGAGGACATAGAAACAGGAATTATACGTACTCCAGGACGCCGCTGGTTCCAGGGAATTCTGGGAACCATTTTCCTTCAAGCATTTACGCTGACGTTTTTAGCAGAATGGGGGGATAGATCTCAAATAACAACCATTGTTTTAGCAGCTAGAGAGGTGAGAAAAGTTTCAATTTTGTCAACTTTTTAATTTAGATGAGAAATTCAGTTGTTCCCTTATTTTGGTTTTAATCTTTTCAGTTGTCCCATTTTTTTTTTTTAAGTTATTGAGAGTATTTTTATAAGGTTGGTTTTGCCAAGGTGATTTTATATATATATATTTTTTTTTTTTTTTAATTTTTTTTTTTTTTTTTGCATTTCAATGTTTTCAAAGCAAGCAGCACTTAAAATTCAGCTTGCATGATTCTTCCTATCTATGTTTTATTTTTCTTTTCTTTTTTTGTCTTTTTTATTTACTTTGAAATGATTAGAAAAACCCTTGAATAATAGAAAAACCCAAAAGTCCTAAAATCCACTTCCATTCATTATATTTCACATTACATACCAATGAAAATAAACATTTTAAACATCTAATTATTTTCATTTTAATATTTAAAACACATTTCTAATAATCTTTATTATGATATATATTGATTAATTTTTTTCAATGGTATATTAATGCACAATGTCTGCCCGTCCACTTTTGAAAGTCAAGAATAACATTAGAAAAGATCAGTTGTCACTGTTTGCGCAGTTTAAGGAAGTAATGAAAGGTCTTTAAGAGTCTTTTAAATGTGTCTCTCTCTAGTCTATGTTTGCTTTTGTGACAAGCTGTATTTAATTTAAGCTGACATACTTGTTTGTACTGATATGTAAGTGCATTGATGAACAATAGAACTACTGAAAATGAAAGTAGAATATTATATTAATGTATAAATTTATTTTTTTACCAGGATGTTATTGGGGTCATTATCGGCGGTACTCTGGGTCACGCTATCTGTACTGGTATAGCAGTATTAGGAGGGAGGATCGTAGCTCAAAAAATCTCTGTTAGAACAGGTAGGTGTAGTCAAATCAAAATTAATTTATTTTACAAAAAATATTTTTAGTCTGGAAGAATTTTCTTTTATTTGACAGGAGGATCATTAATTCAATATTATTAATAAATTAATTAAATGTTTGCTGCATGTTTAGTTGTTGAAGATTTAAGCATTCTTATCCTAAATATCAAATATGAAATCCTTTTGAGTAAATATTATAAGTGGTAAAATTTTACATTTAATTCAGAAAGGTATTTGAAATATTGTATATGCAATGTCATTATGATGTTAATTTTAATTATTCGCATAATTATTCTTATAAATCTTTTTTATTTTTCAGTGACATTAATTGGAGGAGTTGTCTTTCTTGTGTTTGCGTTGTCCGCGTTTTTTGTGCCGGTACATGACTTATGATGAGAGCTCAGTCTTCTATGTTAACCATCTGACACTTCATACTCACCAATGGCAGTGGAAACAATCAACACAGATATTACTAACGTATAAAAACTACTGACCAGTCAGCGAGGGGGGATTTCCAGATTATAACTGTTGATATATACCCTCTGCACTGCTGTACATGTGTTCCATGACCACTGCATAATCTTGCTGGTGGCAAATTGTATCTCAATTTATAGCACCATCAAGTATCCCAAATGTCAAAAGTTTAACAGGGATTTTCAGATGTAAAAACAATGCAAAAATTTAGCTATGATTTGTTCAGATTTTCTGGGTCATTTTGTTTGTTTATTTTTGGGTTTTTTTTCAATTTTTTAGATGATGTCTAAATTTTATTTCACTTCAAATTTAAATTTAAAATAATTTTTTTGACATGCTACAGATTTATCAAAATTATGTTTTAATTTTATTGATAAGACTCGAACATATTTTAGATACTCAAATATGTAATAAATGTATTTTAAGAGAACTTGACATATGAATAATGAGATTTTCTCATGCTCAGTTCACTCGGAGAAAGTATTTGAACATTGTATTATGCTGTTGATATTTATTGTGTGTATGTTAGACCTCAGCTCATCAGATTCTTCTGTTGATCAATACCTGTATTTATGTACCATAGAACATTTGTTTGTGTGTGAATGATATGGTTCTGAGCGAGAGACTTTTTTATTGAAAGGTAGCTATGTGTGGTATCAATCATACGTGTGATATGTTCACATCAAACAATGCCCTGTGACTGTTTTATAATGTGACTATTGTTTACAGTATAGTATATGGACTATTAGGCTGTGCCAGTGTCATGTCCTACTTATGTTTAATTTCTCCTAAATGTGCCACATTTTATCTGCTTGGTCTCCTAACGGAGACAATTTATGTACAATGCCAGAATCATCTGTAAATATAATACCCGGTACATTCCATCATGTCTTTGATAATGAAGCATTTCTTAATAACTGAATGTGTCATTGATTTTAAACCTAAACACAAATCTCTATTTAAAGTTTTGGGTTTTTTTTGGGGTGGGGGGGGGAATATTGCAAGTAATATATATAAACACAAGTTCAATCAAATCTTTTCATCAATCAGTATCATTCTTTGAAATAATGATTTTGTTATCTTTTAAACATTTCATGAATTATTTCAGTAAGAGTTACTTCCCTTGACACAGTTGACACCACATTTTACAATATAGCTGTTTCCTTGTATAGCTGTATTTCTTGCCAACTGAAATCTTTGGGAAAGAATATTCACAGTAGTTGATTTTCTTTATCCCCTTAAACACATGAAAATATAGAATACAAAGGATTTCTATTATATTTCTTAATTTGGGCTTGTCAAATAATGTGCAATGTAGCAGTAGGGTTCTATGCATTTTTTGAGGGTAAAGAAAATCTGTTAAAGTATTTTTGTGTTTGTGTGTGTTTTAAATTTGTTACATCATTTATAACAGAATTTCCTTTTAAATGCTTCTTAATTGATACCGATTAAGTTGTAGTAATTTCGAAATACATGTATTCAAAATATTGCCTTATTGGCACAAATCTGTGAGTTAAAGAATTCACAGAAAAAACTTGTCTTTGTAACTGATTATTCTGGTAAATAAATTCCATGAAAAAATCCTCTAAGATCATGTATGTTTCCTTTTTATGTTAAAAAAAGTAGAAATCTAAATAATGAAAATTGTTAATTTCATTTTTGTTAGTTTGAAACATTTTCATCACATGCGTTTTTACTAAGTAAATGAAATGGAAGTCAAAAATTTTCTTATCTTGTGATTGGTCACCAACAAAAGTTACTTTGTTAAATCATTTTTATCATATACAGTGGACCCTCAGATATCCGGACCCCAGTTATCCGGATGCTTCAGTATCCGGACGATTTTGCATCGGGACGAAATTTTTAAATGTTATATTATCTTGTTTAACCGGTGATTCAGGTATTCGGACGCCTCACATATCCGGACAAATTGACTAGAAACTAAAGCGTCCGGATAAATAAGGCTCCACTGTACACATATTCTCTGAGGGTGATAAAATAAGATGCTGGAGTTCCTTACTAACAACATTGTCATGGTCTTTGGAGAGAAGTCCTCCAACAAACTGTCAATATCCTGATGGCCACCAATTCTATTTTATGAGCAGGCCTATTTTAAATTCTTTTGGCGCATAATTAATTCAAAATGAGAAGAAAAGAAACTGTGGCCTTCAACTCGACAGTTATAAATGTCGACAATGTATTGTCAATTAGAATAAGTTACTTTAATTCATACCAGTATTTCAAATCAATATCCCAGTGAACATTAAATAAAGGGACACCTCAGAGTCTGTCACATCAAAGCCAACTAACAACTATAATGTATGATAAACGAGCTTACTTAAAGCTTTAAGAAAATGAACCGTGTTAGATCAAATTTTAAACTGAAACAGGCTACTGACGGATAAGTTGAACGTTAATGTTACAGGGATTTTACAAACTTCGATTAAAGTAGATATTTTTTTATATATATTCTATGGTCGTACTGATGACATTGGTTGCATTTAGAACCAAACTTTTGGGTCGTATTTTGGCTGACTTGTTTTGTGCCAATTGTTAGGCCTTTGGCTTTATACTGATTTGACTACCGTATGTTCAGTTTATCTGATCAATTGATAGGGCTGAGGGCGGATGTGACCATTCATCAGGGGATTCTTACTCGTCTTAGGCACCCGATCCCACCTCTAGAATTACTAGGGTCCTTGTTTATGTCTTCTTCACATATTTGCATTGTTTGTTCAATTCAGTCCCTGTTTGTTAACTTGACCTTTTTCATATTGTTGATATTGAAATCTTCCCCAATGAAGAATAAAACCAAGTCCTTATAGGTTTATTTATTCTAATCCTCATTAACATTTTATACTAATAAATCTTTAGCTTAAGAGTAGGGATGTCAAAATTATCAATAATTGATATTCGAATATTCGATAGGAGTATTCGAATATATTCGAATATTCGATAAGATAAATACATCTTGCATTATTAAATATATATCTTCACTCTCCTGTCAAGTAGTGTAGAGTTTAGGCCATTATTTTGAATAAAAACTCATGTGGAGTTCGGTTAATACACTGCAATTATATTTTTAAAATAAATATTGAATAGTATACATCCCAAATGTAATATGATTGTTAGAAATTCAGAAGGTTCTTTAGTATGTTCCAGATTAATTGATCGTCTTACTAAAGTCTACACTGACAACTCCTACAAATTTATACCAAGCAGAACAATTATCTAACGGTGAAATATTAAATGCAATTACTTTTCGCTAATTATGATTTCCTGATGATGATTTTTAATGATATTTACATAAGCAAGGGGTCTGTGTGTTTACTGTAAAACTATGTCCTTACAACAATACAAGCTGATTGTAAGTATGTAAACTATTATACTACTAATTAAGTGAACAAATAAATAAATTACTTTAATAGATACACTCTTCACACCTTTAAGGTAATCCAAGAGGAGTGGTTTTTTTTTATTTTTACAAACTTGATTTAATTTCTAATAAAACTTGCCAGGTTTTTCTCTCTTTTTAATGCTTGTATACTTAAAAACGAATATTCGAATCATAAATTTATATTCGAATATCAACTCATCGAATGAATATTCGAATATTCGTTGACATCCCTACTTAAGAGTCAACTACTTTATTTAAAGGACTAAAATGTAATAAAGCTACTAAATTCACACACACACAATTAACAAACAAAAAAAGGAAATGTCGTAAGATTACATCACCTATTTATTATAAAAATCTTAAAATATAACCAAGAGAGAAATAAATTAAATTTATAAATAAAAAAAAAATGACAACAACAACAACCACAAAAAAAAAAACAATTACAATGTTTACGTGAAACACAACTGCCCCAAGTATGATAGCTAATGGCCAAGGTTAAAGTTTCTAACTGCAACTAAAACTCTCTCAGGTCTCAGGTAAACAGATTAGCTACACAAGAGGCCTTGTCACAGAGAGTACATTAGAAAGTAGACGTTAAAGGCAAAAAATGATACTCAAGGAAAGGTCTTGGCATAAGAAATACACGTTTGAATAAAAATTAAAACAAACACTAGCGACATGAAATATGGCGATCATGAACAGTATTCAAGCTCAAAAGTCCATTTGAATAAATAAAATATGGAGCAGAGCAACACGGAATCCCAAAGCATGAAAGATTGGGTCAGGTGCAGTATAGAAAGAAACATCTCATGTCGACCGATCACCCTCGTCGTGTGCTCCTTGTCATAATTCGGGAAAACAGAAAAATTGGTAGATATTTCAGTGTGCAAATAAGGGCCATACAACTATAATCCACGTATCAAAAAGTCATTCAGCTTTTGACTGAATGATATCTTGTATTTGCGCAAATACAATGATGTGCTGACAAGATAAACTAGAATTTAAAATTTGCAAAATGATGACTTTAAAGTAGAATGTCTTGGTATCCTTGTTTCATAAACTTGTTGGTTGATAAACTGCCTCCTTTTAATAACTGACCGTACGTAGAGCATGCTAATTATCCACTAAAATGTTATGGCCAAGGTTTTCTGTTTCTGAAACTTTTGGTAAAATGGCCCAAACTCACGACCAAAGGTAAAATTTGTTGGTACCACAAGAAAGGTCTACACACCGGGACTATAAATTTGAAGTAAAAAAGCTCTAGCTTTAATTGATCAAAGGTTATAGGAAAAGTAAACGGATTTTTTCTAGCTTCAATCATGAGAAAAAGAATACCCCCCAAAAAAATTTTAAAAAGTTGCTTGGAACAATTCTTAAAATGAATAAACATCCATATAAAGCTTATAAATTTGAATAGCATAAAATGCATTAAAAGCAGTTATACAATCACTTAAGAATGGCTACATTGTACGTCATCGATAAATTGCAATGCAGGACTGACAAGTAAAATACAAGCTAAAGACAGTAAGACACCATTTGTCAGTTTTAAAATAGGCCTATTCTAGTCTTTTCTTTTACAGTCGAACACTACTAAGTAGCACCATTCCGTAATCTGGAAACTCCAGAACAATTGTCCAAAACATTTATATCAGCCAATTTACACGCACTTGAACGCCCTTTCATCACTTTACAAAGTCAGCATCAACATTGTCTTTTTTGCCTTTCGCGCCAAATTTAGAATAGTGTCTCAATTTATAGTCCAGATCGAGGTCCTTCACAATACGACGAGCAGTGTCTGTTGCCAGGTTCTTAAAGATACTGAAAACAGAAGGAAACAGTGTGAGCATCATATTATATTAACATGGACTGGACGGTCACCCGTCCAAGGGCATTCCAGACTCACTGCTGCTTAAACTGCCAGAGGGAGACTTCATCACATCACTTACTCACTAGCGAGGCAGAATAAGTTCCCTCGGGCATATTTGTGGAAATACATAATTTTCTACCCAATCTGATTAAAGTACCGATCTCTACATAACGCAAAGCGCTGCGCTTTGCGTTATGTAGAGATCTGTATTCTAATCAGATTTCTTCCTACCTTTAATAATTTCTTTACATAGTAAAAACTTGTATATTAGAATATCTTCAAATTACCAATAGGAAAAAATGGAAAGTTCCAATTCTTATTCATAAAAATGATTATGCAATTGGAAAAAAATTATAATGAAATAAAGTAGAAAATTTCAGACTGCAGGGATAAACTCACTCATGACGTAGGTCTGGCGTCGAGGAGGTCGGGGGGACCACGACGGGGGGTTCCGGGGCTTCTTTTACAGGGACGACAGGCTCTGACACCTGGCGGCGCACTTTGGAGGCTGAAGGATTATAGACAACATTCATTTGAAAACGCAAACACACATAGGGCCTAATAAATTTTACTTTCTTATATATTTTGTTTCGTCGTGAATCTCATCTCATTACACGAAGACTTATTTCATCTCCTTGCCGTGATATATGCAATCTTGCTCAAACTGTAATTTAGAAAAGTGGTTTTTAAATTTAAACTTTAATATCTAATCGTTGCTGCCCTTTAAAACTGTAAAAATGAATTACTTAAAATATATAATCATTTACCTTTCTTTGGCGATTTAGGACCCGTAGTAGCCATCAAATAGCTATAAAATTAATAAAACAAATTACCTACAGACAGATAATAAACTAACAATTCACACTTGTTTGTTAAAGACCCAATGGGGCATGTACTGTGTTAATAAGCGCACAAGCTCGTGCATTGATTATCCTAAGATATACATCGCTTCTCTTTGTCTCAAATTACCCCCTGAAACCGATGTTCATAACACCAATTCTACCAACAGCTTATAAATAAATCGCTGCCAATCTTTTATTTTAAATTATATAATGCTTCTTAATCTAATTTGGAAATATTTTGATAGGTTTTATCAAAATTTTTAATAATAAATCAATATGACAGACCCTCATGTATCCAACTTTGGTATTGTATGAGCAAAGTTCGTTTCATTTGAGGAAACATTGAAATAATGTTACAATGCATTCCTTGTTGTATGTAGTACATAAATAAAAACGCAATATAAAGGTGAAAATGTAATGCAAAAAAGTACAGAATCCTGTATGTCATAGAATTAGTTCCTTTCTATTACATGTATTAGTAGATGATGATTCTGTACTTTAAAAGAAAATTCAAATTGTATAAATAGAAAGATTTCCCCTTCCTGCGACCAATATTAAACTATTAACCACTATTGAAATAATTTTTTCAATGATGATTGAAAATGCAAATCAAAAGTCCACTATTTACATGATTTAGCAGTCACTATTTAGATAAGGACCACCTTTGAAACAACCACCATTTTCAAATACTAGTAATTATTTCAACAGTAGCTGATAATGCGTTTCAAATTCAACATTACTATATACTAGTTATCACGTTGTAACCATCATTGAAAAAATGTCTATCGTTGCTTAAAATGCATTTGAACACCCTCACCTCAATAAGACCACTATAGAATGAAATACAGTACTGTAAACCAACTTTTATTCGCGACGACTTTATTTCGCGATTTACCAATTGTGAAGTAGTTCGCGACGATATATTTTCGCGACCAAGCCTTTTTTGGATCTATTGATAATAGACACAGAAACTTGAAGGATCAGTTCGCGGCGAGAAATATTCGCGAAGACGAGGCTCTCGCGAACCTCGCGAAAATTTATCGCATGCGAATAAAAGTAGGTTTACAGTATATGGAGATAATGAAAAAAAATTCAAGCTGAAGTCCATCAAACAATTAATACATCATAAAAGCAGAGCAAACACAGACCTCCAAAACATCACTGAGAGTTTGGATTGAGTGGTATGCATCCCCTGTCGACCGGTCACATCCCCGTCTACTCGTTGTGATGAATTACAAAGAACGGAGCACCCGTTGACAATTCAGTGTATAAATCAATTTATTTTTATTACATTTGTTTCAAATTTGATATTTAACGTTTTTAACTTGAAAAAAAAGTTTATGGTAATCTAATTATCAAGCTTTATGATAAACGGGATGACTTCAACTTTTTATCGTCAAATTCCCTTACTTATGCAGCACTATACCTTCTTCACCTGCATTCGGAGTTTATATATCTCAATTGATTCGATATGCAAGAGGATGCTCTACGTATGAACACTTTCTAAAACGAGGTAAATTATTGACAAACAAGTTGATGAAACAAGAATATCAGCAGTCTCGTTTAAAGTCATCATTTCGGAAGTTTTATAGTCGATACAATAATCTTGTCAGTAAATACAATGTATCGTTGAATCTACTGCTGATTGACGTTTTTCATTCTTATTTTTAGTCCATTATTTATATATTAAATTGACGACGAGCTTTTTCGTTATTTCCCGATCAAGCACACGGCGGGTGTGATCGGTCAGCAGGGGATGCTCACTCCTCCATGGAACTTGATATCAGCTCTGATGTTTTTAACGTCTACAGTTGCTTTCATCGTATTTTGTATTGTTTTATGGATTTTTGATTGTGAATACTGTTCGTTATCTCTATATGTTTCATGAAACACATCAATTAGTATTTAGACTTAATGGTAAATTGTTGTTGCTGACAAGGCCATTGTATTGACTATAGAACTAATGAATTTATGAATTTAAACATAACCGCTGATATTATTCTTTCATCAAATTGTTTGGCGATAATATACCTTGTTTGAAATGATGAACTCGGACGCCGTTATAAAATACCATTTAATATATATCATTGACTCCAGTCAAAATATCTTAATCGTAAGGACACTTATACCGTAATGGAATAGTAAAAATAATTTAAAATATATTTCCCACAACTTCCTCTTAGAAAAAGAGATTAAAGGGGGAGGAAATAAGCACCTCCTTCAAATTTACCTGGTCTTAGAACCTCTGTCAATCATCTGAAATTAAGCCTGGGATTGGATACTTTATTTTGATTTCAATTCATGAGCTAAACGTGAAAAAAAACGGCCTCGGTTTACAAAGTCGTAGGAAAACGCATACAGGTAATACACTCAGGGGCTCAGGTAACATCCTGTGTATGTAGGTAGTATACACAAGCCAGCGTCGTTCCCTCGGGGCATCTCAGTCGCTTCGATTAAGCTCCACCCAGCACGAAACTTACCTGAGGAAAACCGTACGGATGAAAACCTCGGCCTTTAAGCAGAAAATATCTTGATTGTATGCAGTTTTTGTGTTAGGCATTTTTATACAGTTTTGTTTTATTATATCAATGATAGAAAAAGTGATGTTTTGATATTTGTATTTTTGTTTGAAAGTTAGATCTTCTTGAGGGGAAAAAAAATTCCTTTTCAATAATACAGAATGTTAAGTTATATTTTCATTATAAATATGAATATACTTTCAGAATAATTGTAACAGCACATTTTTGAAGCAAAACAAAATCATTTAATTTCGGTTCGGTCACGTTACACTACGATATATATATATATATATATATATATATATATATATATATATATATATATATATATATATATATATATATATATATATATATATATATATATATATATATATATATATATATGTAGTTGAAAATAGTTCAAAGTCGATGTCACACAGGTGAAAATAATTATAAAAGAAAAAGAAAATGCAGTTTCCAAATTTTAATTAACACAAGCGCTTTCATGATTTCATAATCCGTCTTCAGGTGTACATAAATTGATATAGAAAATTAAGTTTCAAGAGTAACTACTTTCATCCAATGATTACAAATATTTGTAAAAGAAAAACAATTATTTGATCATAAGATTAAAAAAAATTAATTCGATACCCAAGGGACACGATATTAATGTTTCCAATTCTGGACAAAAAAATAAAATATGCATAGTATATTTCAAATCTTAACTAAAGCAATATGAGCTGCATTTTTTTAAATTTTGCTGTTGGAATGTGTTATTAAATTAATATGATAAATTTGTATGTAACTTCTTTATTATCAATTAAACTTAAATAAGGCAGAAAAGAGACTTTAATATACATGTGTACAATCCAATATACAGTTTTATATAAGAAATATCATTTTTGTACAGCAGGACGACAATGATGTAATATTTATTCAATCGAACCTTATAGATAGTACTTCCATCGCAAATATGAACAACAGAAGTTTATTAAATCTTTTTTTTTTGTGTCCTTGAAATAGTTATTTACAATTTTGCAACAAAATATTCCGACATCAAATTTGCAGGTCATCTTTCTTAAAGTAAATGTAAACGAAAATTCAAATTCACTGCTTAAATAAAATAAAAATTAAATATTGTATACTATTATTAAATGAACAAACTTAGAATAAAATTATTCTCTTACCTGTTTTATATATCAGGTGTCACTGGTGTGGATTGTCAGCCGCTCAGAGATGTACCGATCAACAACACGCTCGGGTCCCCATAAAGATTATCTACTGAATAGAAACAGTATATCTCTAAGTGATGATCAGAGTATTCAATGAACACCACATGACCTTGACTAATTCTATTGTAATACAATCTGGCTTTGATTGTCTTAATCAAGAGTAATTATCAGGTATCCCACACGGTATGTGTTTAACTAAATTTAATTGATACGTCACGTATATCGAAATCAACATTCGGGGTGCATTGGCAGGTCTTTAAGTGTCCTCTAAAATTTAGGCGCCAGCGGACTCCTAATACATGAATATAAGTCGTCAATGCAATTTTTTCTTAGGTGTCAGTTTAGATGTACGGACTCACGGGGTCAGTCCTAGGAAGGGGAGGGGGTGAAGAATATGGAGATAAGAAACAGTATTGAATATCAAAGTCCATAAAACAATACAGAATAGAAACAGATCAAACACAGAACACCAAAACATCAGAGGTGGAATCAGGTGCCATGGAGGAGTGAGCATCCCCTGCTGACCGGTAACACCCGCCGTATGCTCCTTGTCATGATCGGGAAATAACGAAAAAATCCGTTGTCAATTTAGTGTATTAATAATGAACTAAAAATTAGTATGAAAAACGTCAGTCAGCATTTGACTTAACGATAAATTGTATTTGCCGACAAGGTGATCGCATCGACCATAAAACTACGAAATTATGGGTTTTTAATAAGACTTCTGACATTTTTGTTTTATCAACTTGCTAGTCAATAATTTATCTCGTTTTAGAAATTGTTCATACGCGTATCGAATCAACTGAGATATAAAGGGTGTTTAGAAAGTTCATTCCACTTTTTTTTTTTTTTTGAAAAGAAATACGAGGAGAAAATACTAACAAGTTGTTATATTTCATGTTTACAGAGTCCTTTTTTGTTACTGATAATGTTTTAATTGTCTATTGCTGAATTAGTAAGTGGAGGGTAGGTATTAAAACAGATTATGTCTGTGCAGATAAATTATGGATGACGTATATTTGTGACATATATTAAGCACACAGGTAAAGACATCCCTTCAAATATTATGCAAAAATTATGAAGTTGGTGAGAATTTTCAAAATGACCATCCTTTTCTTTTGAGAAGTGATCTATCCTTCTTATACCTACGCTCATCAGCTTGTCTGATGCAAGATAAGCTAAAAGTAAATTATCCTTTATTTTCACTTAAAATGGCCAGCATTTATATCATCTATGTGCTTTAAAGATGTTATATATACATTTTTCTTCATATGGAAGAAAAATCCTATAGGGTGAATTCAAAATGCATCGGACACATACCTTGCTTCGGACAACTTTAGACAATAAATTCGCTTTCAACTTAAGAGTTCCGTGTATTTATTTGTTTCTGTCTAGAAGATGAAGATTTAAATTTTTTAATGATACCGATTGTTATTATCATGTTGTGATAAAAATACCCCAAGAATGGCCTTGAAGTTACGTCATATTTTACATCATCAAAGGGGAATAACCAGAAATTTATGATTTTTCGATTTTGAGAGTTATCATTCTTAAAATTCGACTTCGACGGAACGAGTCAGACTTTGGTAAATAAAGTCAAAGATTGGTAATTTTACATAAATTTTAAAGAAATTTCACTTCAATGTTCATATAATTCTGTTTAGAGCTGGTTTTCACTAGAATGTTCATTTTTTCTCCGTACATCGGACACAAATTAACCATGCATCAGACAATTTCCGATGCAATGGTAGGCACTACCATTTTCATACAGAACCCAGCTGATAGCTGGTTTTTGCGGAAAAAGAAAATAAAAACTCTATATTTTCAGTCACAATACAAGTTATCGATATATGACGTCTGGAATTTGACTCAATTTATTTCTACAAACCAGAGTATGATAAACCATGAAAAAAGGGCGCGAATTACCGCATTATAAGCATTTTAAAGCATTTCTAAGGCAGACTTAGGTCTCTTGAATCGTTCTAACATTTGTGCAACGATATCGTCAATGAAATTTAAGTTGAGGGTTATTTCTTAGATAAAAGATAAAAATATATCCATATCAAGCATTTTAAAGCACTTTGATAAAGGTATAATATTTTTCTGGTCAAAATACCGTCTGTCCGATGCATGGTAAACAATGTCCGATCCATGGTGAAATTTGAGTTATCACTAAAAACTCGATTTTTGAGGATATTTTCTCAATAAAGGGCATATTATTGTGTCCCAAATTGATATTTTAATCACAAAGTAAATGTTAAACTCCATTTTGATAATGATATTTTTCCGTCGGTAGCGATATCGCTAGAACTTGTTGAAGTACAAGGGTATCCGATGCATGGTGAATTCACCCTAATATCCTGTTAGAAACGAGTTGCTTTAAATCTAAAGCACGGTCTTGTGATTTTGTCATAATGGAATATTCATCGGATTAAGCACTACTTTGAAATTTTTGAAAATATTTCATCATGGAACGAACTTTCATAACACCCCTTATATACTCCGTATGCAGGTGATGGAGGTACATTGTATATTGCTGCATAAGTAAGGGAAATTGACGATAGAAAAGTTAAAGTCATCACGTTTATCATATAGCTTGGTCGTTAGATTACCATTAACGTCTTTTAGAAGTAAAATATCCTAGTATGAAACAGATGTGTCAAACTCTGTGGTATCTTTTATCTCAGGATATACCGTATCGATGTAGGAATGTAAATTACCATTGTTAATTGACAATACGTCGTCGATATATCTAAATGTCGAGTTGAATGCTACAGCAAGTGATTTCTTCTTTTCAGGCATAAGATTTTGCACAAATTCTGCTTCATACAAATATAAAAATAGGTCTGCTAATAACGGAGTGCAATTGATACCCATGGGAATACCAATAGATTGTTTGAATACCTGGTCTCCAAAAACCACATAGATATTGTCAATCAGAAACTCAAGCATCTCTTTGCAACTTCAGAGTACTTGTGTGTGCAATCAGACTGTGTTTTAACAAAATAATTTTGCAAATGACCAATGACCAGGTAAGTAAATTTACGACTTCCATTTTTATTGAAAAAGCAACTGTCAATGATATCAAGAAGCCTGGACTTTAATTTATCGTGGGGAATGGTTGTGCATAAAGTTGAAAAGTCGTAGGTTTTTAAGCTGTTGATTTTGGTAAAATCTTGTGATTTCAAATTGTCCAAAAGTTCTATGAAATTTTTGAGCATCCAAGTCTGATTCACATCACTTTTTGAATATATTGTTGCACAGTACTCGTAGTTTTACTCTCAATATCTTAGTGAGGAGTAACGAAAGAGGCTTGGTTGAACATTTACTGGAACTCTCAATATATCTTCGTTGGATTATTTTCTACATAGTTTTTAAACCATTAGAAGCCTTAACTCTTACATATTGCGGTTCAAACTATAATTTTGTAAATATCGTGGCAATTGTTACAAATCTTTTAGCGGACTGTAAGATTCTGATAATAATAAGTTACACTATATTCATACTGATGACCACTAAAACTATGATGGTTTAGACCAGAGACATTGACCTTGGTAGTTCAGTGGTTTAAGCACCTGACAAGTGATGCAAGTGTCCCAGGTTTGAATCCTCATCAAACCATATATATTTTCTTTCCTCTAATATAATTTGATCTCATGTCCATGTCATGGAAAGGACGGATGTAGAACCTGTCAGGGAAGAGTCTGAGTTGTGTATTTAAGGAGGGAGGAAAGCGGTCAGACATGATTGATCCCGATGACCAGATAACTCAGTTGATAAAGTTACTGAATTGTGATCCATTGGGACCATGTTCGAATCATTCTTTTCTCTATCGCATTTTTCTCCCTCATTTGTTAACATAATTCATAAGGTAAATTCCTATAAGAATTATTTCCGCTTTAAAACAAAAAAATGTTAATATTTTTAGACACGAACAAAATCTGAAAAAGGAAAATTGCTTGATTAAAATTAGCCGAAATGTTGTATAAGTATTTATATACCAAATCCGTATGTATATTTAAGTGTTCCGAGTTGAAACATGAGCTTCATTTGGTGAAAATTTCTGTGCTCAAAGGATCTCATGAAAATATCAAACGCACATGGCTTTCTTCTCTTCTTCGTACTCAGAAAGCAATACAATGTAAGAATTTTGAATGCATGATCGATATTTTTTCTTATAATTATTCAATCAATTTTTTGCACTTTAGCATATATTTAACAAAAAAAAATATTTTTCAAAAAGAAAATGATTTCAATCTTAGGTATAAAATTTTAAAAACCTATTTTTGCTTTAGTGAGAATTTTTTGCAACATTTGTCGGAGTCCTTGTTTGTCGGACTCTGTAAAATAGTGGGAACACAGGAACTAGTGACCATGAGGAGAGATGTTGCAGATATGTATGAAATGATAAGGAATGAAGTAAATAAAAGGGACGTTGTCATTATGTTAAGTGGAAGCTACAGAGAAGGATTCAGACTATTAGGATCTGACAGAGACTATATGCTTTGGCCAGCTGATCACCAAGTGATTTGGGATGTATCTCTGTTTCAGTATTGCAAGGAAAAAAATCAAACAGTGATTATTTCAGACAATGCTGATAGCCCGCCAGGATTCACTTTGTTATGGCTTCCAAGAAATCTAAGTATAGATAAACGTATTCTGTCTTCATGTGTAATGATGAAAAATAAACTTTATATATCTAGCTCAAAATATAAACAGGTCATGCCTCCATATATGTTTGGAAATACTGCCATCCATGGTCCATGCAAAACTGGATTGATAAGTGGAGTTCATGAAGTTGATGAGGCCCACACATTTCAGAGCAGATCCTGGCCTCCATCAGCCTCTTCATGGGTAAGCAGATGTCGGACATGGCCCAAACCTCATGTGGTTCGGGACATTGTCAAAAAAGGATGCCACTTTGTTGCAATAGGACACAGTTTTGGAAATCATGGAGATAAAGAATGGAGGATATCGTTTTCTCTGGCAGAACAGCAGCTTATATATTCAATGAACCATTGTCAGTTTTTAATTTATGGTTTACTGAAACTGTTCATTAAGGAGGTAATTAATAATGGCGTAAACAGTGAAGATAAAGTTTTGTGTTCCTATCAAATGAAGACAGCCGTTTTCTGGGCGATTCAACAAAACACAATATCTCACTGGAGCCCCCAAAATCTCCTGCAGTGTTTCTGGGTTTGCTTTAAACTTATTCTCAAATGGGTGTATGAAGGAGTGTGTCCGAACTTTTTCATTCCAGAAAACAATATGTTTCTGTCTAAAGTCCATGGTGATTCACAAACTATTTTGTTTCTTAGACTGTATACATTGTATGAGAAAGGCGGTGTGTCATGTATTTTGCACTGTTCCTCAATCAGGACACATGTGTTAAATGTACTTTATAATCCTCGGCTGACCGTCAGTATAGATGAAAACATTTTGATCTCTGAGGATATATTTGATCAATCACTGTTTAAAGAGATTAATTACAACGCTCACTTTCTAATAGATTCAAATTTACGCGCCATGGAAAAGTTCATTATGTTACCGTTGACGCAATACCATATTGCTACAGTACAGAAGCATATGTGCAGTATTCTTTTAACCAATGCTTTTATTTTACACAAGTACACTGACAGAGATGTCAACAAGCAGAGGTACATTACTGACAAGATTTCCTGTAATATGCTAAAATTAGTGGCCAAATTTGGTTGTATTTCTGATGCGTTGTATTTAGCAATGTATTATTATAGGACATGCAGGTACAAAGAGGCTTTATCTATTATAGAGATGACAAAGGTCAAGTTATTACAACCACATGTGATTTATATAACATATAAACAAGACAGTGAGAAGTATACCCAGACTGTAGGAGGAAAATCTTGGTCTAAAAAGATGAGAGATGGCATAGCCTGGCGAATCACGCTTTACAACGATATCTGTTATATTAATGAATTACTGATAGAGCAGTCTGAAAATAAAAGATGGCTTGAATTAAACATCCCACCATTTGTGTTGCTACACATGCTAGAAGTTTTGTGCTACATTCATGTTGATTCAAAGAGAGTACAAACAGCTTTGAATGACCTTTGGAATAGAATTCAAATTAACTTGGTCGAAAGTAATATATATGGAGACATTACATGGCAGATCGTAGGGATTTGTCACTTCTTGGCAGGGAACTCCAAGTGCTTTTTACGCTTTCAAAAACTCACTCAGACAATTTCCATTACGTCAGATGCAGACTGCTACAATTATAAGAATTATAATATTGATCTACAAATTCTTCTAATAAGTAAAACACAAATATAACAAAGATCACTTGGATCTTTTGATGATGTCACGTGGAATATCCTGTTCTATTCCTATTCTGACGCACTACCAAATACGTTTTGATGAAATGATTAGATTTCAAAGGCATTAAAAATCTATATTGTTTTATCATAGACTTGCATTGTTTATCTTGGCTCTAGCATTTATGGCAAACAACTTGAATTTACATTATAACATCACAATTTTGATTTGTGTCGAAAGATTGAACAATTTAGGAGGAATATAGTTAAAGGTAGACAGTAAACCTATCTTCATCAGAAAAATAAACAAAACTAGAGCAAAGCTCTTCGTCTTGCTTGACTGGAAGTAACTTTAAAAAAAAAAGGAGCAATGATAGCTCAAATTATTTAAATCTTCCAAATCCATGTCGATTTTTGCAAAAGTAAACTATTTTTGGATAATTTTGGTTTGACCGGAAGTGACATCGATAAACGAAAAATTAATATTTATGCTTTTGATGACAAAAATCTTTCAAAAACATTTCAAGAACTGCAAAAATATGCATTTTCTTTCTACTTCCGGTTTGAAACCGGAAGTGACGTCATCAGACAATTTTTGATGATCCCACTAGCTGCTATATGATATATTGAACAACATTGCTTCATTAATGAATTACAAATTTTTAATAGTTATTGAAGTATTTTTTTTTTTATTAAAAAACACTTTCGGTCCCTCTAAATCCTTCATTAATTGACGTCATCAAAATAGAAAAAATGCAATAGGTTCAAGTAATGTTAAATAAATCTGAAAGTTTCATTGAAATCGCTAGCACAAAATCGGTAAGAAAAAAGAATAATAATATCTTAAAAATAGAAAAGTGAAAAAGAAACCCAAGAATTAATAGCAAGAAGATCATCCGCTGAAGACGAAAGACCTTAATAAACTATTTACAATGTACTTATCATAGAGTGCATTGACCCCTAATTCAAGCGGGATACGGAAGTGTAAGACTTTTCCGTCAGAATAAATATATCTGTTTATCGGATTAATTACAGTGTAAGCTACCAGGATATTTACCTATTTCAGGACGGCAATACAGAATCAATAACTGAACATTGCTAAAATTATGCTAACGATATACAAACCTTTGCTTAATAAAAGGACATTGAACGGCAACTTACTAAAGTTTATATTATATTACAATCTATTTTATAAAATTCCATGATTTAGACCAATTTATTTTTATAACTTGTTTTCTTAAATCAAAACTTGCTTATGTCATATGTAAATGAGTATTATGTATTGTACATTATAAAATAGGATCCATAGCGCTCTTCGGGAAACTATACAATCAGCATCAGTCTGTAATATACATATCACTTGCAGTAATTAAAATAAAATCTTTGAAAAAGCCTTTTTTTCCTCATTGGCTTACATCTTCGAAGTCAATTTGGTGCAGTGACCAGGATCAGAGAAGTACTGTATGATGTCAAACGCGGAAGGAAAGTGGTGCAAGGTAGGACGGAACTTTTGGAGCCCGAAATATCTGTAGCCTGATCAATTTCTGCATTTATTTGGAATCTGATCATTCGGGAATTTATGGTTATTTTTGGCAATTATTCTGGGTTTGATAAAACAAATAATAGAAAACTAAATTGATTTTGAATTATAAAAAAATAATCCAAATTTGTATTCCTCATTTTCAGCAATTTCTGTTTCACAACCAAGGGAATTTCAAACTTCAAAACGTATTTGTTATGTTTCATATAAATAATTTTTTTCTCTTTTAATGTGCAAACTAAGTATAAATTAGTACTTAAGTATTTCATCCTTATCAGTATTTTGAGAGTAAAATATCTTAAATGGCAGGCAAAAGGAAAATTGGAATGAAGTTAACGTCAGATTCATTGTCATTGACATTTTTTATGTAATGTGAAAATTGACTGAATTTGCGTGGACTGTATTTGAGGCATGGGCTGTATCCGACTGTAGAAATCACAAGACGTCGTGGAAATGAGGAATACGACAGGCGATAGCTGTAATTTAGACAATGTTTACAAATGCAGACGTCGCCTGCTCGGCGTAGTGGTTAGAGAGTCTGCTCTAGAGTCGCGGAGTAAGGAGTTAAATCCTTATGTGGCAGATCTATTATATCGGTACTTAAAATTAACTTTTTCGAAAAAGACTATATTTTTTCCTCATTGGCTTACAATTTCGCTCCTCTACTATACGTTTTATATTGAAGCGTATATAATAGTAGAGAAGCGAATTTTTGCATATCTGACCAAAAAAATCTACAAATGATTAATCGGAGATGCTAAAAGAAGTAGAAAAATTACTGACAACATGTAATGGATCCAGTAGACAAGACTAATGTAACAACAACGTCTTTATTTTAAGGCTTATTATTTTAACTGTATTTAAGAAAGTTAATTTAATTCTATGTCTGGAAGTCCTATTTACATTCAACGTGCAGCTCTAAGAATGAAATTAAGAACATATTTTTAGTGTTAAATACTTCAAAAATTCCAGTCAACAAAGTTGAGTTTGATCAACCCTGCCAATGATTAATGCATTCTTAAAATTCATAAAAATCTTTCCTTACAAAGATACATTGCCCTGACCAGAAAATGTTTTATCAAGCCTATATCCTTACAAATTTACTCCTTACAAATTTGACATTCACAGTCGTAAAGGAGAATCAACAGACTAAGTAGGCTACATTATCTCAGAAATGGTGTAAATCAGGTGTGAAACATGAAAATGTTCAGGAACATTTGGAGAAATAGGAATTTGATATGACAGACAAGTACTTTTTCAATAAAATTCCAACTTAGAATTTTTCGTTTCTTGTTGGTTAAGTACCGAGGATATGGTAATAGCGAAGGGTATTTGAGTTCAAAAGGCCATTCAAAAGTCCACAATACAAATCAGGAGAAGGTGATAAAGATATACTGCTGTATGAGTAAGGGAAGTTGCCGATTGAAAAGTTAAAGTCATCACGTTTATCATAGAGCTTGGTTGTTAGATTACCATTAACGTCTTTTTCTATTAAAATATACAAAATATGAAACAGATGTGTCAGACTCTGTGGAATCTTCTATTTCAAGCTTACTGGGATATATCGTTTCGACATATGAATGGACATGGAAATAGATATTGTTAATTGACAATGAGTCGTCCATATATCTAATGACAAGTTGAAGGCCACAGGAAATGTTTTTTTTGTCTCGTGTATGATTTTGAATAAATTCTGCTTCATATGAATACAAGAATAGGCCTGTTTATAACGAGGCGCAATTGATACTCATGGGACGTTCAACAGACTGTTGGAAGAACCACATATAGATATTGTTCATGTCAATCAGTAACTCAAGCATCGTTTTAATCAACTTCAGGGTACTTAGGGAATGAAGCTTATTTCAACTTATATTATACGATATAACCGCGAAGCGATTTATAAAAAAGCGTCAACTGCCCCAAGTTTTGTTATATCGTATAAAATAAGTTGAAATAAGCTTTATTCCTTATAATTTTATTTCAGTGCAGAAAATGAGACAATTTTTCCCTTAGAATAAGGATTCACCTTAATTAAAGTTATATTATAATGGCGTATCTGAGCTAAATAATAACACTGCGAGATTAAGCGTAGATTTACATAATATTTGTTTTTTACGTTCAAATTAAAATTTTCACCGATTATGGACTTAAATATCCCCACGGTTCTGTTAGTTAAATTGACTTTAAACTGTGTCTGATATTTATATCCGAGTCGGAAATAAATCGGTTATTGTTTTAATTCTGTGATATCTATGATACGCGATTGATTTTAAATTGTGTAATTTACAGGAAAGTCTTATCTTTGTATAAAGTAACAAAAGAAATAGAACGATCTTTTAAATTTTATTAAGTCTGAACTTTTCAAAAATACGCCATACATCACTTTAAATTTTAAAAGTAACGTCAAGCGGAGTAATACGTTTTTGACGTAACTCATTGTGACGTAGGCAAGTTATGTTATACAAAATGGATAAAATCTTTTATCCAATCAAATGACGCGTTACAAGTGAAATTAAATTATTTGTGTATAAAATTAAAATTGTTTTCTTTTCGCAAAATAATTTTGCAATTGACTAATGACAAGTAAGAAAAATAAAATTTTATTTTTATTGGAAAACGGTTGTCAATAATGGTAAAAAAAAAAAAGCGTGGATTTTTTAATTCATCTTGGTCATCAACAATTACTTTGTTAAAAAACTCTGTGACTCTACACAAATACTCTGAAGTTGAAATTAAAAGGATGCTGGAATATCCATTGACAGTGTTTGTGTAGTCTTCGGAGAATAGGTCTTGCATAAAAATTTGAAAATCCGATGAGCACTGGTTGTGCTCTTTTATTCACCAACCTGTTTTATTTCTCCTATGCAGTAGAAATTATTTTTAGCAAAAATTTCTAGTTAAGTTTATGAGGAAGGTATTTAGTCCTTAAAACGTTCGGTCATTGAGGCATATAAGGCGTGGCTATACTTTCTTATTTTTATTAATGTTTTTTTGTGTGCAATTGTTCATATTTTAACCCGTTTTACAAATTTCACAATTATCATGGCATATTCTTTATGTTATATAGTCAAAGTAAAAGTCAGGATTAAAAATTTTATTATATATGTAAGAGGTACATATAACGACAGACGGGATTGGGCTAGAATATAAATGGTTTTTCTTGGTTTCAGACATTTTAACCACAATTTTGACTTCCTCCTTCGCAGAAGTGTATAGCTGTAATTTCCTTGATTCATATACGTATAACCTTTTTCTGTTCTATACAATGAAAGAATTATTTTATAAGTGTTTCACTTCTTGATGATAAATAACAAAATTTTTTTTTCTCCAAAATTCAAATATCTATGCTAAAATGTGTGCCTCTCTCACTTTAACAATTTAACAGCATTATGTTTGAGTAACCGCTGGGCCAATTTCAACCAATTTCAACCAAACTTGCCACAAAGTATCCTTGGGTAAAGGGGATTCAAGTTTGTTCAAATGAAGGTCCACGCCCTCATTCAAGGGGAGATAATTGGGAATTAATTAAAATTTGGTGGTATATTTTAAAAAATTTCTTCTCAAGAACCACTGTGCCAGGAAAGAGGAAACTTATCGGGAAACATTCTCAGGTAGTGTAGATTCAAGTTTGTTCAAATCATGACCCCCCGGGGGTAGGGCGGGGCCAAAATGGCCGACCAATGTTTTAAATAGAAATATATAGGAAAATTCTTTAAAAATCTTCTTCTCAACAATGACAAAGCCATAATTCCTCATATTTATATGGAAGCATGCTCAGGTAGTGTAGATTCAAGTTTGTTCAAATCATGACCCCCCGAGGGTAGGGTGGGGCCAAAATGGCCGACCAAAGTTTTACATAGAAATATAGGAAAATTCTTTAAGAATATTCTTCTCAAGAATGACAAGGCCATAATTCATCATATTTCTATGGAAGCATGCTCAGGTAGTGTAGATTCAAGTTTGATCAAATCATGACCCCCGGTGGTAGGGCGGGGCCAAAATGGCCGACCAAAATTTTACATAGAAATATATAGGAAAATTCTTTAAAAATCTTCTTCTCTTCAATGACAAAGCCATAATTCATCATATATATATGGAAGCATGCTCAGGTAGTGTAGATTTAAGTTTGTTCAAATCATGACCGGGGGTAGGGCGGGGCCAAAATGGCCGACCAAAGTTTTACATAGAAATGTATAGGAAATTTTTTTAAAAATCTTCTTCTCAAGAATGACAAAGCCATAATACATCATATTTATATGGAATCATGCTCAGGTAGTGTAGATTCAAGTTTGTTCAAATCATGACCCCCGGGGGTAGGGCGGGGCCAAAATGGCCGACCAAAGTTTTACATAGAAATATATAGGAAAATTCTTTAAAAATCTTCTTCTCAACAATGACAAAGCCATAATTCATCATATTTATATGGAAGCATGCTCAGGTAGTGTAAATTCAAATTTGTTCAAATCATGACCCCCCGGGGGTAGGGCGGGGCCAAAATGGCCGACCAAAGTTTTTAAAGATATATATAGGAAAATTCTTTAAAAATCATCTCCTAAAAAATAGCAAATCCATGATTGGTCATGGGACTACTTGTGAATTTAAACTTTACAATTAAAAGCCATTTTCTACTTTTTCCTACCCTTAGTGCTCAGGTGAGCGATGTGGCCCATGGGCCTCTTGTTATCCTTAACTGTGTATCTTTTTACTCTATATTGTTTATTGACAAACACAATTCAAAATCACAATGCACACATATATTTTATACGTTAATCAACCATAGGAATTATCTAAGTTTCTTTTATGTGAGAAATGTTGGTCGCTTTCCTTGATTAAATTGCCTGCAATGATGACGATCTCGAACTCTAATTTGACAACCTATACTACTGAAAAGAATCCATATCTTAAATGTAACAATTTTATGGTCAAATGATAAAGTTATAGAGATAAGAGATAGCGAACAGTGATCAATATATAGAAAATCTACGAAAGAATGAGTCGTTCAAGGGCAAAACCTAAAATTCTCAAAAGAGTGGGACAAAACACACACTTCTGAAAAGACTGGAGGTGGAATGAGGTGCCTAGGAAGAGTAAGTATCCCCTGTTAAGTGATAACACTTGCCATGTACTGGTCAGATAAATGGAGCAATCCGTAGCAAATGCTGAAAAAAGAAACAACGCTTTATATAACTGCTAAACGAAAGGTGAGTAGAAGAAGGGAAATGACTCTAGCTGACTTAAGACAGAGTTAAAAACAATCTGTTTTATTCAACGTCTGATTTCATTAAACATTAAAATTTGAGTAAAAGATTATTTTTGCTCTATAACAAACAATATTTTTTTTATTTCCATGTCTCAAAAAGATTGTGTACATTTCCCAACCTTGAAGATAATCAATAATTTTTCTTGTGCTAAATATGGCATTTTGGAAAGTTCCACATTATCATACGTTAACCGTACACTCTCAGGATTTTTTATTTCTAAAAACAGACAAGAAAGCACTTTCTATGTACACTGCCGGAGAATTGTATCGAGAAGAAGGAGGACAAAGGAAGCGTTGTACTGATAAAACAGACCAACCGAGAGAGCAGTAATCAACCTTTTTTACCATGTAACAAAAACGTTAATGAAAAAGGAAAATCTAGCTGCATAGCATCAGAATCTTTTTACAGATGTCCAGGCAGAACACATATACCAAAATCTGGACTTATTAATAATTCAACAAGAGCTATGGAGAAGTTAGATATTATAGTGTTAGTGTGCAGTCTTGTATCTTTTTGTGATCTTCATATTTCATTTGTTCGAATTAAATATTGAATTTTAGAGTTCGGTCTTATATTTTATTGAACCAAGTATATCTCTCTTCAATTTTTTTTAGCGAAGAATTTGTCAGTTTCCATAATATATTAAGAAATCTTCATATTCAAACACTGATATAAAAAATATCGATTTATCTGATTATATTCATCCCCACACAAAAAAGTTTGGTTTTATTTCCTACCATTTGAATGAAATTGTCCAAAAATTTTCTTAAGTAGGGATGGAAATCGATTACAAAATTGCTAATCGGTTAAGACGTATATTCATTTTGACTTTTTTTTTCATATACACAAGAAGACTAAAGAGACGTTAGAAGTTAAATTCTGTTAATTATCTTGATCGGGAAATTTGATATACATACGAGTATGTTTTATTTTAATTTGAATAGGCAAAAAATAAGAAAACCATGAATCTTGTCTGAGAAATCAGCCATGGATAATTTTTCATCGCAGACTGCACAGTCACCAATAATGAAAACTACAAATGTATGTCTGAACTCTCACTTTATTTACCATGTTCTTTCTTAAATATAATCTAATAGATAACGGCAAACTATGTGACCTTTTTTTATAATTGCATATTAATTGAAAGTGCTTAAGAGTGAAGTTTTTAATATCATTAAAAAATCAAAGGAAGTCGGGGTAACCACAAAATGTATTTTAACAGAGTCTTTGTATTTTATTTGAACCGGAGACATTACATCTCATAGGCATACAATATTCATACATAAGATTTGTACAGGCTATACAATATACATGTATTAATTGCATAACAATATCATTTAATTATTATTTAGAACATCATTTTTTAATTGATGAGAAAAATACAAAAATTTGCCCAGGTTACATAGTTCTTTAGTATTTGTAGAACTCAATAGCTGTACTAATTTAAATACTGATGGTTTTTTAAAATAATAACTCTTAATATATTTATTTCTAAGTTCTTCATATCGAGGACATTTTAATACAAAATGAAATTCGTCCTCTATCTCACCTGACATACATATTTCACATTTTCTATCTTTTCTTTCTATATTACTATACCTTCCCCTTTCTATTCTTAAATCATGGGCTGATAGCCTTAAACGACTGATAGGTATTCTATACTTAGAATGCAATGGTTTTCTTAAATAAGTCTGTAATGCAACATTATCCACTAAATGTTGAAATAGAAAATATTTAGGAGAATTACAAATTCTTGCCATAATTTCTTGTTTATAACAGTCATACATTCTTTGAAATATAATGTTCAGAGTATTATTATCAATACAATCACTAGTATACATGTCAGCTAAACCAAGCCTTTGGAATTCCTTCTTAATGTTTACAATCCATTCATCATTATTTTCAATCATATCTTGATAACTTGCTTGTAATATACAACTATCACTGTTTTTTAATTTCACCCAGTATTTCAAAATTTCTTTTTCCTTTCAAGTATAAGTGGAAATCTTCCTGATTCACAATAAACTGCATCATTACTAGTGCTTTGTCTGACCTTTAAGACTCTTTTACAATAATTTAAGTGAACATTTTCTATGTCTTGACCCTTGTGAAATCCCCATACTTCAGCTCCATAACTCATAACACTGTTAACATAAGTATCGAATACAGCTAATTGTGTTTCTACGTTAAAATGCAAATCCCTGATTTTACTATTTACACCGTACATAGCTTTTTTACCTTGACATGAAAAATGTTTCTGTGTTTCAGTAAATTTTCCATTATAATTAAATAACATACCTAGATAATTAAACTGATTAACAACTTCAACATTGCAACCGTTATATATCCAACGTTCATTTTCCAGTATTTTACGACTATTGCGAAAAATTAATATTTTTGTTTTTTCAACATTAACAGTTAGATTCCACTCCGTTGTGTATGTATATAATGCATCCAACATTCTTTGTTAACCCTCAGATGAGTCAGATATCAAAACAGTATCATCTGCATACATCAGTAAAAATATATTTATCATCTGCAGTTCGATTGATGGACAATTATTTGTAATAAAGTGACGTTCAAAGTCATTCAAATACATAGAAAATAGTAATGGTGATAATATTTCACCTTGTAACACACCAGACGTAATTTTAAAATACTCTGTAAGTAAACCGTTATATTTTACACATGCCTTAATATTATCATATAAAGATTTAATAATACAAAATAATTTCCCTTGAATACCCTGAGTACTTATTTTAAGCCACAAGTTGATTCTATTGATATAATCGAAGGCTTTTTGATAATCTACAAAACAACAATAAAGTTTTCTTTTGTTCCTTAAGAATTTGTTAACTAATGTCTGTAGAACAAATATTGCATCAATGGTACTTGCACCTGACTTAAATCCAAATTGCGCGTCTGTAGTTATGTTATACTCTTTATCCCAATTCATCAGTCTTTTATTTAATATGCTTGTAAATAATTTAGCCATGCAACTAACAAGTGTAATTCCCCTATAATTATTAGGATTATTACTATCCCCTTTCTTGAAAACTGGCACTATACACCCAGTAGCCCAACTCTCTGGATAATGGCCTGACGTAAAGATTTTATTAAACAACATGCATAAAATAGGCATGAGTATTTGTTTACAATGAATGAATAATTCGTTAATCATGCAATCAGTCATTTATATAATTTAACACTTCACAAACTGACCAATACCCCGCGATCTCAGTCTGGAGAGCTTTTATAAATAATTACCTGCAAATCATCTTAATTATAAGATGTGTAAAAACTCTGAATGAACTTTTAAAGAGCGGTTTCCTTTCTAAAAAAAAAAATAAAAACTGCTTTTCAAATTTACACATATTTACATAACTAACCGATTAGCATCGTTCCGACCGATTCATCGATTAACCAGTTACAAATTGCCATCCCTAATCTTAAGTGTTTCATTTCTGTCTTGTGACGATAAAAAAGATGAGAAACAGGAAGTCTACAAACATTTTCCTTTACATTGAAAAAGAGTAATTACAGGGCAGTCGAAGATCCCACAAACCTATCTAAGTAATTAAAGTATATAGCCATCTGTTTTCCCATTCACGGTTGGTCTATTTTGAAGTGAAATCTGAAGGCGAAAAAAATTAAAATGAAAAAGGGTAAATTCCATATTCCACTGATGATTCTACAAGTACTGGTGAAAAATCATTTCAGATCTTACAGAATCATCAGTGGAATATGGATTTTTATCGTTTTTCAAGTACTGAAATTTCAACAGTTATTGTTTTCTTTCTAAGGAAATGTGACATTGTTTGAGAATATGCTCATACAAGAAAATAAAATAAAATTACATTGCTTAGTCTTTTGTGAATTGATACAAAGAAGTAAAAGATAGATTTGAAGATTACAAATACACCATAATCAGAAATTTCCCCCCTTGCTTAAATAAGGAAATTAAGAAAGTTTTTGTTTTTGAAAATACAATATAGAAGACTAACTCGAGTTTTTTATTATGATTTCATTGTTATACAAGGAATGAAAGTTTCAACAAAAGCTAAAATCAGCTTTATTTTTCTAATTAGAGTACCTTTAAGAACAGATGATACAAAAACTAAAATTGAAAACAGGAACTTAAGTCATGTTTATAAAAGTAAAATTAATAAGTATAGCCGCATAGATTTTAATTTCAAAGTTAAATATTCATGGGTTTAAAGAAATAAATAAACTAGTGCTAATTGTAACGGGGACCGTTACAGATGTTCCCCAAACGCTCCCCA